>JAZFAU010000318.1:422500-747500 GCA_037178615.1 Dione vanillae | reverse complement strand
TTCAAGACATACTATTAATATGTATATCCCCAATTTATATTATTACTTACTGAAAGCGGGGACGGAGAAAGCAGGGACTAAGCAACGGAGTGTCTTAACACTAGGTTCCTATGGTTCCTGCAGTTCCCTCTGCCTACCCCGCCATACGCGGGATAGTGTGAAGCTAAAAAAGACTTACTGAACGATATGTTGGCAGCAATGCTGATGATGTTGACACTCATTGTTGGTTGATTTCGGTTCTTCAATACTTTTAGTTACGATATTTCTATGAAAAAAAAAAAATTTGTTAACATCTTAGTCTAAAACTTCAGTGTCATATTAAAAAAAGATACTAAATTATAATTTGTTTTTAATATGCCTTTATTAGTCGTGGGTTCGAATCCCCTCCGTACCAGTGAACACAAAATATTGTTTTTTTTAGTCTATTTTTATTTGATTTTTATTTTATTGTTATTTATTTTACAATATATTATTTAGATTTGATTCACCAGTAAAAAATGTCAAAAATTCAATTAAATAAAATAATAATAATGTACCACATAGAACTAAAAAATAAAAAAAAATAGTTTAAAAAAACTAAAAATATGCTTTTTTTAAGTATATCAAACTAAAATGTAAACAATAATTCTTCAAACAGTAATCATAGAAAAATACTAAAATTATTGTGAAAAAGCGTGGGGCGCTTTGTGCCATATTTTCATACATTAAGCAACTGAAACTATATTGTGCATATTTATAGAGATTCGAGTATGAAGGGAAAGGGAAAAGGAATGACCAACTCAGTAGGAAAATATGGCACAAAGCGCCCCACGCTTTTTCATAATAATATAAGTATTTTTCTATGATTACTGTTTTAAGAATTATTGTTTACTTTTTAGTTTGATGTACTTAAAAAGCGTGTTTTTTAGTTTTTTTTTACACTATGTTTATTTATACATACTTATTACAGTAATAAGTGTAATAATTTATTGTGATTTAAGATCAAAAGTGTCACAATGAGCAAAAAATTGAAAAAGAAAAATATATTTAAATACAGGTTATTTGTAGAGGCATAGCGTCTGCCTGTAAACGTGACGGTTTACGGGTTTGATTCCCAACAAGGAAAGATGTATTATATCCATTTTCCTTGCTCTGGAAACTAGGCAAAGCACTGTGTTGAATACCGCCATTCAATATGAAATGATTCGAAATGGTAAAAGCCAAGAATGGAATGTCTTAACACTAAGTTCCTACGGTTCTTGCTGTTCTCTCTGCCTACCCTGCTACAGGATAAAGTGTAAAGATATTAGACAATTACAATTTTTGAAGAGCAAAACATCCATAAGCGATTATCCCATTGTCAATTTAAATAGAAATGAACTAGTGTCAAAACCTATATAATGGTATCCAATTTGAATCTATTCATATTAAGAAGGTACGCACTATCTAACTTTTTTTTATTTAATATCGGGAATGGGAAGATGACATCAGGAAAACAGCCGGTCCCCACTGGCTGCGGAAGGCAAGGAATAGGAGAGAATGGAAAGGGATGGAGGAGGCCTATGCTGAAAAGCAGACTAAATAAGAAAAAAAAAAAAAAAATATAATGTGATATATTTTGAATGTTATTTGGTCAATAAAGGCTATTTTATTTTTTTATTTATTTTATTATAAAAAAAAAAACAATTACGAATGTATAGCATAAAGTTTATTGATCTCCTCAAAGTATTAAAAGTTTCAGTTAACAGTTACTTTCAGTATTAAACATTTAATTTAAGCTAACATATATCTATGTCGATCATAATTTTTTGTTTCTAAGTAACAATGGTGAGATGCGAGAATTTGCCTTCGTATTTTACAAGATATAAAAGTACAATTAAATTTTTCGATTTACACCTAGAAAATGTGTACCAAAATGGTTTGGAAGGACCCACTGACTATTTTGACTCATAGAGGATTGAGATTTCTAGTAACAGACATTTTGGTGTTTTAAAGGACATGGAGGTTTTTGTCTTAATGAGGTTCTACTGTAATAGTCTTGTATGTTAACACATAATACATTCATTTATAAATAAGTTAAAAAATGTGTGAAACACTTATTAAATCAGGAAAATCTTATAATTATTTTTTTTATAAAATAAAGAAATTATCGAAATTATTTATTAAATACTTGTAGTAATGAGATATTTAAGTGTTGAGTTTTATAATAAAGTACAAAAACTATATCATATATAGTGATTAAATACAATTAATATAACTAATCAAACCATGACTCTTTGTAAACCAAGTCGCATATTTAAGTTATATTTACAAAATAATTATTTCAGAGCCTTAACTACACCGACAATGAATAAGGTTATGTTTATAAACATTTATTTTATTTGTTTATAGCAAGTTACCTTATTTGAGAAAGTTGTGGGCCATCATGTACAGAAGTTGGTCTTCCAGCAGCTAAAGCCTTAAGACCACGTAAAACGGCATCTCTACGCGTTAGCTCAAGCCTCCCGCGTCTCACACTTAGATATTGAACAATACCCCATCCTGCAACTCGTCCCGTAGAAAGGTTGATTTCACGCCACCGCCCACCGCCGTACACAAAAAACTTTTGGCCAACCATATTTATACATTAAAAAATGCTTATTGAATCATTATTTACAAAACACTGTAAAACTATATTCGCAGAGACGCCGACACGTCCCGCCAATTTTGTCAGCATGACTTTGACATTGACATTTGAATATTGATGATAAAATTTTTGAAATTCTAATGTGTCGGCAAAAAAAATATTGTTTTTTTATTAAATAAGTAAGTTTTTTTTTGTGATCACTAAATTATTTAAAAAATTAATTCACAGTTTGTCAAAATACTAAATGAATATTAAAACTGTACTCCTAATTGTTTATAATGCAATAATTTTATTTCTTTACTTATTATATCAGTAGTATAATAAAAATTTAATTAAAATACCTAATAATTTAGAAATTATAAATTATTCAATGTTAACTAGAACATTTATATACTTAGGTATATTTTATTAGTAATATTAGTAAGTATTAGTGTATAATAATTTTTAAGTCTAAACAAATCTCTAATAAAACACAAAAAGACCACAAATCGAATTCATATACATCATGTTAAAAGGTGGCCAAAATTATTTTATTGAACGACAAGCGTCCGTTTTACTAAAAAACTAAGTAGATTTAGTCTTAATTTTGATATAAAACTATTTTTAAATTTTTTAGATTAACCCTTTAGTCAATCAAAAGCATTTAATTTCAAAGGTTGATTTAATTTTTGAAAAATTATGCTTCTTAGTCAACTGGTACTAATGCAAACTCTTCAGTAATTATTCAGACTGACAAGAAATGTTCACGAACATCAAAAAAAAAATAATGGAATTATATTTTTAACTATTGTCTAATCACTACATTATTCGATTAATCAATATTTTATCTGTGACACTAACTGAAAATTGTTTAAAAAAAACAATATGTTACTTGTTTGCTGTGTAATTTCTAGAACCGTAGATGATACAGTAGAACAGTTCAAAGAATTGTTGGAATAATTATTATAGTTGTACTTATTTATTTATAAAATTGGTTAATGTACTTGTTTTTAGTGAAAAAACATGTTATGTAATGGTATATTGTAAGTATCAATATTTCTTATATATGACAAGTGAGTAATGTGTTACAAGGAACACTGGTTGATTTCTCTTTAGTAGACTCATTACGGCGATTCTGCTTGTACTTGCAGTAGCTGCAATTTTAATCGAAACACTGAGAAATGGAGGCGATGGTGTCCTACAATAGGTGGACCTTCCACCGAGGCACTTTAGTGGATTGCGCAAACGAAGGCAAATCAAAGCCGTCATTTTTGACCAGATTAAAATGTCTGAAGAGATGAAACTTGTGAATAAAGTCAGTAGCTTTATTTATAATCAGTTATTCACTGCTTATTTGATACTGCAGCAAGCTTTCTTTGGTTTGATATTGACCCTATATCATTATTATGTTGTAATTTTAATTTTTAACATGATAATTTTCATATTAATAGATACTTCTTTTGATTCTTATTAGTTGAATCTATTGAGATGTTATGTTGACGTCCCTGTGGATGTGGAAAATTATTAAAAGCTAATTGTTCAAACAAGAATCACGATTCTGTAGGTTTTGACATTGTTTGTTGTTATAGTATCATTACATGGATATCTTTCCTGATAGGATTTTTCTATAATATTTTACCCTCACTGTACCCTAGAAGTTGCCTTACATTCATTGTCAGAAACTTCTACTATTTTGGCCCTGTTACATTTCATTATATATTTAAATGAAGATGTTACAAATGTTCTTAAATTTATAAAGGAAATGTATATAACAATATATATATATATATATATATATATATATATATATATATATATATATATATATATATATATATATATATATATATATATATATATATATATATATATATATACATATACATATACATATACATATACATATACATATACATATACATATACATATACATATACATATACATATACATATACATATACATATACATATACATATACATATACATATACATATACATATACATATACATATACATATACATATACATATACATATACATATACATATACATATACATATACATATACATATACATATACATATACATATACATACGTCGTGGCGCAGAGGCGCAACGTCTGCCTATAACGCGACGGTTACTGGGTTCGATCCCCAGTCGGAGAAGATGGATTTTTCTATTTCCATTTTCTTCGCTCTGGCAAACTAGGCAAAGCGCGGCGTTGAGTTCCGCCACTCAACACGCAATGCCTCGAAAACGGCGGAAAGTGGGGACGGAGTAAGCAGGGACTAAGTAACGGAGTGTCTTAACACTAGGTTCCTGCAGTTCCCTCTGCCTACCCTGCCATGTGCGGGATAAAGCGTGAAGCTAAAAAAAAAAAAAAAAAAAAAAAAAAAAAAAAAAAAAAAAAAAATATATATATATATATATATATATATATATATATATATATATATATATCCAAGTACAATTATATTACATTCTTTTTGTTTCATAAAAAGTCAACAACAAACTCTGTAAGTTTTATTTTGAAGATGAGCTTAACTTCAATAATAACCTCTTTATCAGATGAGTTTACCTGGAGCAGCATTGTTGTTTGAATGTATGAATTATCCAGAAATAATCTCTTAATTATATATTTAAAAGTTCATTTCTCTTATAAAATGTATTTAGTTATAATATCTTGATACATGCTAAAAGTGAACATAGACAGGGCCGTCTTAGACTGTGCTGGGGCCCTTGGGCACACAAGAATTTGGGGCCCTTTTGGAATGTAAAAAAAGGAAATACATTTTTTACTGTGATCTGCTTTATTATGGGTAATCTAATCTGATATAATAAATGATATTAGTATGGTGCGAATTTACTGTAATAGTTTCTTTCGAGATTTCTGTTGAGCAAAATCTTCTATTAAATCCTCGAACTCAGTTTCCTGAAGAATATCACTTTCTATGCTCATAATTTAAAAATTGTTTAGTCCTTTTTGTAGCATTGATGTTCGCAATTCATTTTTAATTCTCTTAAGCTGCAAAAATGATGCTCCCCACTACAACAATTGGTAACCATTAGGCAAAGGAATATTCTTGTAGCAACTTCATCATTTGGAAAAGTTTCTTCTAAATTATCAGTCTTTATTAAGTTAAGTAAGACTGAGATATTTAAAGAAAACATATAAAAATTTAAAAAACTAACAACGATATAAGTTGTATAAAAGCATATAAGAATTTCAACGGGGCGTGATGTAGAACGCATGGCTCAGTGGTGAGAGCGCCTGCACGGTTCGCTGGATGGTGCGGGTTCGAGTCTCGCTGCGTTCAAATTTTTATATGTTTTCTTTAAGTATTTTTTCTATCCTCAGTGTGGATTAACACTGTAAAAATCATAAAAATAAGACTGAGATATTTAAATCCGCTGATGGCTTTGCTATATTTTTTAAATATTAGCTTAAATGTAAACATTCTGTTTTGAGCTCATATGCATTAATGTCTATAAAATTCTGCAAATTCGTTGCATTTTTTGGTCAATTCGTCAGATTCGACAAAGAAAACTAAATCGATTATCAATTTCTTTGTATGCTGCCGAACGTTTTTTTTGAATGTGTAATTAATGTGTCAATTATGGGAATGAAAGTATCTACACGAAACTTTTCGTTGCCTCTCAACTGGAGAGTCTCTGATGATGATGTTTCTTCAAAAAAAGTGAGGCGTGAGCTGCGAATTCTTTTTCTTTCAAATTTATCTTTGTAATCAGCACCTGGATTTTTTTCTTTAGCAGCCGTTTCATAATGATCAAAATTATTGCGTGCGTTATTGACATAACTGATCAGAGATTCGTAAAGTTTTGTCACAACGTCCATAGTCATAGTGCTATTTGGTAAACTTAGGCTTGAATTATTCATAATTCCCAAAATATTATTCCATATTTCCGTCAGTAGAGCAGGCTCAAATATTTCCATTTTTTTTACTAATTATAAGCTTTGGGCTTCGTTTCTAGTATCTCCTGGTTGATTGATGTCACTTGCGATGAAGGATAATGCTTCAGAAATATTTAAATAACCATTTTGCAAAGCATTAATAGCATTTTCATGTGCGGACCATCTGGTTTGCGAAAGGGACTTCAGAACTCTATTTATGCGTTTGGTCAAAGCTGAGAAAAAATTATACAATTTTTGAACAAATTGAAAGAATTCTACTGCTTCAGTAATACATTCAACAGCTTGAACACCCACTAAATTAAGCGAATGTGCCGCACATGGAACGTAAATTGCATATTCGCATACTTCTTTTATTCTAGACTGGATACCAGAGTACTTTCCAGACATATTTGACGCATTGTCGTAGCTCTGCCCGCGGCAATCTTTTATGGGGATAATGGTATCGGCTATATATTGCGCATCATGTCCATCCATAGGCAAAAATTGCAAAAATCTCTCAATAGGCTGTCCATCTTTTACGTATCTAACGATAAAAGTGAGCTGGTCAACATGAGACAGATCAGGCGTAGAATCTACGCTAATAGGTAATAGTAATATTTCGCTGATTTCAGTTCGTTGACTATTGTTTTTAAAACTCGCTGTCCCATTAAATTAATAAACAAATTAATAAATAAATATTTGCAGATAAATATGATACACTTCCTTTTCTACGATTTCCGCAGTTTTGTATGTGATTAGCAATAAAAGGATCAAATTCACTAATCAGTTTTAAGCATACCAAATAATTTACATTATTTTGCGATCTAAGTATCTCATTATCACCACGAAAAGCAAGACCTCTTGAAGCTAAAAATTTTACTACTGCAACAACCCTAAGGACATTTTTCCAATAGCTAATTTCTGTATTATATTGGGACAAAAACTCACTATCAATTCGTCCAGTAATTTTCATTCTTGTGACATAACTCATCATAGATTGCCTGTGTTGCAAACTGTTCTCATGCTTCATCAATAGGTTACTTATATGCTTCCAATCCTTATATCCATTTGGAGAACTCAAATTACCAATAGTGATATTGAGCGAGGTGGCCGTAGCTTGGGCAGCTTAACTGACTTTTTCGCTTTTGGCACGGTCTGCTTTACCGGCTTTGCCGCAGTTTTCTTTTTCCCCTTATGCACCACAACGTTCCAACCCTCGGTCAGACTGCTGGGGCAGCAGGCAATGGGTGTGGCTCTACTGGCGCAGGCTGTTGGGCTTTCTTTGCCTTAACCGTCTTTCCCTTTTTGGTTTGCCTCTGCTTAGGCGCCGGGTTAGCAGGCGCTGCTAAAGTCGTCACCGTTGTCTCCGCCTAGCGCTTCTTGTCTGCCGCCAACGGAGGGCAGACTGGTTTGGCTGAGAGGAGCCTGTCCTCTAGCGCCACGAATCGCGTGTTCAGTAACTTGCCCACTTGCAACATTACTGAGCGCGACAGTTCTTCCTCCTTCTCCTTATTAGGCTTAGGCGAAGGATTCGTTGCCTCTCTGGAGCGTTCAAGGTCGATCTTCATTTGTGCCACCTCCTTTCTGAGTTCTGTCAGCTCATGAGTTAATCGGGAGTTGACAGCCCGCAACTGCACGACCTCCTCGCTGGTTGTCCGGCTGGCCAGGATCTCAACAGCCGTGTTAATGGCTCCAGCCACCTCCTTCAGGGCTTTCGTGAAGGTGCCCTTTAGGTTGCCGGACTTGCTGGCGACTTTATTTATAATCGCCAGACTGTCTGTGACCTGATGTTGTAGGTCTTGCACCAAGGGACCGTTCACTTTTGGCCTTGTCACCTCCATCAGATCAGAGAGCCTGGATTTTGTTCTCGCCTGGACAATGTGTGTCATGTTAGTGACCTCACCTTCTGCCTGCAGATGAAGCTCTTCTCGCCGGGCTGGGGTCTTCTTAGCCTTCGGCCGCTCCTTGTCCTCCTCAGTACCTGAAGAGCCTGAGTTGCTCTTTTCGCTCCTTTGCCGCTTTCGATATTTACGACATTCGATATTGGAATTCGCGGACCGCATTGAAGTATCTGTGTCTGACCCAGAAGCCGCCCAGAAACGACCTCTTGATGAAGATCTAGACCTCCCGCTGATAATTGTGGCGCACTCCACCAAGTCCAGCCTCTCCAACACAACCCTCGCATTCTTCAATTTGCTCTCCCCTGCACTATAGGCACAGAAGCCTTACTGGGGTCTTGCAAAGGCACACCTTCTTCCACTCTGCCCTCTACGGGCAACGACACCACGCCACCCTCGTCGGGCACGCCTACTGCTACGCCCTCTTTAGGCATCTCTACCACTCCGCCCTTCTTGGGCCTCTCTCCGTCAACACAATGATATTTCTTGCCCTCCCCAGATTCGGTGGGGCTGCGTGCCGTGGCACGAAGGGATTCTCCAGCCTCGGTGAGACTGGTACTCTTCTGGGGTAAATTTGTTTTAGGAGATATCATCATGTTGTTGTTTGCGCTGTTCCCCAGCTGAGCTTTTCTGTCGGGGTGTGCTCCCCTAGGCCGTGTGCATAACAATGCACTAAAGTTACGCCCATACCTGGCTGGTTTTGGTCAGCGTCGGGAATAAGCTCCCGATCCACTCGCCCACAAGAGCGAGTGGTTTTCCCCTATCCGCCACCTGGGGGACGCGCCCAGTAGGAGGACCAGCAACTCCCTTGGGCCCCTTTTACCCTTAACACAACCTATAAGGTGAAATATGGCACTTATACTGTCAGAACAAATAACAATATTTGCATTATTGACAGTTCTAGAAATACACAGTGCCTCAAATATAGCTACAAGTTCAGCAGTCATTATTGATTTTTAAACATTTAATTTAAACATTTTACTAGTATTAGAAGTAGGATCATACACGGAGCAACCAACATTTGTTTTATCTTTTGAGCCATCAGTATACAGATAGTGCCATCCTTCATAATTCTGGTTTAACTCTTGTAAAACATCTTGCTTCACATGTATCGAGATTAAACATTTCCAAAATACCAGAGGAGTTAATATTTTCATTTTTTGTTTTTAAATATGTGACAGTTAATAAAGATTTCTTTTTGTTATTCCAGTATCTTTTCGTTAATAATAAACTTAACTCAGATATAGATTGTATTGTTTCATTTTCAGACCACGGTTGACATTTCAAACTTAATATTTTGTAGCAAGAGATCACTTTCCATTACATGTATTGGAGTAGATCTAATATAACCTCCTATTGGAGGTGCACGCAATGCTTGGTTTTGTATTTTATTCAATTTATATAAATGTACATTAGCGCTGTTGTCGTATAAAAAAGAGCCACTATCTATTCTACTCCATATTAATGCTGTATATATTCTACGTAAATGTTGAGGACGCATCCCCCAGATCTAGCTAAGACTTTAAACAATTGTAAAAATCTCCCAGTCTATGCACTTATCTCGTGTATGTGAGAACCCCATCGCAGAGATCTATCCAAATAAAAACCCAAATATCTTATAGTTGCAACAGTCTCCAAGTTAAATCCACCAATATTAATGTAATACATCAAGTCTGCGATGTCCTCTACTGAAAATACATAATTTAGATGTATTACTTGTAAATTCCAATTCTAATTCATTTAACAAATTAGCAAAAATATTTAAAGAATTTTGAGAACAATATCTTGAAACTTCGGTAGACTAGAAAATAAAACAAAGTCGTCGGTATACTGACTTAAAACTACATTTTGGATGGTTTGAGTAATTCTTATTGTGACTATATTGAATAATAAGGGAGGTAATGGGTCACCTTGGGCAAGACCTTTGCATGTCCATCTTTCATAAAATGAGTC
This sequence comes from Dione vanillae, assembly GCA_037178615.1. Classification (NCBI taxonomy): domain Eukaryota; kingdom Metazoa; phylum Arthropoda; class Insecta; order Lepidoptera; family Nymphalidae; genus Dione; species Dione vanillae. The sequence goes on along the minus strand of JAZFAU010000318.1, from coordinate 737,150 downwards.
ATCGAAATCTTGTCTTATTTTCAAATGTCTTTCATTTAGAAAATACCACAAACTTTGAAATCAAGGATCTAACCTCGTAATCATCCAAAGTAGTCATAATATTTTCAATAAGGACATTATTATAAGCACCCTCTATATCCAAGAAACACGCCACTGTTTGAATATTCTTCGTGAATCCTATTTGTGTATGAGTAATAAGCCGGGTTAAATTGTCAAGACAGGACTACTCTTTTCTAAAGCTTGTAGTCCTTTCTGAAAATATATGATTTTTTTAAAGTACCATTCAAAACGTTTATTAATCATATTATGAAAAGCTTTAGTTATGCATGAAATAAGTGAAATAGGCCTTATTTTACTATTATTACCGCCTGGTTTAGGGATGGCCACAATTTGTACGTCTTTCCATTGTTTTGGTATGTATACTTTTAGTAAATAAAGTTTTGCAACATTCGGTAAATTAACCAACATCGAATAAGAAATATTGTCAATGCCAGGTGTAGTCTTTTTGTGTTTCAAACTATTGTCTTATTCTGGATATGCAAATGGTGCTTCTAATACTATATTTTTTGTCATCTGGTGTACACGTCTTGGTACTTTTTAAGCCTTACATCCACTGCATCTTATTGAACATATCGATTACAGTAGTGTTCTCATTAATATTATTACAAAAGAACTGCCAACTTTTACAATCAGCTTTAGTTATTAATAATGTGGCATCAGCAACTTTTTTGTCTAATATATCTAGATTATCCGGGGTTGGATTCCGTCTAAGATTTTTAAGTGCTAATCTACTTTCAGCGACTATTTTGGACAATGTCTGACTCCAAAAATGTTTGGGAACAAATTTTTGACTAAATTATTAGAAAATTTAAAATATGGTATACATTTATCCGCAGCCAAATTAATTTGTTGCACAAACCAGTCATACATACTTTAAATATCGTTTGATTCGAAATCCGTGTCATTAAATGACACGGATTTCGAATCTTGTGAAATATTTCTTTATATTCTTTCCAGTTGGCATCTTTATAGTTTCTTTTTTTAGTAAAAGTTAAATGATCTTTATAACGAAGTGAAAATTTTAAAACTAAATGGTCACTACCTAAATTTTCATTAGTAGTTTTCCACTCTAAATTTATTGCTATATTTGTAGTGCAGAAAGTAATATCTGGTGAAGATTGTTGTAGCGATCCACTAACAAATTTAACTCTGGTATAACTTCCATCATTAACTGTCACAAAACCATGTTGCAAAGAGCTATCAAATAGTTGAATCAACTCGAGTATCAATTTTATCTGACCAATTCGTACATTGTCCGTTAAAATCTCCAGCAATTATAGTATATTTCGGGAACATAGAAAATAGATTATCCCAATTGGCCTGACTTGTATTAATACTAGAGCGAAAATAAACAAAAATAACATTTTTAGTAATTTACACAAATAGAACTTTTAAAAATTTTAAAAGATTTATGCGTTATAATCGCAACGCCTCCATATGAATCATCTCTGTCAGACCTATATACACAATATTGGCTTATATTTAAACTTGCACCTCGTTTTAACCATGTTTCGCTAATCAACGCGATATGAATATTTTCTCTATTTAATAATACTTTAAAATCTGGAAGTTTTGGACGTAGGCTTTATGAATTCCATTGCAAGATATTCACCGTGAAGTCTTTTAATGTTATAGTATCCATTAAATAGACATAACATATTCTTAATCACTTCACCCTTTTTCGCGAATGCAGGGAATTTGATACATATTTCTTCTGTCACTAAATAAATTGCATTAACCCTTTATAAGGCAGAAGGATTCAGAGTAATAAAATAACCTGGGCTTATATTTTTGGCATGTTTTTATTTGTATAACAAAAATAAACTTAAAAGAAAAACACTAATTTTTCGGAAGTTTTGGAAAAATAGGTGGTAAAAATATTCCCACTGCCCGTCAACAGAGCCACATGCAAGCGCAATTTGAGACATTATTTTCTATGAAATTGTGCAAAACAAGGCGTAATGCAAAGGGGGACATTACACTTGCTACATTTTATTTTGCTAAGCTTATCTTTGACCTTTGTGCTACACAATTTACAGCGTCGGTAAGTCTCCAACTCTGCTGGCATATGGTCACCTACGTTTACAAACCGCAGTTCTTCAGGTACAGCATTTATAGCTTTTTGATATACCTCTGGGCATGCTATGCGTGATTTCTTGCAGATATATGTAGGCAAGCTTGATCTTCTTTTTCTGCTGCTATAGCCACCAATCAACCCTCTGGCAACAGCCACCCGAAATTCTAAGTTGGTAAGCTTTTCTACTCTCGACGTTAGGGAATATAAAATGAAAGAGTTTGTCAAACTTGCGTCCACCAAGAAGTAGAATATCCGCAACCACCAGCGTTTACTTCTCCTTCCGACAGCATACGTCCCCTTCACTTGGTCAAAACGGTCGACACCGCCCATTCTTTTGGTGTATTCTTTCACAACCATAGGACAACTTACAGCTTCCCTGGTGCCATTTTTTTGCGTTCTGTGTACAGTTGTTACTTCCACTTTAGGATGAAATGCAGTTGTCAACAATAAAACCTCTTTAGTATCTTGCCACACAATAAATGCTACATCTTGTTTAGTTCTCCACTTGAATTCACCTTTTTTCAACTTTAGGCTTTTGTTTCTGCCGTTTCTTTTTGTGTTATTTTTTATTATGTTAGGTAAAATTGCTCTATTCCTTCTTACTGTTCCAGTGGCATAAATATTTTTTTCATACAAGTACTGCATGAGAGAAAAATCGCAAAAAAAGTTATCGAATGTAACATGAGACTTGAAATTTTCTTGTGCTAATTTACTTGACAATTTCTTTACATTAGCCCCTAGACCCTCTTCTGTTCCTTGTCCTGTTTTACCGGTATAAATTTCATAGTTATACAAGTACCTACCCTGTGCTACTATCACAATAGCACCACACTTTATAGCCCCTTTTTATGGGCTTTAGCGGCATGTACTGCTTCAAACTGGACCTTCCCTTGAATAGTATCATGCTCTCATCTATACTTTGGGAAGAGGAATTGAAGACATTGTTTTCAAATGATTGACTTAGTAAAGATATAAGAGGACGAATTTTATACAATTTATCAAAAATTACATCTTCTCTACTTGGTTGTTGATTATTATCGTTCAAATGCAAAGTCTCTAAAATTTTCTTGAAGCGTTTTACTGGCATAACTTCAGCTATTTCATTCACACGAAATCCGGGATCCGATGACCAATATAAATCGATATGTGGAAGAATATGATAACCCATTATAATGAGAATGCCTAAAAAAGCACTAATTTCCTGTGTGTCAACAGGCTGCCAATTTTTTATATTTTGCTGCTCCGCATACAAGTTTGTCTGAGTAACAATCAAATCGAAGACTTCATCACTAAAAAACTTTTTGAAATGCGCTACTGGACGTGCTCTCCTATTCAATAAATACCGAGGTTTTACTGTCACCTTATCAAATTTATCGGGATCTGGCCTGGATGTCCAAAAAACCTTCCCCCATGACTCATCTTCACATTCAGATTCATCAGTCAATTCTTGTTCTAAGGGTGATGATGACTGTACTATCAAAGGCTTTACTGGCTGCGAGTTATCTAATTGTGAACATAGTGCTATTGTAGATGTACCTGACTCGGAACAACTGTTAGGGGTAGTATTCAAATGAGTGTGAGAATTTTGTAAAAGGTCACTTGAATCATCAGGTGCTTCAAGTAACCGTTGTATTGTATTCACATTGAACTCTTCTGCCTCATCAGACTCAAATCCGTCTTCTGAGCCATCATCGGGTATGTCCAGCATCTGTTCAATATCATTTTCATTCAAATAGCGCGGCATCTTTCATAAAAATCTGAGAAAAGAAGGAACTAGTTCAACAACTGTACATAACACTCCGCGGGCAGCGGGAATATTTTTCCCACCCAGTAAAAAGTCTTCTCACATCTAAATACGATAGTAACTTGTAAGATATAGAAAACAACTTGTAGAATAAACATAAATACATAATAAAAAAACAGTTTCTTACCTCTTTTCAAATAAAAAATATAAAGATTCACGGAGTAACAAATTTTCTTTCCAAATTACCGCAATTTTTGACAGCTAGTGGCACCAAAAACAAAAAATGTCACACAAACGTTTTTTCTTTTTTTATAATATTAAACCAGACCTCCTTAGTTGCCAGTGCAACAAATTAGGACTCCTTTGATAACTAACATAAAAAGATAAAAAAAGTTTTTGTTGGTGGTAAATATTTGATAACTAACATAAAAAGATAAACAAAGTTTTTGTTGGTGGTAATTTAAATGACTGTTTAAATATTCCATTTACAGCTTCCACCACCCAACTACATACAGTGACAGATCTCGATCTATTAGCAGAAATAGTGGTTCACCAGCCTGTAAGGATACAGGCATGTGGACAGAATAATTACAGCTTTGCAACAACGGCACAGAATCTCGAAAACCCCTATCCAGTATAAAAACATCTCCTTGTTGAAAATATTGGCGCAATGGCCTGGTTTCGCTACTAAATTCATTGGACATTATATTAGCATCTGATGTTGTAGCTGGATAGGGGCCTTTTTTTTTTTTTTTTTTTTTTTTTTTTTTTTTTTTTTTTTTTTTTCGGGGGGAAACCTTCAAAAGGTACCCGTCGCCTTGGGAGCGACACCGGGTTATGTGGGATTCTTACCGCACTAAAACCACCCCGGTGGCCATCCTCTGCGCGTAGCGGAGGTCTCCGGGATCTCCTAAGAACACAACCGGAGACCCCCTGCGCGTTGCCTCATCAGGCACCTCCCTGAGCTGTTGCTCTACGGCGATGCGTGGCCACCACACATCGCCGTTCTTCCCGGGGCCGCATGGATGGACGGTTCGAGCTCCCACTCTAGCCGCCCGTGACCCCGGAAGCCCCCTTTTAGTCGCCTCTTACGATCAGGCAGGGGATACCGTAGCTGTATTCTGGTCCCCAGCTACAGGGACCAGGCGGCGGGTCTATGTGCGCCCGCCGCGGCGCCTCCGAGCTCGTGCTCGAGCTGGCTCGGCGCGTTCCCTGGCCCTTTCGGCGTCTTCCTTCACTGACATTACGTCGGAGCAGAAGGTGATCATGCCGTGCCAGGCAGATCTGCGCCGAACCATCTCGTGGACGATGGCCGCCAATCGTAGGTTCGGTCCTACGCTCTGGACGAGGACTCTCCGCTGCGGCTCCCATGCAGGGCACTCCTGCAGCGTGTGCCGTGCAGTGTCATCGTAGTGCCCACAATGGTTGCATTGGGCCGTCTCTTGTCTTCCAATCCTGTGCAGATACGCACCGAAACACCCATGTCCGGTGAGCACCTGCGTCAGGTGGAAGGTCACCCTCCCTTGGCATCTCAGCCAGCCCTCAAGGTTGGGCGAGACGGCCTCAATGACTTGCTGGCGTTGGTTCCTCGGATCCTGAAGCCGATCCTGCCAGCTCCTCAGCGCGTGCCTGTTGGCGTTCTGTCGGATTTCTTTAACCGTCTCCTCGTTGAAGTTTTCCGTCCTCTGGCGGAGGGCGCGAATCTTCTGATAGATCCTTGCGTCCCTATCCGCCAGAATGTCCAAGGGCGGGAATCGCCCGAGGACTGTGGCCGCCTCATGCGAAATGGTGCGGTAACCGCGGGCAACTCGGATCGCGATCGTACGTTGCGCAGAATTTAACTTCCGCGCGTATGCGATGTTCCACAGCAGCGGACCCAGGACCGAACCTTGCGGCACCCCGCGCTCTACGATCCTCCCGCGAACACTCCCATAGCGACCCGGGTAGTGAATGCTTCTGTCCGACAAGTACGCCCCAAGCACGTTGTGCAGGTAGGACGGCACTTGGTGGGCAGAGAGCCCTCCCAGGATCGCACTCCAGGGCAGGGAGTTGAAGGCATTGACAATGTCGAGGCTCACCGCCAACACCACCCTGCCCCGGGATATGGCCTCCTCTGAGAGTGTTCGGACGCGGAGGATCGCGTCCACCGTCGAACGCTGCCTCCGGAAGCCGAACTGGTTCTCGGACAGGTCCGGGCCGCGACACGCCAGGTGCGCACTGATTCGGGCGGAAATGATCCGCTCGAACAGTTTGCCCGCCTCGTCCAGCAGGCATATGGGTCTATATGCCGAAGGGGAGTCCTGTGGCCGACCCTGCTTGTGCAATAGGATCAGCCTCGCCTGCCTCCACTGCGAAGGAAATACCCCTTGGCGGAGGCAGGCTGTGAACAGCCCCTGGACTCTACCCTTCAGCACAGGCAACGCACAGACCCATGCCCACCCCGGAACTCCGTCCGGCCCCGGTGTGACGTTCCTCCCACTCATCCGTCCGCAGGCGGCGAGGAGTTCGCTCTCCGACACTGCCCATTCCTCTGACCACGTTACCGACGGCGCCGGTGACGGCGTCGGGCTCGGATCGTCGGCTATAGGGGGGAACAGACTCCCCACTACTGTGTCCACGAAATCGGGATTGAGAGTCTCGGTCAATGGAGGCACCCATGGACGCAACTTCCCCAGCACCGTCTTGTACGGGCGCCCCCAGGGGTCCCGATCAAGTTCGTCCACGAGCGCCTTCCGATTCCGAGCTTTGCTCTCGGCGATGGCACACTGCAACGTTACGGTTGCGTCGCGATACTCCGCGTACCTCTCCTCCCTCTCCGTGGCACAGGCTGACCGACGTCGCCGAGCCCTGGTGTACTGACGGCGGGCGCGCAGGCAGACCGCGCGTAATTCAGCGATCTGCTCCGGTACACGGGATGCCTCCACTCCAGCCTGACACGCGGCATTGCGGTATCGCAGATGGCCGTCATGTCATCCGTGAGCCGTCTCGCCTCCTCTTCGGGGTCGGAATGGGTAGTGTCGGACCAGTCCGCGACGTGGGCGGCGGCGACCAGCAGGATAGGGGCCTAGTACATCAACAATATATCCATCAGTATATACAATTAAAAATGGATTTTAGGAATTTAGTAATTTTAGGATTTTAGTAATTTGTTTTTATTTAACTATTTTCACAATATTAGAATATTTCAGGTTAATATAAGTAAAAACAGCTAGGGTTAAGAAACGAATCAACTTTATTTATTAAAAATAAAACTTTATACTCAACTACATACTTTTTTACTTAACTTTATTTATAAATCCCAATATTTTTTCATTAGACCTTGCAAAAACAAAATTTTATTCTCTCTTTTGGCTTGCAGTCTGCTTCTCTGTTGAGATAGGACCTGTGCGGCTTTTGAAAAAAGTCTTTCAGAGGGAACAAAGCTAGCCACCATAGTTAAATATTTAAATGCTATATTATATAACTTTGGGAACTGTACTTTGTAATCTGCCCGCACTTCCAATGGGCTTTCATTAAATCTACTAACTGGAGCCCTCAAATAAAGTGACAACTCATCTGATAGACTTTCGTCTGTTTTATTTGTTTTCCAATTCCACTGGACTAGTTTATGGTAATAACTCCAGAGGCTATAATCCGACAGGCTAATTTTATCGGAATTGTCCGAGTCCGATTCCGTTGCAGTACATAATTCATCCTGCTGATTTTTTTTCATCATATCTTTAATTTTACTAACGACATTTCCGCAGGCTAACGGATCTTCAAAATGAAGTTTTTTGAATCTCGGCCCTCGGGTCCAATATTGTTGCAATAGCTAATGATGATACCTGTTCGATGGCGCCCATTCGTTTGTTAATCTCGGCAAGAGCGCGTTTATGTACCTCCTTGATTAAAGGTTCTTCAATAATAAGATTTTTCAGTTTTGATACCATGCAGTGCACTAATGGAATGACCTTGCTGCTAGAGCAATATTTATCGCCAGATATTTCCTTAGTCGCTGCTTCCAGTGGGCGTAATATGTTAAGAAGCGATGTTAACATTGTCAACTCCATACCCGTTAACATCGACGGTGCTGTTTTATGACGAATCAAAATTTCACTTACAGCATTTTTTAAATAAAAAAAACGTATGATCATATAGTACGTGCTATTCCAACGTGTAGGGACGTCCTGAATTAGTTTTGTTTCAGCTTTAACTGATTTACGCAACTCATCCCTTGCCACACAACCTTGTTTAAAAAAAGTAACAACATTTTTTACTTTCGTTAATATTAGCTGTAATTCTGGAATTCTGTTGGTTGTCTAATTTTCTCCTGAGTTTATGATTGTTACTGTATTTTTTATGTACCGATGGATAGCTAAGGAAACGCAGACGTTTTCAAAATGATCCGCACGATAAGAGCCATAGTGATTTTTCCAAAAAAATTGGAAGTAACTTAAAGAATCAAAATTAAAAATCGAAAATTTGTACAGTTCTGGATCTGTAATTTAAAAATGCTTGAAGATTGTTTTTGTTTTATAATTATTAACTAGGATGTACCCTAGCAAGAAATACAAAAAAAAAATAGGGAAAATACGTTGATTTTTTTTTATTGAATTTTAGAATGTTAAACATCCTTTAAATAAAAAAAATATTAAAATAAAAAATGGTTGCCTGTAAAGTGGGTTTTACGGGCGAAAATTTTACGTGACAACGTCTTTTTCTCGGTAGAATATTTATTGATATGATTAATAATTATAATATAAATTGCACAAATTTTAACTATAGAAAATATATTTTGTTTACTAAAACATTGTACATGTGTCAAGTGATACGCGCGGCGGACCGATCATAGTTCGGTGACAGTTGACACATCGTTACGTTACCTTTTTCATATGTGACTCCGAGCCGCAATCTAATTTAAGACGTTGTCACGTCAAAATAATAACTCGAAAACGATACACTTTTGCATAAGTATTTTGGGTTCATTTGATAGCTATTGTTCTGAATTATAACCCTTTAAAAGGATCGTGACATATTACCCTGTAACCCTGTATAAGGCAACTTTAAATTAAGAATTATGATAATATAATATAAAGAATACCTCATGTGGTGAAATTCGTTGTTTTATTACATCTCTTATGCGTGATTCTCTTTCTGTATCATTATGTAGCCTGTGAGATCGCGCTCGTAACAATGAGTACAGTCTACAAAAACATTGCGATTATGACCTGTGTTAGAAGATGGTTCTTCATTTGACATATTAGCCCTTCTTGACTGATTCAGAGCCAATGTCCAACATGAGTGGCATATCAAATTGTCGTTTTCAATCTAAAATAAAAAGCAGTATATAAGAATTATAATTATATAAAACAGTAAAACCTCATATTGCATAATAGGAATAGCATATACAATACATATGTAATAAAAAACGAATGATTTAAATAATTAATTGAATTGACACTTACTCGTCGAGGAGCTATCCACTGTCTAATAATAGACTGAACCTGATTAAGATCTAGACTATGTCGCCTTCGCTCTATCAAAACAGTTCCACAGTTTATGCATCTCAGAGATACGGATTGGTAAGAAGTCACTTCTTCTGTGTGCAGACTATCATGAGACACGCTTTGGTTTTGTTCAATGTCCATATTCAAGCCGTGGTTAGCGATGGAGCTAGTTTCGGGGTCCATATTACGTGAGATGACCAACATCATCGTTTACGCTATGTTCGCAGTCCATAATACAAAAGCCAGGGTCATCGTTTGAGCGAAATTCGGCGTCCGTAGATGTGCCGGGGTCATTGGAAAAAGATAGGTCGGAGTCCATAATGAATAAACAATCGTTGAAAGAAAATTCACAATAAATCAACACTCACAATATAGGAAAACAAAGCGAATGTAAAAATCAGTCTGTGACGTACCATGTCAATTTGTATTTTTTTGTTTTATTAGTGTTGCCATCGAAAAAAATTATTAAAAAATCGATCGAAAACAGATATGATTACGTTTAACATTCTTCATATTTCAGTTTATAAAACGTTTTAAATGACGATGAAACTAATTAAAACAAATATTTTTTATTTTTTTTGTATTAAATACTTATAGTTGTATTAAGTAGAACTGCGAGATGATACGATTTGACGCAATCGTTACTTGATATTGCTGGTAACACAAAACGTGGATCAATAAAGCAAATCAATGAAGATGCTTTAAAAATATTTTTTCAATAAAATACAAATGTACACTCAAACAACAATAGAATGGCTAAAAAAAATTTTTTTTTTCATGAACTTGTTTTTTTGATAACAGCTTGTTCACGCTAGGCCAAAAATGGACATTGCCTTTTATGTTTAGAACTAAGTAAAAGTACCTTTTTATTTGGCTTCCTTTATAAATTGTAAGAGTACAATTATCAGAAGTAAAAATTTTCAAAGAAAATCTTGCCATATCATCTTTTTTTTGCTTTGCAATTAGTGGTAGCTCCCTTTTGTTGGAGTGAATAGTTCCAACTAGGGTAGTTCTTTTTGTTAGAAGTTATATGGCTAGGAATTTGCTTGTGAAGAAGTTGTCTGTGGTCACAGTTCTTCCGCAACTCGTAAATGGCTCGATCAGCTTGAGTGTAACATATTCAGAGAGTTGTACTGAAGAGGGTCTATTTTCATCTTTTCCTAGATATAGAAATACATTTATGACGTATTTGATTCCAAATTTATCCAGCTTGTTAGGCATGTATTGCGTAAATCTACATCGTACTTTAGTCTGAAATAGCTGTTCATCTATAGTAATATTACCACCCAGTTTGTAACAGTTTTGGCTGTTCTCAATGAAAATATTCCAAATCGTGGACACCATAGCAAATTTATCTGCTTTGAAACGCTCATTCCGCTGACTTTTTTTTATCAAACCGAATAAATCTAAGAATTTCGGTAAAATTATTTCTGCTCATAGTTTCAGAAAAAAATTTGGGCCCGCATATATTATTCCACAAAAAAGAAAGTTTCAAATTATTTGCTCCATATGCAGCTCGTGCATATAAAATTGCAATAAATACAGCAAGTTTTTCTTGAGATAAACTCCAATCGGATCCTAACACTCTGTTTGCTTCTTTTATTGTGCATGTTCTTATATGGTTCATAATACGGTGGTCAATTATCAATGAAAATGCAGTACTAACTTTACCTTTCATTATATGACGTTTAACATATCCTGTTTGGCCTACTTCTTGCATGAAAATTTTATGAAATGGTGGTCTTCCAGGTGTGCTACCTATTTGTATTTCTTCCCAAACAGATCCATCAATTGCAACATGTTGTTCATTTATTTCTGCTTCACTTTCTTCAGAACTTGAGAGTAATCTTCTTCGTTTTCGTCCACAACCTATATTCACAATATTTTCCTCTTCATTGTCAGTATCTGTAGATTCAGATTCATTTTCGTTTGTAACCAATATGTATTGATAAGCGTATAAAACAAAAAAATGTTCTCCGGGTCAAATGACCCGATGTGGTAGAAAACAGTATACGACAGTTATTACTAGAAATAAACAAAACAAAAAAATATGAAAATAGTAAAAGAACAGTAGACTTAATTAGTCAGAAAAAGTCAGTAATAAAAAAGAAAAATTTGTCAATGTTTTACATATTATAATTCGACTAAACATTAGACTTCCAAAAAGTTATCAATGCATTTACTATCTTATTTGCATATTCCAAACTAAAATTTACTGGCACAATTGAAATTTCATTATTTCTTTCAAAGTCCCAAGATGCAACACAAAATAAACTTTTTTTTAAATTAATCACATATATCTGTAGTTGAACTAGTGCATAGTATTTGTTCCTTACGTTGCCTTCTGCAATATATTATAGTTTTTATATGACTTTTCATTAACTGGGCACTTTATTTCAATGATAGTGTCTTTGTTCAAGATCCCGTCTGGTGATGCTGCTAGTACTATAATACCAAATTGTTTTTCCACTTGTTTCTTTACCAGGCTTTCTAATTTTCCTCCCCTGTCCATAGCGAGGGTATCAATGAGCCGTCTGATATATGACAGCGTGATACATCATATGCTCTAGAAGCAGTTGCACGAGCATATCGAAGTCCATGCCACGCCGAACTGTTATACTGCTCTCTTGTTTGATTTTCTACATGGATTAAATGGCTTCGAGTAATAACCAACCGAATATTATGCATAAACTTGTCAACATCATATTCAGATCCCTGATATTACAGAAATCCACTTTAAGCGTGGAAGGGGTTGCCGTAGGGCACACGCCTCGTTTGCCTTGTCTATTGCGCGGTTCTGTGCCCTCCCCAGAATTCGACGAGCAGCCTGAGTGTAAAGACTCAGGGAGGGATTCTCCAGCACCGGGGGTGCTGGTACCCTCCTGGGGTAGAATCTCTTTCAGTACCGCTGTCACATTTAGGGAAGTGTTTGGGGTTGGGCTCCGGAGCTCGGCATTACCTATTGCGAAACGCAGTAACAAAAAAAGCCACTGCTTAACGCCGGTTTTAAATGCCGAGGGTGGTAATTATCCGGTCGAGTCTACCCAAGGGTTGTCATCACTGACAACATGACTCTACCACCTACAAAATTGTATGTAAAAAGAAGTCACTTAATTGTATTCTGTGTATGTCACACTTAAAAGGAAACGTAACAAATACGAGGGTCAAACTGAAAGTTCTTAGAAAATCAAAAACTAAGCATTCTAGCAAGTTATTAATTTTATTGTAACTTTTCAAAATAGCGTCCATTTACATCAATACATCGCTGCATTCGATGAAACCATTGAGAAAAGCACCTTGCCCACTCGGCCTTAGGGGTCTCTTCAACGGCGTTTTGAAACGCAGCCACTGCTTCTTCGGCGTCCATAAAATGTTTTCCTCGAAGTTTTTCTTTTATTTTCGGGAATAAATAAAAATCGCAGGGTGCGAGGTCGGGGCTATACGGCGGGTAACCCATTTCCCACGTCTAAGGTCGCCAAATAGTTACGTCGTCGTTTGCCTGGCGGTGTGCGACGAGGCATTGTCGTGATGAAGGACGATCCTGCTGCGAGGTCGTTTCTCTCGAACTTTTTCCAAGACAAGTGGCAAACAGTTGTTAGTGTACCACTCTGCATTAACTGTTTTCTGATCCTCTAAGACAACTGTCGCGTAATGACCTGTCTTTCCGAAGAACGAGGCCACCATCTTTTTTCCAACACTTCGACCTCTCTTCACTTTAGTTGGCAACTCTTCGGAAGGAAACACCCACTGAGCAGACTGTCTTTTGGTTTCTGGATCATAACAGTAAATCCAGCTTTCGTCACCCGTTAGTATGTCGAACACAGCATTTGAGTCACCTCCGTTAAATTTTTGGATCATTTCTCGGCACCATTCAACACGGCGGAGTTTTCTCGGTCAAATTATGCGGTGTCCGAATCTGCTGATAGGTCACTCTCTTTTGTCAATCTCTATCATACGCCGCACAACACTGATATTATCTTCAGTCGTCGCTGTAGAAGGCCGTCCCTCACGCAAATCATCGGTGAGATTAGTTCGACCACGTTTGAATTCATTAAACCAGTTGTAAACTGTGGCACGAGATGGGGTTTCATCGTGAAAAGCCAATTGAAGTCTATCATAACTTTCTTGTTGACTTATATGACATCGAAAGTCATTAAAAATCATTGCGCGAAAATTTTCTCGGCTTAAATTCATTCTGACGTGCGCAGACGATTTTCAATTTGCCGCCAAATCGTAAAACAAATGACAAATGAATGAAATGTATACTCAATATTATTGGTAAAGAGTTCTATTTTCAAAATTTAAACTTATTTTTTTAATATAATGCTTTTAAGTTGCCAGTTCTAAAAACTTTCAATTTGGCCCTCGTATATCAACATAAAATTTTATATTTCTTTTAATTCCCTGGTTTGGTACGTCTTTTTTTTAATTGTGAAACACAAATACTTTGGACTTCTTGAAAATAATCAGTTAATTTTGTGGAAGGGTAGCATAGCCATTTCTTTTTTGAAAAATACTCTTTTGCCGTTATGTATTCATTTAGATTTTCATCGTATTTACAAATTGTATTGCGTCTGCATGATTTACAATTTTTAACTATACTTTCTAGATTCTTTTTAAGAACCCACCCACATACATAATTTCTTTGACCATTATTTTTTTTCAAATCAATTAATATGTTTTCCTTTATAGGTATATAAATTTTTTCTCTTCAGAATTATTAGATCTAAGATTTAATCACTTCTTGGAAAAAAAATTTAAATTTTGTAAACATTTATTGTTGTCGCTTTCACAATTAGCATGAGAAGAATGGGGCGAATTATAATTATTTAGTAAAATTGATTTGTAAGCACCCTCAAACGCTACACAATTAGGCGCAACATTTCTCGCCCCATAGCTTCTTATATTGCCAAAAAAGTTTTCGACTGGGTCCTGCTTTATGTTACGAGTCAGCGAACAGTCAAAAGAATACTTTTCAGACAAAATTTTCCAAAGAGCTTGAAACCCTTCTATAGTTTTTATAAATTTTTTTATAGTTGGAGGAGTGAATTCAGTGGTTCCTTTAAAAAATCTGATGCTCTTCAACATTAAGATGAACTTACTCCACAACTCGTGATGTGGGGGATTTCTTCGAACAGCTCCCTTGAATATTTTCCCATTTGTTTCTTTAAAAGAAGAAACATTTAGGGAATCGAAAAGATTGTCTATTAACAAAATAAAATTAATCATGTCTCTGCATTCAAGAGGTACTTGTCCTCGAGCTGACAAATGTTCAGTGGCTACTGCAACACGGTGACTGAATATTTGTGTAGCAGTTTTGACACGCATCTTTTTAATCTTATCTGGAACAACATGCTCTTCAGTAAGCTTTTGTAAGCATCCAAGTTCGCCAAACGATTTGTCAGCCCAGTAGACTTGCTCGAAGAATTCCCACTTCACAATTTTTTCTTTATTATCCGAAGAATCAAAATATTTAAGATTTTTTGAAAGAAGGTTGTGTCGCAGTCCTTTCATTAAATGAGGAGTATCAAATGATGGTATATTTTTTTTGAATTGATTATAAAAAAATTACCCTTCATTTCCTTTGATTTTCTTAAAATCATGGCCTTTGTATTATTTATCAACTCATTTATGGCACTAACATTTACAGTGCTTTGATCACATACAGTACATACAACTATTAAACCAGTATTAAAAATTTTACATATTACATCAGTGATGAAGGTTTTTAAATCCATTTTATTTAAGGCATTGGTAAAATAATAAGCTACAGGTTGTTTATATGGTTTTCGCAAGCCTTTTACCATAAATACTAAGGCATGATTTGCTATGTTTCTCTTCCCATGACTTACAAAACCTTTAATCTTATCTTTTGATGCATTGTATTTTATGTGAGGAGTTAAATACATTTCGTCAAACATTAATGAACACAAACGATCTTCTGTATTCATTTGTATCTTACATGTTGTTTTAAATTTTCAAACAGAATTTTGTTATCAATTCCTGGGTGTATAGAGATCTTTGAGAGCAATCTTTTTAATGATTTAGAAGAAGGCAATGTAAATAAATTTGCCATAAGTGAGTAGCATTTTGGGGTCTTTTTATATAAAGCCAGTGACAAAATTTTTTCATCTATAGTAAAGCGTCGCCCGTACTTATTTTTAGAGGTTTGTGTAAACTGCATTATGGAAAATGTTTTTACGGGATTAGACATTTTGTTTACTACAGCATTAACTATGGGCTGATTCATTAAGCATTTTGCATTTTCTGAATGTGTCATGAAAACTTCGTTTCTTTTTCGCAGGCGGTACACTTCTTGACGAAGATTTTTAATTGTTCTTTGCAAGTTATCGTTTCTTATACAATTTGGCATCGCTGTTTTGGGTGCTGAAAAAATATTTTTGTAAGTTATAGATAAATATAATTACAGCAATATTATCATATTATATTATAACTATCTTATATCTTATTAAATTGTAACTATCTTATTAAATTATTCTCAGCTTTGCCAAGGTATAAAACGTCCCCCACATGCAATGTTTCGGCAATGGTCACAGTGAAGTTTGTATATGGATCTCTTTTTAATTTTTTTTTTAAATTATTTTGAGTTTATGTTCATCAAGGATCCTAGCATCCTATATCATAATACTAGTAGTGAAAGAATTTTTCAAATAGGTTCAGGAGTTTCCTCTGAATAGTTTCTTCTTTAAATATAGACTAGCAGCTCACTTTCAATCACGGCAAAAATTTTAGTTTAATTACTTTTGCCTTGTAGCCCTTTAAATAATAAAATTAAATTATCATATTAATAGCCTAGGCAAAGTGTAGTAGTAAAATTTTATATTGCCTATATCTATAAAATTTCCTCAATAATAATGATTTAAAATTTATAAATTTTAAAAGCCTACCAGTATTTTTAGAGATTAGTGTATCCAAATAAGGATATTTTAAACTTTTATAACATTAGTCTAATTATTACCTACCTTTATGTTTTCTTACAACTTGACTTTTAATGGATACAGTAGACTCTGCTTTGGTTACATTAATAGTTTCAAGCTGAGTGAAAGAACATCCTGGAGTAGGGGATTGTGATCTCAGTAGTGAATAAGTTGAAATTTCTGAAAAGAAAGATGAAATAAATCAATTGTTAAATTCAATTAATCAAGTTATAATTTTATTTAATTATTTTTTATATATTTGTTTAAGTATGTGACATAATTTTGTATAAAAAAACAAAGAAAAATTCCTTAGCATTTTATGTATCAAATTAGTGTTGGGTAGGACAAATAAATATGAAGAGTTTGTATGAGTTACTCATTTTAAAAAATGAGGTGGGACAATGTACCACCTCATTTGAAGTGGTCCTCAAACGATGAAAATATGAAGTCTCAGAGTTCATTACTTTTGAGGATAATAAAAATTAGAGATTGTGTGTAGTGTTTTAATATCTACTTATAAAAAAAACACCATTTTATAATTAAATTAAAAGTCATTATTAGACTAAGCCACATAATTACACTTTTTAGAAAAAAAAATTATTTTCATTATGTTTATTGTTACTTCAAACTTAAAATAAAAAAAAAATGTATAATATTTTTATACAAAACTTCACGTAACATTTAAATGTATGTAATTTTTTTCAAGAAATGTCGTTTTTAATATAAAAACGACAATTCTTGAAAAAAATATAGTTTAGCATTTCGAAACCAATGTAACATAAAGGTAGTGTTACATGTGAGTGTGACATTTCAAACATCACGCGACAGTTCTTTCCGTCGTTCATTTTGTCCCATCGCCTTGTCAAATGTCATGCATACCTCAAAAAGAGTAAGCAGGACAAAATCAACTCTTTCGTAAAAGTTGCATTCATTCATTCATAAGTGAGTGAGGAACAATGTCACCTCAAAATTGAGGTGGTACAAAATATGTATTTGAAGTGATGGGACAGTTCATTCTTTTGTATGGGACATTTGAAGCGCCTCTTGTATGAGTTGTCCAACACTATATCAAATGTTAATTACACGGGTCAACACGAATTTTGAGTCTGAGTTCTGTACCTCTGATTTTGATTACTTATGCCTAACTAATTAATGAAAAAATATTTTTATCCAATAAAGTTTGCTTTTGTAGTTACTAAGACGAAATTTTAATTTTTATGAAAAAGCTCTATTTTTTAATTTAAATTATACGTAAAAGGAAAACAGTTTTCAATTCACATATTTTTACTGACTTTTATTATACAAGACGGCATAAATAAACCCACAAATACAAAAAGAATATAAAAAAGACTTTAAAAATGAACAGATTTGGTATTTCTTCTGTGTAAGTTGGAACTTTCTCGTATGAGCCCCCAAATGTAGTCACCCATCATGTTTTCATTATATTGTCCTTGATAACGCTTTTCAAAGTTCATTACATCTTGGTGAAAACGTTCCCCTTGCTCTTCTGAATATGTCTAAATATCTTTTCAAAGTTCATTACATCTTGGTGAAAACGTTCCCCTTGCTCTTCTGAATATGCACCTAAGTTGTCTTTAAATTTATCCAAATGAGCATGTAGCATGTGGACTTTCAAAGACATTCTGCAACCCATAACTTGGAAGTTGTGAAGCATATCAGTAATAAGCTCCGTGTAATTCTCTGCCTTTCTGTTACCAAGAAAGCCATAAATCACTGCTTTAAGGCTAAGCCACGCTAGTTTTTCGTGGGTACTGAGGAGCTGTAGGAATTGTTCACTGGACATTATTTTCTTTATTTGTGGACCGATGAAAATACTAGCTTTAATTTTAGCCTCTGACAAATTCGGGAAAAATTATTTTAAATATTAAAAAGCCTCAGAGTGTTGACGCAGAGCCTTTACGAACTGCTTCATCAGACCTAATTTAATGTGCAATGGAGGCATTAAAATATGATCGGGCTTCACAATTGGTTCAATTTTGACATTATGTTGTCCTATTTGAAACTCACCCGGTTGTGTCCATGAGTGCTGGTGGTAGTGAAGTGCATCGGCTCTACTGTCCCATAAGTAAATGTAACACGGATATTTAGTGTACCCCGCCTTGCATTCCCATCAGAAATCCAACCATTTTGAAATCACGTTTTGGAAGACATTTTAAGCCTCACAACACAAAATATGTTGTTTCTTTGCAAAGCGCACGCGCACACTGACGTTGACAGTTTGTCACTCCCGCTTCACAACCACAGCCCCTCCTACCCCTCTCCTGTATCTTATATGCAACGGCTCCTAAAAAAACTGCTAAAACACTATAATATTCGTTTTACATTGTGTAAAGGTACAAAAGCAAACTTTATTTATTATAAATGGAATTTCTACTTTTTTTTCGATATATACAATCAGAAAATATTCACTAAATAACAGACTCAAAAAAAAAAATTTTTTTGATTGACTTGTGTTATTTAAATAACTTACCAGTCAGATCTTGACAATCTATTGACATTTCTGAATCACTTATTGTAGCAGAAACTCCCAATGGCTGCATATTTTGGATGTCTATAATTTGAAAAACAAATTAAAATAGTACATATATTGTCTGCTTATTGATATATATTAAATGAACACTGGCTAAAATGTGTTGATATTACAGTTATATTTTTGAAGTTCCATCTACTGGTAAAACAAAATAAAGTAATTAGGACAATTTAAATATTGAGTAACCAATGTAAAATTATTTTGATATCATAGTAACAATCTAACAATATCACTAACAACTTCTTTTCAGATGCAGTAAATCAACATATTTCAAATTTCCAATGTCAATCAATGTAGGCACATCAAAATGATTACATTGGACCTAAACATCTGCAAGTGTTACAAGATATATTTTCTTATGATTTTTTTTTATCATAGGTAGTCTCATTTTCTATTTTATTTACAACAATCAACTAAAACAAAAAAAGGTGTTAATTTACTTTCGGTCTTCAAAATTTACAATTAAAATCAGTTAAATCAACATCAATTCAACATTATTTTTAGTAGAACTAGTAGAAAATTACTAGTTCTGCTGCGTTTAATAAAGTTTAAGAGGTAATTGACACTTTGATATGAAACATATCCCAAATATTTAATTTTAAAACAATCAAAATTTATTTCAACTAAAAAAAAATTCTCTCAGTTTATTAACTCTATATCTCAGTTTAAGGAGATTCTTACACATTATACTTTACTATGATACTACAATAATTACTACGATACTGCAATAAGTATTGCATATGTTAAAGTAGCTGATAGAGTTTTTAAAATATACTATATAACAGTATTTTTTATGCAAAATAAAAAAATGATAGATTAGTAACTAAAAATATAAAAAAGTCCACTTTACCTGGCAAAAATAATGATGGTACCGCTAAAACATTGAGACTGCTACTTCTGGTTCTATCTTTATCAGTAAAATGCCAGTCACATATTCTGTATTTTTTGAAATCAATGTTTGTTTCTTGACCACCAGTTATTATTTTAACCCAAGCTTTGTGTTGTTCTGGATATTTTTCCGGATTAGGGAAAACATGGAGTAATCCACCTAAAACCAAGCATTAATAATTTGACCATGGTAGTCCTACTTTCCATATTGCATAATATTCTTTATCTTACCCTTTGCGGTGTACAAATTTGAGTGATATGTATATTGTATAAATAGTTAAAATAATATGTAAATAACACGATAAAATTTATCGTAGGTACTCACGTATTTTTGGTGCGCATAATAATGCACAGCGTCTCGGCGTCGTTGTAATGTTTAATTAGATTGCTCAATGTATAATCAAACACAACTCTAGTTTTTATAACACTAAAAAGAAGCGTCCTTTCGCAAAAACAATTATTCGCAAAAAAGCGGAGAAGGCGAACCTAACAACTCAACGCACTTAATGAAGAGAAGAAAAACACAAATATCGAAATTATGATACATGTAACAATGTAAGCACTAGTCCGACAAACTTTATTTATTTATTTAAAACTTTATTGTCAAACTACAATAACGTAGTTACAAAAGACGGACTTAATGCCTGAAGGCATTCTCTACCAGTCAACCTTTAGGCAAATCAGAATCGTGAAGACGGTGGCAATAAAAGTTAAAAAATACATTTAAATATAAGTAATAAATACATATATACTATATACATACATACATATACATACACATACATACACACATATATACAAATACATATACATTTATATATAAAAAACAATAATAATAACAGAAACTTAATACAGATTCTTAACAAGATGTTCGTGTAGCTTGTACAGACCCTCTTACGCACAGAAGTGGGTTTTGGCTCTCCGGTTCGCTTATTGTTAAGTTGTCGCTGGATTGGACCTTGCCCTTTATATGAGGACAATCTTGCCCTTTATATGGTTCTTTGCCTTGCGGACTCGGTCCACTTTGGCTCCGGTGTTCTTGAAATCTAGGGCCGTCCTCACCCTCTGGATGACCTGGTCGCTCGTTTGCGTGGGATTTGATGCGATGATAAGTGTGTGGTTGGGTCGTTGTGATTTGGGTTTGGCTGCAACCTGTGAATATGTGGCCGGACCCAGTACGGGTTTTTCCACCATACTGACCTCGGTTACAACTTGTTTAATACTTAAGGGTTTGTTTAACCTCCTCCACTGCCAGCTCTGTTTCCAGACTAGGTTTCGGAGGAGGTGTGGGACGGGCCTTTGCCTCCCTTAGTGTTGTTATGTCCGACTGGATTATCTCCAGTCGTTCATTAATTTCTACTATTTGGGTTCTAATGTGGGGGGGGGGGAATGTTTGGTAAGTGTTGTATTGGTGTCTCTTTCTTTCAATGTTAGTAAAGTATCTATTTTAGTGTTGATGGTTGTCAAGATCTTTGCGAGGTTGTTAAGTTCAGTTTGTCGGGTTCGGATAGGAGGCTGGGGACGATTTCTCCGCGGGTGCGCCTGCTTTTGATACCTCTTCGCGGAGAATATCTATTTGGCCACCCAGGTCTGCTAAACTGGAGCTTAGTTTCTTAAGATCGGTCTCTATTGAGCTCCAGCAGAGGGGGCTGTTTGAGTTCATCTGCCAGAACCATCTTCAGGTTTTGGAGCTCTTTGTTGTGGGCTCTCTTACCACTTACCAGGCCACACGTACCAGTTCTTGCGCGTGTCTTGATCTTTCTTTTTAAAGGTTAAACCTGTGTCCAGCTCTGGAGTCCGACAAGGACAGCACTATCTCGTAAAGAGTTTGCATTCATGTGCGGTCGCTTTACACTCCCGCTTCATGTTCCCCGCAGCCTCCAACGAGTCTATCCCCTTCTGCAGGGTTTCATTTGCCACCCTGGTAGCGAGGTCCATCTCCACCCCCGTACCCTTTCTCGGTGAGGAGTAAAGCATGCTCATTCTCCTGTTACACGCCGATATGTCCGAACCTACCGAGGAAGTCTCCAGGTGTTCGAAGTTCAAAGGCTCGGACACCACCTCCGAGGGTGATTGCAGTTGGAGGGGGTTCATCGGCGATGCTTCAGTTGAGCAAGACGTCTTCAGCTCTGTTGGGGAGGCAGTTTCAGTGGGCTTATTGGTCGCTTGGGACTGGGTGTGTGCCCTTGCGATGGCCTTTTCCCGAAGCGATCTGGTATTTGGCTTACTCTGAGCGGCCTCCAATGTTAGTTTGCGTGCGTTGCGGTGGTCTGAGGTTGTCTCGCCTTTTGATGACATTGTGATGATTTGTTGGCTTTTTTTTATTAGTTAATTTATAAAATAGACTTATACTACACTATATGATTGTCTTATTAATAAAATTTATAAATTATAGCTTATAAATATAAGTGACTAGGGATTTGCTCTTAAACGAATGTTTTTGTATATATATATATATATATATATATATATATATATATATATATATATATATATATATATATATATATATATATATATATATATATATATATATATATATATATATATATATATATATATATATATATATATATATATATATATATATATATATATATATATATATATATATATATATATATATATATATATATATATATATATATATATATATATATATATATATATATATATATATATATATATATATATATATATATATATATATATATCGTGGTCAGGTTACACTTAACCTAAGTTGCGTGTATAACCTATAACGAACACAGTGGTTGTGACCGCGTGATTTTACAATTTTCAATCTGGTTGTTCTTCCCTGAATCCTCAACAAAACCAGTCTTGCGATATGTCGCTGGATTCGTCTCTTCGAGGAGGAGGTGGAGATAAAAGAGAGAATTCTTGCTGAGACTAATTCCGAGAAGATAGTCCCGTCCAAGTTTGAGGGTCTGGTGCTCTTTTCCCTGCAGCTGGAACTCGCCGCAAACGATAATCCTGGTGAATCGGACCGTTAACTACCGCTTGGCAACAACTTTTGATGCCTAGCTCTTAAAACGCGATTTTTAAGCTTTTTTAACGCGGAGCTAGTTTTATGCGTGTGGCTGTATAGAGCGTACTCGAGGAACCGAGGAACATTATCAACTAATTCTTTGAATAAACAATGAGTGTGCAGTGTTGCTGTGTTCTGTGCAGCCTCCTCTAGCTCGGAGATACGTAAGTGGGCATCCCTCAGCTCTCCAGGGTGGTAGTCCGTCTCAGTGTCTGCTCATACTCAACACTGCACTCATCGAACCTATCTACTAACATTTGTAACCTATGACGTTCCTCCTCTATATCACTATATTTAAAGTGTAATAATGTTAAGTCTGATTTTATATTTGTCATTATTTTTCAGTACATATAATAGTTCTCTTTCATTGTTCAACTGCGTAAACAAATCTTTGGAGTTTAGACTCCTCCTGGCGTGTTAAGGCTCTACGGGTCATCACGTTTATATGTAACAAGGACGTGTGTGCCAAATTATTCTATAAGTAAAATTTTGATGTAACTGCAATTTCAAAGTTGAAACCTGTCAACACGGAATTGCGGACACATATCTACCTATCTAAACAGTGTTAAATAGAAGTATTAAATGTAAATACAATTAATAACACACGTATCTATCTCCTATAATTTTAGTGCGTTAATAGACAAAAACAATCGAAATACGAGCCTAACTATCGCAAGCTTTTACCTTTGATATGGTTTTTATACACAATTTTTACACTGAACTTTTAAATAAAACACAATTAACACAACTTAAATAGCTATTAAATCGGAATATGAGCTTAATAAACACTTAAAATTTTTAAAAATTAAAATAAAGTTATAAGCAACTTCAAATTTGAATGTTAGCACTGTTCATAAAAATGATATTTGAGAGACTTAAATATGGCTCAATCAAGTGGTGTAAATAATGGGAAGTATGACTCGGCATAAACAGCATAACGATTTCATTTTGACAAGCGTATTCAAGCATTTCCACAGAATTACAATGTGTGACGTGTCCATCAACAGTAAAAATTTTCCAGGCGAATTTCTAGGGGCGAAATGAATTTTAAGCCACTCATTCAATTTCAAGCTGATAATTCCGGCATGAAGACACGAGAACCTAGAGCGAGAGCATACTATCTTCATACTAGCACTTCTTATTCTTACCCTTCATTATTCATACCGGCGGTAAAAATGTACCTTCGGCATTGCAACAAGCAATTACAGTGATGGTTTCACCCTTTTCAATAGAAATATTAGTGGCTACTTGGATCCTTTGTCGGCGAGGACATATCTCGGGCGATTGTTAAGTTGCAATCATAAATTCATAGTAGAGTAAATTCTAAGTTTTAAGTTTCGTAAATTCTAGAGTTTTCATTTTTTCTAATTTGGCTTTTGCTTCTATTTTGGTCTCGTTACTTTGATTTACATCTTTGAAAATAGAGTTGAAATGCTTCCAGAACTTGTTTATATGAATTGTATAAGGCTATTAAACTCGACATATTTATTGATATAAACAACTATGGCGCTATTATTGTCACAGAATGATTTTGGAGGTTAATATTCATAGAACTAAATCGTTATATGTCGAATCATAGAAATGTCTACATCCTGGTAAAACCCGACAAGCTCCAACTTCAACACTCCTAGTATGTTATAATGTATTATTTATCTATTTCAATCACTGGACAAGATGGACATAATTTTGATATGGAGTCAGTGAAAGTAGAATATATCCTTGAGATTTAGTGGATGTATATAGTACTCCATGATTTATTAACCCATTAACGCCCAAAATGAACCTGCAGTATATTTTTCTATTGTTTTTCTATTTATTAGTCCATAAGGGATAAAATATGCTATATAAGAAGATAAAATGAACAAAATATATTTACATATCAAGTTTTAGGGGTGTACTCAGCCGTGTACCAATGGCCGCTTTAGGAGTGAAATTGTTTGAAACAAGGTCGTTCAACGCATAGCGTTTTCAAACTTATTTCGCAACGCCAGCGAATTCTTTGGTGATAGATAACATATCGCAATGGGTTTTCTATCCGTTCAAGATTATGACCATTATTGTTCTGACCCCCTAGTGCCGCTGAGGATGACGGACAGCTCTTAGTTTTCGTTGGACGTAAATAAGTCCTTGCAATAATTCGTCTGAAAGATAACTGGTCCATGTAAGTTATCTCTTGTTTAGTTTTACTGAGCAAAAAATGTAGTCGCTAAGCATGTAGTTGATATCGCCATATCTAACAAATAGGTAAATATAACCCACCACTACTTTTTTCCTTTTATTGAAATCCAATAAAGGCGGATAGACTGATCCATTCGGTCAACTCCACCCATTCCTTTATTATAGTTGACAAACATTTTAGGTATATTTACGTCAACCTTTTGTTTTCTGATGTTACATCATCGTTTGACTTTGCTCAGAAGCTCTATGTCATCAAAATTAGTTCCCATTGTAACGACATTATTGTCCTTCCAACGTACCATAGTTATCTCATTCTTTGTAACAAAATTATAATCATATTCCGCCCTAGGCTTCTTCTTCATATTTTTTACTGTGATCAGGTGATATTTCTTCGTCATTTTTTATTCTCTCGAACAGGTCCAATACTTCTAAAACCTAGTCTACCCAAATCGAGCAACAATTGATGATTGGTAAAAAAATTATCGAAATATACAATATGCTCTTTAGAAACTACAGGCATTTTAGCCAATAAAGATTTCACGACTCGCACTAAGGGTATCATTAGAAGGTTCTGTGTATTTTCCACAATAAACATCAAACTCGTAGCAATAACCATCTGAACTTGTCACAGCCCAATTGCGATAACCAAATATTACAGGCTTTCCTTGTATAAATTGTTTTGATGGATTACGTCCAAAATATTTGATCATGGACTCGTCCACAAACAAGCTTTCATGAACTACACCCAGACTAGAGACTAGAGTTTCGCTGAATCAAATCGCATAATGATCTGAGTTTGATCATTTTATTAATTTTTTTCGTTATTCACAAAATGAAGATTTCTTTTTATCTCCAAAAACCTATTGCGAGACATACAATTTACAATCAATGGAACACCAAGGTCTTCATCCAAAGCACTTTCAGATGGCAATTCATGGTAACCGGTCAGTATAAGTACACCAAAAAATTTTTTCAAACATGCACTATCAAGTTTAAAACCATGCCTATTATTTTGATTAGCGTACAAGACACTGTTAGTTGTTATCAAATCCATTACGTCATGATCAAATATTTTTTCAAACCACATTACGGGATTGCAGTCTGCTAAGCTTTCAACAACGTATTTTTGTCTCTTTTGTATGATATCGGTAATTTCATAAGTAGAACTATAGGTTGGCTGAGTTTTCCTCTATACAGGTAAATATACATCACATTTTTTGGCACGTTTTGCAGGAATAGGTCTTAGCGGCTCATCATCACTGTTGCTCAATTCCGAAACATCGTAGTCAGGATGACGCCGACATACCTTAATAGTGGAACGTCCATAGGGAATCTTGAAGCCGCCAAATTATCTTCATTACCTTCTTCCTCATCACCCACCACAGTTGGATCTGGTGGCACTAATACCATATCGTACTCTTCATCATTGCTCTCATCAGCCATAATTGATTCCAAGGCTTCCTCCAGTCTCTTATAGCTGGTAAATACGTTCCGATTGGCCATTTCAACTTATAAATAATACTGTAAACAAAACGAAATTTTAGTACGAATCTGCCATGTACCCGCCTGTGTACAACAAATGAAACAAACCCTACTTTTTACAAGTTTTGTAATAAACTTTAATTCTTATATTATTATTACCAACACAAATAAATAGACTCCATAAAAATAAAAAAAGAAGGACGGATGAAGCCACCTGCAGCGCTCATTGCAAACATCAAAGTTATATTTTTGCCTCTCTCCCAACTGGTGATGGACCCCACTCTCTTCTATCCTTTTGTTGCTAGTATTTTCCCTGGAGTCTGTACTGTTGTCATTCCGGTTTCGTCGTTATATATATTTTTGGGAAGAAATTTGTGTTTCTCCATAATCTCCTCCAACAGCTTAAAAAATAACTGCACCTCCTCTTTATTGAACGCTAACAGCGTTCAATAAAGAGGATTTATACTGTTCGATTTATACTGGTTGCCTCTGTTTTCCTCACAGATATATTATTTCTTGTCCTCTGTCAACCAATCTCGACCAGCCATTTTTGTAACTTTATTAAAGTTATGCTTTAAATTCATACTTTCCGCATAATCAAATGCCACTTTCCTTATTTGAGTTGCGGTACAACCATAAAATATATATATATATATATATATATATATATATATATATATATATATATATATATATATATATATATATATATATATATATATATATATATATATATATATATATATATATATATATATATATATATATATATATATATATATATATATATATATATATATATATATATATATATATATATATATTTTTTTTTTTATTTAGCTTCACGCTTTATCCCGCACATGGCAGGGTAGGCAGAGGGAACTGCAGGAACCATATGAACCTAGTGTTAAGACACTCCGTTACTTAGTCCCTGCTTACTCCGTCCCCACTTTCCGCCGTTTTCGAGGCATTGCGTGTTGAGTGGCGGAACTCAACGCCGCGCTTTGCCTAGTTTGCCAGAGCGAAGAAAATGGAAATAGAAAAAATCCATCTTCCCCGACTGGGGATCGAACCCAGAAACGTCGCGTTAGCCGCGTTACAGGCAGACGTTGTGCCTCTGCGCCACGACGGTCCTCTAAAATATATTAGCCATCTTTTTTATAACATCAGCTAATTTTTCTTCTATTTCAGGCGTAAAGACTTGGTTCTAGGATAGTCTTCTTTTTGTATCTTTTTTGTAAGCTCGAAAATGGGATACCAGTAGATTTACCAGCTTTTCTTATAGAATAACTCTCTTGTTCAATAAGAAGTATGGCTCTTTGGAGAGCCTCGGTTCGGCCTCCTCCTTTCGGCAGCCTCCTCCTTTCGGCAGCCTCCTCGGAGACCAGTTGGCTTTTTCGGTTGTCCTTACTCGTACTTTCGGCATCTAGAAACAATAATATTAACATTAGTCTTTTGCGGGTAATGGCAATCACCTGCGGACAATGGGGGTCACTTGACTCTTATTAGCCGCTACTATACTGCCAACAAAATAATAACAATATAAAAAAACCTAAGTTTGAATCGTAAGACGCTAGACGCTTATCACAATTTTAAACATACAGACTACCTTTCTACAATATACAAAATTTGGTAAACTTAAAAAAACGACACTCACCCCTAATACTATTTTTACGTAATATTACATTGACAACGCGCGAAAACAACACACTACTATCTCTCAGCGACGGGCAGCGGTAACTGGCAGGGGGCGTTCGCGAAAAATATTCATAATTATCAATAGGTACATTAATAACTATTGGAGGATGGAAATGATCTATTTTGGTTAAAATATCTGTCGCACTATGTGACGAACAACCTTTAAAATTTTAGTAGTATATTTTAATGTTGAATTATAAAAACAGTTAACTTTGAAATATTATTACACCACTATAGCAATTTTAAATAATAAGTAAAAATGTAATTAATGATAATAATATGCAATTATACTATTTTTTCTAATGATTCCATATTTTTTATTATAATATAACCTGATTCTTCGTTTTTGCGAACAAATATTTTGCCATTTTTTACCCAAATAAATCTGTACTATTTGTCGTTGGCCAGCTTTCTTGCAGCAGCATGTAGGGCTTTGTAGGTGGGTGATAAATGTTCCATAATAAATATTGGCCTCTTAGTTCCCGTATATCCGAATCCAAAGTATTTAATTTATCTTCCGTCTTCTTAGACTTATTATTTTTAGCTGCTGCAAGGAAGGTATCTCGGTGCTTTGGAGAACTTAGTTGGACTACGATCGAACGTGGGCGAGAACCTGTTGGATCAAGTTTCACTACTCGAGTACAAGTAATTATATTATCAGCTGCTATGGGCGACTGAATAACTTGACTCAAAGTTGTTACAACTAGTGATGAAACGACACCATAGAGGTATCGATACTTTTACTCGATACTGTATCGGTCGTCAAGTATCGATACCTTACTCAGTATCCGTTGAAAAGTATCGATACTTACTCGTATCGTATCTTTTTTGTAAAATTTAAAAAATAAAAAAAATTGATTTATTGACGAGAAAAACAGAAAATTATACGCTAAAATAAAAAAATGTGTTAAAAACACTTTTATGAAAAAAAAGTCTGCTTTTGTATTGCTTCCTAGAAATATCAATTTTTCCAAATGTTTGCCTATTAGTCGATTTCTCGAAGCAGTGACAGTTGCGCCAGCTTTGGAAAAAAGTCTTTCACAAGGTACAGAGGTACCTACTATGTTTAAATATATGCGTGCTTGTTTATATAACGCTGGAAATACAGGCGTTAAATCTTCCCATTCCTCTAATGGGCTGGCTTTTAAAGCGCAGACTGGATTAGCCAAATATATTGAAACTTCATCGGCTTTTGAGGAAGCACGGCGCCGCTTCTGACCAACTACGAGTTCTTTATGATGTGACCAAAAATCAAAATCTTCGATTGTGGTTTCATCTTCAGAACCACTAGTGGATATGGTCATATCTTCTTTAATAATATTTTTTAATTTTTGTATTGCCTTTCCACATGCATTTGCATCCTGAAAGTGAAGGTTTTTGAACCGTGGGTCCAAAATTGTTGCTAACGCTGCAAGTGTGTTAAATTCAATGAGACCAAATCTTTTCTTACATTCAACCAGTAATTTTGTTTGCTGAGTACACAGTAGTAACACAGTCTATTGATAGTGTAAATTTTGTTAGCTGGGATGTGAGGCAATTAATCATAGGTATGATTTTGGATAGGGTAACATAATTCTGCCCCGATGATTCTCTGGTAACAAATTCGAAAGGTTGTAACAATGGTATCAAGTA
This sequence comes from Dione vanillae, assembly GCA_037178615.1. Taxonomy (NCBI): domain Eukaryota; kingdom Metazoa; phylum Arthropoda; class Insecta; order Lepidoptera; family Nymphalidae; genus Dione; species Dione vanillae. The sequence goes on along the minus strand of JAZFAU010000318.1, from coordinate 707,370 downwards.
ATAATTGAGTAGCAATTTTGGACATGTCTAAAAATCTATCAACCATATAATATAGTGAATTCCAACGTATTTTAACATCAAGAATTAATTTTTTAGTACATCCCTCAGAAACTCCACTAGCAATCTGGATTTTTCTTACAATTAGTTTGTCTGATTGTATTACACTGTTTTTAACCCATTTAACAATATCTCTAACTTTATTGATAATACTAGTAATTGCAGTTGAAGTATTTTTTAATGATGAATCTACAATTAAATTTATTGTATGTGCAAAACATGGCAAATGTTTTGCATCACCTAGAGTTTTTTTTATAGCGGCAACAATATTAGCGCCATTATCTGTAACTGCACAAGTTACTTCAGACTGCGGTATATCCCAACTTTGAAGTATATTGCTAAACACTTCAGAAATGTACTCTGCTGTGTGGTTTGAATTAAGTTCTCTAGTGGCAATATTGGAACTGTTTAGGACTGTTTTCTGTAAAAAATGCACTGTAACTCCCAAAAAGCTCTTTTCATTCATAGTTTCAGTCCATATATCAAGAGTCACACATAGCTCAGTTGCATTAGATATTCTTGAAGTATAGTCCATCTTCACAACATCATATTTGTTACAAAGCAACTTTTTAAAATGTGTAGAAGGTACTTTATAATAAGGGGCCAATTCCTTCATTAATCTCAAAAAACCTTCTCCTTCAACGACATGGAAGGGTCGCATATCCTTGCATATAAAATATAAAATGCACATATTTATATTATTATACTTTAAGCCACCCTCTGAAACAAAACAAATCATACATTTAAGTTAGTAAAATTAACTATCCAAATTTTATTTTATTTATTTTGTGGAGGTTTACCTTTTTGTGAAGCAATGTTATCGAACATGCATCTTAATCTACTATCACTTCGCATTAGGTGCAGATCAGACTTAGTATTATTATTATTCTTTGTAGATGATGATGTCGAGGCTTCAGAAGAGTCAGGAACTATTTCTTTTTTTGACTTCTAACTTGATCAGTTTCTTTTTTCTTTCTCCTAAAAATAATTTAAATAAACTTATAACATCAGTAAATCGAAAGTAATATTTACAATTCACTTTGTTATATGTATTTATAATTTAAACGACACTAGCTAGCTAATACTTTCAGTATGATTCGGTCATTAGGTATATCAAAAGTTAATGAATATCGAAAAAGTAATAAAATTACATATCAAACAAGTTCAAACAATCCTACTCGTAATCGACAGCATCCAAAGGTATGTAGATAAAAATGAATGTAGTGTGTATAATATAATAATACTTACTCTGAAATCTTGTCGTTAACATGAACAGGTGCAATATAATCAGAGTGGCTTTTTAAATGTTTATGCAAATTGGAAGTATTACCACAAAAGCGTACTGTTTTAAAGCATTTTTTGCAACTTGCGATTCTCTCGTCTTTTTTCGTGAAATATTGCCACACATTGGACTTCGGTGGCCACATTGCACTCCAAAAATTATATTTTAACACAATACAAACACAGACTACCGTTAAAGATTAAATGTTACTAAACGAAAACTTTAAAACTCGAGTAACTCGGTTGACGTTAAGGGTTATGGCGGCGGCGGCGCTGCCTAGATTTTTTCAGGCATAGACAAATAAGCAACTACAAAAATAAAACCATAGACAAAACTAAGACTGCGATAGGGATGCGGTCAAAAACTTCAATTTATGATAAGCAATTTTTATTCCATAATAAAATAGTAACATTGACATACTGATATGAGTACTTTTCACCGGTACCTACTCGATACTTAATTGAAAAGATCGATTTCAAAAGTACTTGGTATCAAATAAAAATATCGAGTATGTACTTGTATTTACTCGTATCGTTTAATCCCTAGTTACAACGGACATAAGATTCTCGGTTTTCTTTTCAGGGATACATTGAATTTCAATATTACAGGCCCTGGTGTGCTGTTCTAGTTGGATAATCCTACTGTTTAAGTTAGTTATTGTAGAGTGTATTTCAGTATTTTCCTTCCGCAATTCTTCTATAGTTTTGATAGCCACTTGTTATTCATTTTTGAAGTCTTCATACTGCTGGGTAATAATGTTCATTGATTCCTTTAGATCCGAAATTTCATTCTTTAATGGTTTTATTTTCACGCCAATTGCCTCAGTGGTCTTGCTTTTTAATTGGGATACAAGATCGGCTATTTCTGTTTTAAAAACTTCGCTTACAATTTCAAAAACTGCGTCTTTTGTAATGAGCGAAAATCTCTCTTCCGGTGGCGAAGACACTGCGTGGCGCTTAGCCGTCCGCTTAGTGATGTTTCCTTCATTGACTGCTGGACAGCGTTGTGGCGCACCACGAGTGGGAGTGTTGTCCTGATTGATTTTACGACCTGTACATTTTAGACATTTCCATTGTTTTTCCGTTATTCGATTAGGTTTAACGTGTAAGCAGTCCATGTGAAAAGCCAAGTTACAGCTCATGCATTGAATACAGCTACTTTATTGTCTTCATTCAGGCAACAACCCCATTTTAACATTGATGTCATGATTGTAGACGAAATTTTACTGTGCTTATTGTGATAAGTTACAGATCAGAGTAATTGCTATTAAAAAATTAAGGTTCCCAAATTCTAAGGATAGTCAAGCACATGGGCGTATTGTGTTTTAAGCAGAAGCAGAAGCAAGCGTTGTTAGAAAAAATATTTTTTGGGAAGTCCCTGGATTTGAACACACGACTGATGGATTTAAAGCAAAAGTGTATTTCACAGAACCAAACAGATCTTGAAGAGACTTATGAAATTAGCGTATAGCAACGTAATAAAATAACTAGCCAACAGTATTTAATAGTTTTTATGCACGTGTACTGAGGTAAGTGGCCTTAGTCAATGGAAATTCACTGATGATTTTTTAGAATATTATTGAAACTATAAATTATTACACTTAGTTAAATAGATTTCTGCAAAACACTATCCACACTGTTCCAATGGTATAACTTTCTATGTTCTATTTTGAACTATTTCACCAACCATTTCGAAAAAAATTGCTTAAGAGGTACAATAACACACTGTAGGTAAATGAGGGTAGATATTACCTTACATGTCTCCGGCGGCTATTAGTGTAAAAATGGAGAATAATAATTCACACACAAGTTCTGTATACACATATATTGTATAGGTAATGTTCACACACAAAGCACAACACAGAGAAAGTTAGAAGTATTAATAAGTGGAAGTATACAAGCACAAGATATAATACGCAACAGAGTTCAGAAAACAAAAAGCAATTACGAACAAAGGATTGTATGACGTAAGCAAACGGCGCAAAAGCAAGCGACATGCGGATGGCGTCAAGACGACTCGTCTTAGACGAGTGTTCGACTAGCTGTACGCCGTACGCGGTGGCCTTAAGGATAGTATAATATCAATAAAAGAGAAACAAATAAGTATTTATACTTGTATTAAGTGCCTAATATGTATATACCATACGTGGCTTACATGTGCATATCATGTACATATAATATGACTCTTAGAATCGCAATATCTCAGGAATGGTAACTGTTAGGAAAAAAATCATTGATACCATTTTTGTAGATAATTTTAAGATGTACAATTTTGGTTTGAAGTTTTTATAGATAAAACTTACCATTTTCAAGCAAAATCCAAATAACCTCAAATTTTGACCTTTGACCTCGAATAACTTTTTAAGCACACATAGGATCGATCCCCATCGAACGACTTTTAAAACTTGATTCGTAATGATAAACTATAGGTCTTCACCAATATTTGGCTTTCCGGGAATTTTTGTTATTTTACCACTTTTTTATGTCTAAATTGACCGGACTATAGATAAATTTAAAAAAATGCTTCTTATACTATTCGAAGTTAGGCTCGTGGCACACTGAATTAATTTGTAATATAAAAGTAAAATGTTCAAAAATATATAAGTAATAACATGATAATATAATACAGTCATTGTTAATTTAAGGAAGCATTTTCGTTTTTTATTTCCACGCGTGGAGATCCTTAAGATTTTCTTAAGTAGACTCTGCCATTGGATGTCCAACAGTATTCGTATCCAAGAGCTTTTTGGTGTTCCCGGGTAGTTGCAAATAATTTACGGTTCTTGTTAGTAAAACTCTCAGATGACATACACGTGTACCGCTGGACCAGGAAGTTGAAAATTTTGTATCGTCGTCAGTAATTCTCGATAATACAAAATTGCCTTTCTGTTGTGAAATCCAAAGTGTAGGTTCTTCTGCCCAGAACGGTGTTGACCGCACTCCAACTCGAAATATGTCGGTCGTATCGTGAGGTGTAAATGGTCGTTGTGACTCGGCATTTGTTTTTGAGTTAGGTACCTCCATTTTGTGGTTCCATTTTATTCCACCAAATAATCTTATGTTACTTGTGCTGTTTGTTTAATCCTCTTCGTTTTCAGCTTCTTTGTTTTTAGCGGGGTCACCAATGTAGCGAAAGACGTCGTAGTGAGGTTTGATTAAAACAAAGTTTTTTTATATTTTTATTATTGTTAAAGTTTTAATCCACAATTAGGATAGAAAAAATACTTAAAGAAAACATATAAAAATTTGAACGCAGCGGGACTCGAACCCGCGCTCTCCAGTACGGTTCGCAGGAGGGTACGGGTTCGAGTCCCGCTGCGTTCAAAAATTTTTATATGTTTTTTTTTAAGTATTAATATATAGTTTCTTCCACTACTAATTTATTTCTTGTAGAAATGATAAACACGTAGATAGGCACAGCACAGAATAGAAGAGAAGAGCGAAGTATGAAGAATAGAAGTTTTTAGATACAAGTAGGAAGTAAGACTTATTACATAGGCTTAAGGTACAAAATCGTGTAGCAAATTACAAGTGATAAGCGACGTGCGTTCAGGACGAGATCTAGGATTCGACTGGTTGGTGGGAGGCGGCCGAGCCGATGCGCTTGCGTTCCTTTGTTCAAAGTAACGGTATTTTATTTGTATATCTATATCTGAGAGCAAGAGGTATGGTTGGCAGGGTGAGTACCTCCGCTGTTGGCGCAGGTCGGTGGCTCTTCCAGAGGACGAGCGCAGTCGCGGGCAGTGTTCACCGCCACATCTTACACAAGCCTGGCGACGGTGGCAACCATGGCTTGATTGCCTAAAAGCCTGATAGCGATGGCACTGCAGGCCCTTCCTTGCTCCTCCACACTTCTATATGGACACCCGGCATGTTGAGAAGCTCGGTGATCTCGTAAATACCGGGGACAAGGTTGGGGGTGTTGCTAAGCAGGACGAAGAAAATGCACCCAGATCTTTGAGGGGACTTGCTGATGCAGGGGACTTGATTGCTTGATGTTATTGCAAGGAGTGTATTTTATAGAAGATGATTTATTACTGATAAATTAACTCAACGATATTAATATTTATACGATATCTGACTTACATACTATTTACTACACTACACCTCCGGGGGTGAATTGACAAAAAAAATGTTTTGATACAATTTTCTTTCTGTTTCGGATAGGCACATAATAATTGAATTTAGGTATTAAATGGTTTAGTTCTATTTTTATGGATAAAATAAGGCTTATTACCTTTTAAAATTTTTACATCTTCATCAGTCCTAAATCTTTTAAAACTACAAATGGTCCAATCCACTGTATATCCAGCTTATTTGCTGTTTCATTTTTTATTAAAATTAATTGTCCACTTACGATTTTGTTTGCTTAAATTTAAATTTTCACAAAATGCTCCTCACAAGCACGTTCCTCCTGGCTGCCTTCTTTATAAACACTTAGGTAATTTCCCAGAATTTGCGTAATAATTGATCTAGTGAGCAAATGTCACCGGATTGAGAGAAATTGCAATTAATTTGTTTAGCGCGTTTTTGCGGCATAGCGTGAACCGATCCTGAAATTATCCAACCAAGATGCGTATTTTGAATATAGGGACCGCTTCTGAGGCGCATTTTGCCGTCTTTGATGAGTTCCCAAAACAAATCCGCACCTATTAACACGTCAATAGGCTGACTATCGTAGAACGTCGGATCCGCGAGAACAATGTTATCGGGTATATAAAACTCGGTTACACTTAAAGACGTTATAGGTAACTTGGATGTTATTTGTGGTAATATCAAACACTAATACTAATACAATATGTACCGTGAAATCACTATTGCATGAGGCTAAATCTATATTACAGGATTGCGAACACTGTGTTATAGAGTTTCCTACACCATGAATTTGTTGAGTGGACTGTATAATATTCGGATTTAATTTTTAACAAAGCGTTTGCGAAATGAATTAATGTTCGCTGCCACTGTCAAGGACCGCGCGCACTTCGTGGTATGCACTCGACTGGCTATGTATTTTTACTATAGCTGTTGACAACAAAACTATTTGCGATGTGCGATTACTTACGTGAACGGAGTGTGCCTGGAATGAATTTGTTTGTGCATGCGTGTTATCTAAGATCGTGGTATTAATGCCGGCCGATTGTTTGGAAGATGCGTGCGTAAAAAGAGTCGAGTTGTTTTGCTTTAAATTATTAACATCACAAAGAAACGACTTATGTTTGAGGTCACATTTTCTACACGGTTCGAACATACAATAATCGACCGTATGTCCAGGACGCATACAATTAATACAAAGCTGTTTCTCTTTAACGTGATTGAGTTTACTTTGAATGCTTAGATCGATTTATGACACGATGACACGAGTATAACGGATGAGGTGAATTACACATTAAGCAGGCCTTATGAGTACGCGTGTTTTTCATATTAGATTTATTTGTTAATTTATTAGATGCTACGTTACAAGGAACTTTAGATGTAGATAGCTGATTATGTGTGTATTTTCTCGTGTGGTTTGTATTGTGTGTGCTAGGTTTTGTATGTGAAACTATGAGTGTTTCTAAAATATCGGCTCGATTTTTGATAAATTGTAATAAATCGTCTAATTTTAAAGAAGTTTTCGAATTTTCGAGCAACGTGCACTTATACTGTTCCCATTCGCGTTCTGAGGTTGGGTCTTATTTAGTAACAACGATGTAGATCAGCGGTCGGCAACCTTTTGGCAGACAAGGGCCACAAGTAGGCAAAATAAACTTAAGGCGGGCCGCACTTGTGATATTAACGCCAGGAACTCATACTACCTATGTATGACAGGTAATATCCCACAGAAAAATAAAAATGCCATTGAAAATTTTCAAAACATAATTAGTTTAATTCGTACACTTAAATATAGCTAGGTACAAAGTAGGTGTATACTAATAGGCAAATGAATTTATGCAAAGTTCAGTGTGATGTCTGAGGTTGTATTTGGGAGGCTATTTCTTGTATGTTAGCAGTCATATTTGTAGTTGCAATTCGTAGAATAGCTCTCAAATGCTCATCTGTGAGACGAGAAGCATATTTATTTTTTCTATAATTAACAATTGAATTGTTCGCATGTAAGTGCTACCAAAAATTGTAATGAACTGCTGAGCAAACCTTTTCAATTCGCCAAAACCCGATGGCAAGCTGCCATAAAATTTGACAAGATCATTGATGCCATAAAAAGAGCTTTTGAGAGCATCATTTGATTGGAGATCAATCACGTTCATTTGTAAATGACTCTGTACATCCTCAACATCACATGAAAAAGGGTTCGCAAAAACCTTCAGTTTGCTCGAAACTTTCTCAAAATCATCAAATATATCGCTGAATTGGGTTTGCAGTTGTATCAAAATATCTCTCATTTTATCATTTTTCCAATGAAAATGAATCCCAGCTTCCCCGAAAGCCTTTTTACAATTCGGAAAATGATCTAACTTTTTTTCATCAATATGTTTTATAAATAGTTTGTTTTACATTTGGAACGCCTTTATGTCTGTGTGCATGTCACAAATTAATTTGTTTTTACCTTGAAGCCTTACATTCATACATTTGTCAAAAATCCAAGGTCTATTAACCATTGAGTATCTCCTAGCTCTGGAACAGATTTGCCTTTTTCATTCATGAAAGTATTAATTTCTTTTCTTAGATCAAAATGAGTCAACCCATTCTTTCTGATGTAGTTTACAGTCGATTCCACGATGTCCATTACTTCTTTCCATGATACCACTTTGGAACATAACGCTTCTTGGTGGATAATGCAGTGAAAAAATAATGGGATGTCACATCCTACCTCTGCCAGTTTTGTTTTAATTCTACCTACCAAACCCTTATTTTGTCCACTCATGTTCCTGCCTCCATCAGTTGTTACACTTACCAGTTTTTCCCATGGTAATTGCATTGATACTAGCGCTTGTTCTAGGTTACAAAACAAATCTTCCCCCGTAGTCGTTCCCTTCAAACTACATATCTGTAAAAGCTCCTCGTAGACATTAAAGTTCTTATCGATTCCGCGAACAAATATTAAAAACTTGGCAGTATCTCATACGTCATTACTTTCATCGGCAGCTAAAGAAAACCATTCAAATTGTTGTGCTTTTTCCCGGAGTTGCTGACGTAAATTGTCACCCAAATCTTCAGTTCGCCGGGTACACGTTCTTGCAGAAAGACTTATATTTTCAAATTTCTTTTTTTGATCCGGGCACATCTCCTCAGCCTTATGGCTACGGCCAATGTGCCTAAGGCACATTGTTTTATTAATTTACTGTCGGTAAACGGCCAGCCAGACTTCGCAAGAATCTCCGCAACCCTTAAACTTGCCCATATATTCGACTCGTTACTTTGAACGTGAACCTTAAAAACAGTGTTGGTTCTTCACTGAAGATTTCAGTGCGTTAATTTTATTTTTCCGTGATTCACCCACTAGGCATGTAAATTTAGCTTTATGCTCGGTATCATAGTGGCGTTTAACGTTATATTCTTTTTGTATAGCAATAGTTTTTTGACATATTAAGCATAGCGGTTTGCCATTGCAATTAATAAAAAAGTATAAATCTGTCCATGCTTCGTTAAATACCCTATTTTCTTCGATAACCTTCCTTTTTCTTGAAGCCATCACTAACTGTAACAATAAAAGCATTGTCTTATAAAAACAAATCAGTTCTGATAAATTACGTTTTTCATACTAACAGATTTACATTTTTCTCGGCAACTACAAATTCTAATGACGTGGTATTTTCTTAGCAATGGACTTTACAGAAATTGTACTTGTATTTAAAAAGTTTCGAAACTTAAAAGCGTAAAATCCGCGGAACAAAACATAGCTTTATATATTTAAGTTTATTTTTCTTTATTAAATATTAAAAAAAATATATCTAAATTATTTGCTTTTATTAAACAAAGAATATAAAATAAATTTTAATTAAATTAATAAAGAATTGTTGTATATATAGAAATATAAGAGCTACACACTTGATAATGCAAACGAAGAAAATGACAATTTCGTAGGTAAAGACCTATTATAAAAACAAGTTTTAGTAGAACGTAAACTGAGATGAGTGCACAATAAATAGGAATCTCACACTTACCGAAATTAAAACAAAAAATAAGTAGTGATCTTGGCTTGCGAAACAGATGAAGTAATTTGTTATTTTGTTTCACTAACCGATTATGCAGCGAACTAAAATGACGGTTCGCGAGCGGGAACCAATTATCATCACCGACGACGTTCGTTTCATTCAGTGGAAGCGGGGGAGGGGGATGTCGTTCCGCCCGCACCGCTCCCGCACGTTGCTCATATGTTCGTTTGCGGACAGAGCGAAGCGCGTTCTTCGCTTATCCATTAATTAATGCACTTATTTCGACCACTATTTTGACATTTATTACTTTTTTTACAAAACAAACGCGGGCCGCAAGTAAGACTTGCGCGGGCCGCGTGTTGCCGACCGCTGATGTAGATGATTAACGTATCCCAATACTCAGTGAGTTCTCCTAAAAGCTTTAATGATCTTAAATTCTTTAAAATTGTATCAATGAGGGTACGTAACTGGGTCGGTGATTCTTTACTTAAAGAATGAATGGAAAATATGGACTTAACGTGATTGTGCACTAATAATTATCTTTTATCAAAACGATTCATCAATAACTCCCAAGCGACTTCATAGTTATTTGCAGAAAATTCTAAGGAATCTATAACTGATTTGGCGTTACCCTTTAATGACGATGTTAAATAATGAAATTTTTCAATTTGTGTAATTGTTTTACAATTATACACTAGCGACGTGAACGTATCGCGAAATTCTAAACAGTGTTCATATGAACCGTCCAAACAGGGGATAGATATGGTTGGTAATTTAACTGCATTAGAACTTGTGGGCGGTGACTCAAACCTTTAGTCAGAGGTGTTTAAACATTCGGCAAGAGATAAAACCAAATAATATTCCCGTTCAAATGCTTCTCGCGATTCTAATTGCGTTTCTAATACGGATTCGGGGCTAATATCTTCAATTTGAGTCTGAACATGGTTAAAATCGTTCATTAAACTTTGCGACCCTGCCACGCGTAACTTTAACTCCAAACGTTGATGTGGCGATAAATCTATACCTTCGAATGAATTTACATATCTTCTAAAATACGTTAGGCGACACTTAATAGATCCACGTTTTTTCTTAAGGTCTCTCATCATTACTTCTATCTTAGGTTCCGATTTAGCCATTTTGTAAGTGTAGGTCAGGAATGCGAGTACTTACAGTTTAAGCTGATATGGTGACGTGTAAGCGGACAAGAACAAAGAACTGAAAAGCAGAAAGGACAGTATATTACATAGGTGAAATGGAAAGCTTCGGAATGTTCTGGATGGCACACCTTACCAAAAGCACTGTAGTCGATAACAATTTTCGTGTCTCCTTTTGCCTTTGCGTCTCTCAAGTCAACGTCTGGTCTAGCTGCGTTGTAGATCCGTCGTCGAAGGACCACAGATATGTTGGGTATATTTCTAATCTCTTGAGGTGGCAAAATGGAGAAGTGGAAAATAAAAACATTGCTTTTAAAGGATTGACCATTTATTAGTGCTTTACACGGTAAGGACAGAATTCGAGTAATGAGTACAATGGTCGTCCGTATCTCTCCTAGACCGCTGCCGTGGTCACCATATTGGTCTACTCGCGCTGACATCATCATCATCAATCATCGCCGATCAGCTGACCAATAGGATGCGTTGCGCGATGCATAGATGTCGATGCGTCGACAACCTTTGACACTAACAGATTATTATGAACTTGATACAACTTTATGTGTATATTTCTTGTATCTTTATATATAAAAACGTTAAAAAATCGATACACTCAAATCTACCGTTTACAAAACGGAGCAGTAAACGAAGCACCCGAAGAGCTAGCCTACTGGTATTTCAAAAAAAGAGTCTCAACTCTTAACGACGAACGTCAACGAAATAAAAATATTACAATATTTTTATTTCGTTGACTGGGTAGGCGATGTAAATTGTTACATTTATAACACTGTTCTCATGTCAGTATTTCTTTTTGAGAATAAATTCTTAAAACACAGACACAACTCCCAAACTTTCTCGACATGAGTTGCTTACATTTGTGGTGGTACGTGCTCGCGTATCGTCCCACACCCGAATCAATTTGGCCCATAAATTTTAGATCGGGTTTAAGTCGAGACTATAAGGCAGCATCGAAATTAGGTCTAGGTCCCCATTACCTTATAAGTGTTTTTGAACGACTCTGGAGTTGTGCATGGAACTGTTATCTTGGACAAACTTAATCCTTTCATTGGGAAAAACTATGGCTGTTGGGAGAAAAACATTTTCTAAAATGTCATTGTATGTATCGGGCGCCGTTTATTCTTCCCACCTCTACTAGCTCTCCTGGTCCAGTTTGGGTCATCTATCCTCAAAATCTTAAGGTGAATAGTCGCAGTGGTCGAACCACTGCGACTATTAGGGAGGACATTTCTTTGATCATATCATGTGTTCAATGTTCGATATAAAGATAAGACGACGGCAGACGAACAAAAAACTTTTTCATAAAGTGACATTATCAAAATTGAAATTTAAATATTTAAATAATGTGCAAATTGTAAACCCTGCGCTATAAGTCTTGATGTCAATATAGGCTTTTAGCAGGAAGACGGTGGCGTAACCCATGTTCTCGCAGACATCGTCTTATTGTGCTCTGTGTTGTACCAAATTCCATTGACATGCTCCTAGAGTTGGGCGGTCCCCAATGCCGATGCAATTCGTCAATGCCATTCGTCACCACTTTTCACACCAGCGTGAACGCACTGGTGTGCGTCGCCTCGGGGGGACGCCCTAGCATTGGGCGCCCTTATGGTACTCGTGGCTAATGGACTGCTGCAGCCCTAGGTAGGGCTGGCGTGGGATGCTACGCGCAAGTCATCTTTTTTACCGCAGCGTTTGGCGCTCCGTTATCTCTGACTACCCCGCTAGGGATAGAGCGTGAAGTTATGTATGTATATACTATATTTTTGTCTTGATCTGCACTTGTTTGACGTGGACGACCAAATGAAAAATAGTTTTGTAATGCACCATCACCTTGCCATCTCTGTAACCAACTGTATGTTTTTCTAAATAAAAGAAAGAAAAAGAAACTGAAGAAATTATAATAACTCAATATTAGTTATGGGATACCTTCTTCCTTTAGGTATATAATACGGTGTTTTGTGATGTCGTTTATCCGATATGTAGGCATATTTGAGCAGGAACCGCTATTATTGTTTAGGACTGTCAAGGATACACATTTGGGACTTGCAGGATTTATAGACAAGCCGTACGATTTGCTCCAGGAACTAATGGTGTGTAGTTTGGAATTGATAAGAGTAATAGCCCTTGCGGTATCGTTTACATCCGTGGTCGTATAAATCTGCAAGCCATCAGTTAGGATAAGAGCTTAGTAACGGAATTGATGAAGATAGAAAGAGCAAAGGTGAAAGTCCTCCCCTCTGAGGAAGACCAGCATTCAGACAGCACACTGATGACCTGTTGTCATTTAAACGTATGTATTAGTAACGGTCATGTAGATAGAGTAAAATTATACAATAGCCTCTGACGGAATATTAACGGTGTGCTGAAAGGATATCGAAATCAACAGTATTACAAGCGTTAGAAAAGTCTAGAGCGGCAAGTATAGTGACTTGTTTATTATCGATTATCATCATTGACTTTATTTAATGCAGTGAAAGTGCTGTGTCCAAGGCGATATCCTGCTGGAACGGAGACAGGATGTGGTTCTTAGCCAGGAAAGATGAAAGTTGTTCAAGGACTATACTTTCTAGTACCTTAGACAGGAGAGGGAGGATAGAAATCCGGCGATAGTCTGTGAAAGAAGATGAGTTGGGTACTTTACGGACAGGAATAACTATCGCCTGGGACCAGGTAGCTGAAAAAGAGTTTGAAGTAAGGGAATGTTTGAAAATGTGACAAAAGAAGCATCTTCCGACTAATCTGATCACTACTAATAGCATCGGATTTAATGGTGTGCCTACATATTATGTTATTAATTTATCCAAATGTATGGATAGCATATCCAAATGTATGGATAGCATTTCGAATATTACTGACTATACCTGTAACGGTTGCTAGTGGAGAAAGAAGTTTTTCCAAGCTAAAGCTGATTAAAACATATCTACGATCGACAATCACTCAATCTAGATTAACAAACTTAGCAACTTTATCAATCGAAAACGAAATTGCAGAAAACATGGACTTTGAATGTCTAATAAAAGAGTTCGCCGATGTAAAGGCTAGAAAAGTGAAATTTTATTAGTTTTTTAAATAATTTTTTTTTTAAATAGATAGTTATTTCATTGTACACATTGCCTTTTTTCGTATGTAATTGAATTGCAGTTAGGGGGCGCCGAAGAATTCTCGCTCAGGGCGCTAGTAGTGCTAAAACCGGCACTGTTTAACTAACATATAATTTAAGAAGATTTATGTCAAAGCGCAATAATGTTAAATCAAAATATAAAAGAAATCATACCGAAGAAAATTAAAATAGGTTCAAAAAATTATGGAATCGATGCAATAAAACTTGCAGAAATTCACACTGAACTTTTATCCGCAATTCAATCGCAAAGAGCAGTACTGCCAGAGTTTGGAAGTTCCTTGATTCGATGGGTATTGCAAACTCCCGAAAAACTACTACAGCATTAAACGACAGAAAGGATGTCAATGAAATCAATATATTAAAACCGTCAAATTATTAAATCAAAACTGATACAATGAACTGTATTCCTTTTATACCGTGTCCTACGGCCTTCCATTTTACGCCTGTTTCTACTCGTGACGTGAAGATGATGTATATGCTGTCTACGCACACTGTATTATGGTGCCTTGTGCGTATGTGTGTGTGTGTCTATAAATAGCTGATGTACCGCATAACCAGCGAGTCGGATTGTCCCCGCAAAGTGACAGACCCCGTCGTTCCGCCGAACTGCGTGTTGTGCGGGACCCAGGGGCATCCCGCGAATTACAGAGGATGCCCCATGGCCCTGCGCCGCAGGCACGTAAGGCAGGGCGACGGGATGGGGAGGGTTTCGAGACCCTCCAACTATTACCATAACACGCATGCGATGCCTTCAACCCCGCATGAGTACCTCCCGGCACCTGCACCAACAACCAACGCATGGTTCAATCCCATGCAACCTCGAATAGCCGCACCATGGGTGGACCCCCGGCAGGTCAACCAAACACCCAAATACACGCCAACACCAAGCGTGGACCCTCGGCTCGCTCAAGCTCCCACATATATTCCGTCGCGCAGGGACCCGCGGCTGGCCAACCGTCAGCCACCGCAATCCGAACCAAGGGTGGACCCCCGGCTGTCCACCCCCGCGCAGCCCACAGAAACGTATAACATAAGTGAACTCGCTGACATGATCGATCTAGACGAACTAAATCTGCTCGAAAAATTGCTGGGAAAAATTAGAAAACACAAACAACGCCAGACGTAACGCGACCCTCGAGCACGCCGTCAAACTTTCTTTAACGCAAAATAATTTCAATGGCTGCGTTAAATAAAAACACCCCATTGTCCGCTGACACGCGACTCGCGCGCATAAAACCTAGAGCCCTATCGATCGCGACGTTCAACGCAAACAGTGTCGCCGGCCAAAACGACCTAATACGCGATTTCGTTACCGCGCACCAACTCGACATTTTTTGCATACAGGAAACGTTCCTGAAACCCGGCATACGTGATCCGAAAATCGCGAACTACCGCTTAATACGCAACGATCGACCCGCCTCGCAAGGTGGGGGAACTCTCTTGTATTTTAAAAAGACGTTGCATTGCGTACCATTAGATCCGTCTGCGGCCCTTGAAAACGTCGAGGCGTCTATATGCCAGATATTTCTCACAGGCCATCAGCCAATTATAATAGCTTCGGTTTACCTCTCACCGAACAAGCCCTTACTTGAAAATGACTTAAAACTACTGATTAATATGGGTCCCTCGGTCCTTCTGACTGGGGACCTCAATAGCAAGAACCCCGTGTGGAATTCGACCCGCTACAACACCAAAGGCCGATATCTAGAAAGCCTCGCGGATAGATACAACCTCTCCGTACTAGGCCCATCAACACCATCCAGGTATCCAACCGGACAAATAGGCAGCCCAGAAGTTCTGGACATAGCCATTCTTAAGGACGTGTCCCTCAGGATACGCTCTATAGAATCGCTATCGGAACTCGACTCTGACCACAGACCAGTAGTATTAAAACTAGGTTCGGACAGCCCTTCAGGCCAGCCAACAAAAGTCATTATTAATTGGAAAAAGTTCGCCAAACTCATCAGAGCGGACGACTCCCCTCTCGCGCACATGATTCCTGGCATCATAGACTCCGTAGACGTAGCAAAGGACGCCGCGACTAAATTTACCCAATTTATACAGGACACGCTCCAAAGTTGCTCCAAAGAGGTCCCAGATCTGCCCGAAGGCAGATTTGAGATCTCAGAGAAACTACGATGCCTTATTCGACGTAAAAATAAGGCCACCAGAGACCACGACGCGTGTCCTAACGACAAAAACCGTAAAAAACTTAACGACCTTAGGAGAAGAGTCAAATCCCAATTTGAACAGCTCAGAGGCGAGTCTTGGGATGTTCGGCTCGAGGGGCTCACGCCAACGGCCCAGGCGTTCTGGGCGTTGTCGAGAACCTTTCGATCCGACACAGTGGCGACTATGCCTCCTCTCACTAAGCCGGATGACGACACAGAAAAAGCGGAATGCCTCGCAGATAGTTTAGAAGCGCAATGCTCACCGAGCAGTCAGCCATGCGACCCGGAACACCTATCGATGGTGGACTCCGAGGTGGCAGAGTGGGCATCGATGCCCCCGACCGGCGAACCGGTTCGCCCGACCGACGTAGACGAAGTTAAAAATATCCTCAAGGACCTGAATCCCAAGAAGGCCCCGGGGCCTGATAACATCCCCAACAAGGTCCTTAAGAATCTTCCGATCCAATTCGTGTCTTTATTGGTCATGATTTTCAATGCTCTTTTAGCAGGGTGCTCCTTGCCCGCCGAATGGAAGGAAGCCACCGTCATAGGGATTCGTAAGCCCAATAAACCCGCCCACCTACCCTCGAGTTACAGACCCATCAGCCTCATCAGCTGCCTTGGGAAAGTCTACGAGAGAATCGTACTCGCTCGCATTAAAGAAATAGTAGAGACGAAGAAACTGCTCATCGACGAGCAGTTTGGATTTCGACAACGGCACTCTGCCATTCATCAAGTTCACCGACTCACCGAACACATCGCGAAATACCACGTCCACCGTTCGATCCGCAGCGACACGGCTGCCGTTTTCTTAGATATCGCCAAAGCATTCGACAAGGTGTGACCTTGTCGAATGCTTTGGCGATATCTAAGAAGATGAAGAAGGTGTGACCTTGTCGAATGCTTTGGCGATATCTAAGAAAACGGCAGCCGTGTCGCTGCGGATCGAACGGTGGACGTGGTATTTCGCGATGTGTTCGGTGAGTCGGTGAACTTGATGAATGGCAGAGTGCCGTTGTCGAAATCCAAACTGCTCGTCGATGAGCAGTTTCTTCGTCTCTACTATTTCTTTAATGCGAGCGAGTACGATTCTCTCGTAGACTTTCCCAAGGCAGCTGATGAGGCTGATGGGTCTGTAACTCGAGGGTAGGTGGGCGGGTTTATTGGGCTTACGAATCCCTATGACGGTGGCTTCCTTCCATTCGGCGGGCAAGGAGCACCCTGCTAAAAGAGCATTGAAAATCATGACCAATAAAGACACGAATTGGATCGGAAGATTCTTAAGGACCTTGTTGGGGATGTTATCAGGCCCCGGGGCCTTCTTGGGATTCAGGTCCTTGAGGATATTTTTAACTTCGTCTACGTCGGTCGGGCGAACCGGTTCGCCGGTCGGGGGCATCGATGCCCACTCTGCCACCTCGGAGTCCACCATCGATAGGTGTTCCGGGTCGCATGGCTGACTGCTCGGTGAGCATTGCGCTTCTAAACTATCTGCGAGGCATTCCGCTTTTTCTGTGTCGTCATCCGGCTTAGTGAGAGGAGGCATAGTCGCCACTGTGTCGGATCGAAAGGTTCTCGACAACGCCCAGAACGCCTGGGCCGTTGGCGTGAGCCCCTCGAGCCGAACATCCCAAGACTCGCCTCTGAGCTGTTCAAATTGGGATTTGACTCTTCTCCTAAGGTCGTTAAGTTTTTTACGGTTTTTGTCGTTAGGACACGCGTCATGGTCTCTGGTGGCCTTATTTTTACGTCGAATAAGGCATCGTAGTTTCTCTGAGATCTCAAATCTGCCTTCGGGCAGATCTGGGACCTCTTTGGAGCAACTTTGGAGCGTGTCCTGTATAAATTGGGTAAATTTAGTCGCGGCGTCCTTTGCTACGTCTACGGAGTCTATGATGCCAGGAATCATGTGCGCGAGAGGGGAGTCGTCCGCTCTGATGAGTTTGGCGAACTTTTTCCAATTAATAATGACTTTTGTTGGCTGGCCTGAAGGGCTGTCCGAACCTAGTTTTAATACTACTGGTCTGTGGTCAGAGTCGAGTTCCGATAGCGATTCTATAGAGCGTATCCTGAGGGACACGTCCTTAAGAATGGCTATGTCCAGAACTTCTGGGCTGCCTATTTGTCCGGTTGGATACCTGGATGGTGTTGATGGGCCTAGTACGGAGAGGTTGTATCTATCCGCGAGGCTTTCTAGATATCGGCCTTTGGTGTTGTGGCGGGTCGAATTCCACACGGGGTTCTTGCTATTGAGGTCCCCAGTCAGAAGGACCGAGGGACCCATATTAATCAGTAGTTTTAAGTCATTTTCAAGTAAGGGCTTGTTCGGTGAGAGGTAAACCGAAGCTATTATAATTGGCTGATGGCCTGTGAGAAATATCTGGCATATAGACGCCTCGACGTTTTCAAGGGCCGCAGGCGGATCTAATGGTACGCAATGCAACGTCTTTTTAAAATACAAGAGAGTTCCCCCACCTTGCGAGGCGGGTCGATCGTTGCGTATTAAGCGGTAGTTCGCGATTTTCGGATCACGTATGCCGGGTTTCAGGAACGTTTCCTGTATGCAAAAAATGTCGAGTTGGTGCGCGGTAACGAAATCGCGTATTAGGTCGTTTTGGCCGGCGACACTGTTTGCGTTGAACGTCGCGATCGATAGGGCTCTAGGTTTTATGCGCGCGAGTCGCGTGTCAGCGGACAATGGGGTGTTTTTATTTAACGCAGCCATTGAAATTATTTTGCGTTAAAGAAAGTTTGACGGCGTGCTCGAGGGTCGCGTTACGTCTGGCGTTGTTTGTGTTTTCTAATTTTTCCCAGCAATTTTTCGAGCAGATTTAGTTCGTCTAGATCGATCATGTCAGCGAGTTCACTTATGTTATACGTTTCTGTGGGCTGCGCGGGGGTGGACAGCCGGGGGTCCACCCTTGGTTCGGATTGCGGTGGCTGACGGTTGGCCAGCCGCGGGTCCCTGCGCGACGGAATATATGTGGGAGCTTGAGCGAGCCGAGGGTCCACGCTTGGTGTTGGCGTGTATTTGGGTGTTTGGTTGACCTGCCGGGGGTCCACCCATGGTGCGGCTATTCGAGGTTGCATGGGATTGAACCATGCGTTGGTTGTTGGTGCAGGTGCCGGGAGGTACTCATGCGGGGTTGAAGGCATCGCATGCGTGTTATGGTAATAGTTGGAGGGTCTCGAAACCCTCCCCATCCCGTCGCCCTGCCTTACGTGCCTGCGGCGCAGGGCCATGGGGCATCCTCTGTAATTCGCGGGATGCCCCTGGGTCCCGCACAACACGCAGCTCGGCGGAACGACGGGGTCTGGCACTTTGCGGGGACAATCCGACTCGCTGGTTATGCGGTACATCAGCTATTTATAGACACACACACACATACGCACAAGGCACCATAATACAGTGTGCGTAGACAGCATATACATCATCTTCACGTCACGAGTAGAAACAGGCGTAAAATGGAAGGCCGTAGGACACGGTATAAAAGGAATACAGTTCATTGTATCAGTTTTGATTTAATAATTTGACGGTTTTAATATATTGATTTCATTGACATCCTTTCTGTCGTTTAATGCTGTAGTAGTTTTTCGGGAGTTTGCAATACCCATCGAATCAAGGAACTTCCAAACTCTGGCAGTACTGCTCTTTGCGATTGAATTGCGGATAAAAGTTCGGTGTGAATTTCTGCAAGTTTTATTGCATCGATTCCATAATTTTTTGAACCTATTTTAATTTTCTTCGGTATGATTTCTTTTATATTTTGATTTAACATTATTGCGCTTTGACATAAATCTTCTTAAATTATATGTTAGCATAAACAGTGCCGGTTTTAGCACTACTAGCGCCCTGAGCGAGAATTCTTCGGCGCCCCCTAACTGCAATTCAATTACATACGAAAAAAGGCAATGTGTACAATGAAATAACTATCTATTTAAAAAAAACATTTATTTAAAAAACTAATAAAATTTCACTTTTCTAGCCTTTACATCGGCGAACTCTTTTATTAGACATTCAAAGTCCATGTTTTCTGCAATTTCGTTTTCGATTGATAAAGTTGCTAAGTTTGTTAATCTAGATTGAGTGATTGTCGATCGTAGATATGTTTTAATCAGCTTTAGCTTGGAAAAACTTCTTTCTCCACTAGCAACCGTTACAGGTATAGTCAGTAATATTCGAAATGCTATCCATACATTTGGATACAGTTCCTGTAAGTTGCGATCTTTAATAAAATTTAAAACATAAGCAGGGGTAGCCACATTCTGATCAGGCAAAAAAGATTTCAGGCTTATGAGTTCATCACACAACATACAACCATCTATATCTGATTTAGAATTCACAGTTAATTTCAATTGGAGATCACTACAGAGTTTGACAAGGTGGGTTTTTCAGGAATCTGTTTTATATTGTACAAAAAAGACCAGCAATCCGAGTACTCATTGAACTGTTCAAATCTTTCATTAACTGAAATTAATGTAGCGTCCAAGAGAGAGTTGAAAAATTCTACCTCAAATTTCTTTTCAGGAGAAACAATAGGCTCGTCGCGGGCAGTTTCATCAGCTTGACGCTTAACAAATCGAATTCTTTTCTTGGCCTTAAACACAGGTTCAACTTCCAGTTCTTCAGCCAATTCTTTTGCAGTTGAAATGGCGCTTTTAAAGCCTGTATTTCTATATTCTTCCAAGAAAGTGCAGCATTTTTTCAACATTTCTGTGCATTTACTGAGATCTATATCTGGTGATTGTAGAGATTTACTAACGACGTTAATTTGAAAAAGTATGTCATACCAAACAACCAATGAAACTATGAAACTGAAATCTTTTAACTGTTCAGCTAGATTAGTAGCCTCATGAGAGACTTGAACATCAGTTTTCTGAGTTTCAATTGCCAAAGTAATTAAAGCGTCATGGATGGCACTAATTTGATAACGAACTGCTTTGACACTGCTTATTCTTGCTTCCCAACGTGTGTCACTGAGCTTTTTTAGAGTATATAATCCCAGGCTATCGGTTAGAATTTTCCATCGATGAACAGAAGCTGAAAACAATGTGAACAACCTCTGAAGTACCCCAAACAAAGTCACTGATTTTACGGAAGACTTAGCGGCATCGCATAGTACGAGATTGTAGCTATGACAGCCACAAGGTACATAAACAGCTAAGGGATTTATGTCTAGAATTCTCCTTTGAACACCAACATTTTTCCCTTTCATATTCGCCCCGTTGTCATAACCCTGACCCCTGCAGTCGTTCAATTCAAGTCCGTGTTTATTTAAAATATCAATAATAACTTCAGTTAGTTTTTCACCAGTCGACTGATTTACAGGCAAAAATTCTACAAAATGCTCTTATACTGATATTTTATCGTCATTTGATGATATATCAACAAATCGTATTGTCAGTGAAAGTTGTTCTACGTGACTAATGTCCGGTGTACAGTCAGCTATAATAGAATAATATTTTGATTTCTTTGCGCGTGATATGATTTCTGACTTCACTTTTTTACCCATCGGCTCTATTAATTCATTTTGAATGTCTTTTCCGCAGTAGTGGTCTGCAATATCACCCTTCATAGCTAATCGCAAGTGCTCCTGCATAACTGGATTAAATTTAGCTAGTAATTGTACTAAGCCCAAAAACTTTCCGTTATTTGGCGTATATAATTTGTCAGAATTACCTCTGAACGCCATATTGTTTTCAGCTAAATAAAGTGTAATATGCATCAATCTAGATAAAACATTATTCCATCTTGTAGTTTCCTTTTTAATCAAATATTGCTCTTGGCAATCTATTGTTTTGCCTATTTTTAAACGTAGTTCAGTTTCAATCCATGAAAGGTAAAACTTCTTATGTGAAGTGCTATTCTCGTGAGTTTTTAACATTTCAGACAAGTGTTTCCAGTCGTTATATCCTTCAGATACTAAACTCGACGTTGAGCTACTATCAAACAGCCGGCAACAAAAACAATAAACTCGATCCTTGGAAATGGAGTATACTAACCAACGACGCTGAATTGTCTCACTGTTTGCTAGTTTTTTTATGAAATGAGAATTAGAAAAATGTCGCCCTGTATCATTTTTCGGATAATCATCACAGTGAGTTTGCAGTGGGCCGGTATTTATAATATAATCAATTATTTTGCTATTTCGAATAGGTGGCCAAGTAGCTGGATCCGCTATATTCGGGACAACAGTATCAACATCATCTAATACATGTATTTGTTGTACATCAATAACAGATTCTTGAGCAGCATCTGTAATCGTAGCACAACTTGCTCCCTCACTTCGGGATTTTTCATCCACAATCTCTTGAGTAGCTATTCCATCGGACTTGCCAGACAGAGGCTCCACTGCCGATGCATTCGTTTGTATTGCAGATGTAGATGCCACATTCAACTCTTGATTTTTTGTTCTGATATATTTATCTATATTCATAAACTTCTTTGTTTTTTGAAATTCCTTTTCTTTTTCCGCTTTCCGTTTCCTATATTCTGACCCAGATGGTTTTCTTTTGATAAAATCACCCTTTTCAGACATTTTGTACCTTCTAGTTGTAATAAATAAAATCTGCAACAAATTAAATCTGTATCAATCGAAACATTTATAAAAATAAATTGATTGCAATAAAACTTCGTTACAACGCTATTGACGTTCCAGAGATTATGCTGCCCAAACGTATAAACATATAAACAAATTTTATAAATATTAATAGATAGCAGAGACCGAAAAACATAGTATTTATTTATTTACATTGCACGTCTCAAAGTTACAACAATTACACAAAGTTATATAAAACAATTATGTGACACCCTGTTAGGGTGTTACAAAGATAGAGAGCCTGGAGCCAATTTCAATAATTAACCTGTTATTTTAATGTTATGTCCGGCCTTTTTCCTTTTCCCTTTTGGGGAAATGATTTTAAAAGAAAAAAATACTTAAAAAGAAAATTTATTACTAATAAAGAGCTCATGGGCTCTTTGCTCTCATGGTATGTGCCTGGTCAGCGGCGAGGTGTTGATGTCTTGGCTGAGCCTGCACATTGTCAGCTCGGGCTGAATACTTGCGGGAGGTCAAGACGTGAGCATATTGTATTGCACTGACTTCCTTTTTTCCGGGAAGTCAGCGTTATCGCCCTGGGAATGAGCCCATGAGTTAGCCTGTGAGTGTGAACTCGTGGCATTTCATCGTGTGCACTAAGACACTTTGGACGGGCCCGCGTACTTAGCGTCGCGTTTGAATGTACCGAGCGTTTGAATGAATAGAGTCATAGTTTTAAAAATTGTTTACACAACGCATTCCAACACGCACACCACTGAGATTGAACCAAATCAATCTCAGTATTGATCTGGCCTACGAGCGATCACAACGTGCCGTGCATTTCAACTTATTCTTTTTTTGTTCATTTTGTTAGTATTCTAGTTTTAAAAGAAAACTATAAACTGTTGTAATCTGCGTATTGTTTTATTCTTCTCGTGTGTGTGTTATCAAAATAAGTACTGTAAAACTTTTGTGCTGTTGTGCCCTACGGGACTCAACAGAGGGGTGTCACCAGAGTGAACTGTATGTGAAATTAATAAAAGAAATCCGAACAATAGTTCATCCAGTGTCTTAATTTCGTGTTCCTGGAATATATCCACATTCTCCACCCTGTGAAACTGCGTGAACCAGCCATCACACCAAAGGCACGAGCGGAAGAGGAGGTTGAACGAGGAAAGAGATATCAACGAACAGGTAAGTCCAGCAACATCTCTCTCTCTCTCTCCCTCACAGTGGAGAAACATCCAACAACCCTGAAGGACCATAGGTCGAATGGTGCGGGCAACGACCCCACAATTAAAAATAAATATAAGGATAAAGTGGCTTCTCCACTTTATCTAAAACTAACGCCAGGTCCGTACGTCCTCCAAAAAGGACATGTTACCAAATAATAATATAACGCTCTAAAATAAATTCATCATTTATTTTAAACCGGACGTAACATTAACATCTTATATACTTTAAGTATTGGGGAGTGTGTAGTATAGATAGTAAAAATAAATTTGTACTTACTTATTGATGTGATCCGTCAAAAATTAAACACCTACTTATACACTATTTATTTGTCTACTTTTTAAATAGGCAAAACTAATGTCACTCTGTAGTTGGAACAAGAGCATCGTAACGTAGCGTTAAACGTTTGATTACTGTGTTTGTTTGTTTTAAAACAATCGAATAATTATTTTAAGAGCGTCCACTTATGTCAAGCAAGAAGATGATTGTGTTCTGTTTCGTCAAAAATTAAAAACAGATAGATCCCGGGGAATCCCCGACCATAGAAAAACACATTGTTTCTGTATGTTTGGGAAGTCGGGGATTCCCGAGAAATTAAACCGATTGAACACAACGTTCTAGTGCTGCCAACTTACAATTTTTACCTAAATTTTGGGAAAATTACAAGTAAGTAGGCTGGGTCGGCGAAAAAAGACAAGAAACTATATAATATTTTTTGTCGTTAAGTTAAATGACTGTTACCATGTATTAAAAAAAAATAACTCTAATAGTAAACCTCTGCTTTAATATGGGAAATTATCGATAGGTGTAGTTAAATACGGAAAAACTCGAATTATTGTTATGCTATAAAATAATATGCTGTTCTGTTTTACCATAATATTTTTCATGTTGAGTTTCCTTTCAATTCATGCTGACAGTGAGGCAACTTGAAAACAAAAAAAATCCCTCACGGTTCTTGTCTTTTTTTGACCTAGTGGGCCTTGCTCAATGAGCGAGGGAACAATAAGGGGGTGCCTGTGGAAAATTATAAAGAATCAGATAGATCCGCCCCTGGGCGGTCGCCCAACCGCGCCCTACCCTAACGCCGGTACTGAGCATAAATATAATATTTTTTTCATTAGAAATTTTGGAGCATTTAAAACATTTTTCCAATCTATTTGATTTAAGTTTTGAGGCAGGCTTTATTGTCGAAATTTTTAAACTTTCTACGCATGATTACGGTAGGTTTAACTTTCGGTGTGTGAATCTTATATGTCATATATAGAACTTGGTCAGTATGAAATGAAAATTGAAAAAAAAAAAAAAATCTAATAGAGACGGAGCTTAAAATAGTGAGTGAGTAGTTTTAGTAGGTAGAAAGTTAAGGTTAGCGCTGTTGACAATATTTTTAAGTCGATTAGATCGTGAGTCATTTTTGAGTAAACAAGTTTTAAAAACTCCCATTATGATAGTGTGATCAGCACTTGGTACATAATTAACCAACAAAGTTTCAAATGAATCAAAATATTAATGTGGAGTAAAGGAGTATAAAATACAAGTAGTAACTTTAACGTACCAAACAACACTTTAGTAAAAATATGTTCAGAACTATTTGAGTATAACAACGTAGGTGATTTATCGAGTATGTTAAATGGTATATCGCTACATAAATAAATAGCCTCTCCACCAACTCCTTTTGCGGTCCGGTCATTGCGAATAAGATGGGAGTAAGGGGTAATGTGTAGGATGTGGATATTAAGGAAGGATTTAGAAAAGTTTCGGGGACTGGAATAACGTGAATGTTCATAACGTCAAAAGAAGAAGAAGAAGAAAAGGTATTTTTTTTTGGCGAGTAGACACAAAATTTGATAGACGTTTTTTTTAAGTTCTTCAATAATTTATTTATAATTTCTTGAAAGTATATATTTATGAGGTAATATTTAAATACCTGTGGTTAAGTTGATTATAACACCTATATTCACAGTGAATACACCTTTGGAACAACTTTTAAAAAGCAAAGAAAAAGAAAGAAAGAGCTCTCCTCTATATTTTCATCTAGAATTAGCGAGTTAGAAAAAAAATGATCTCAATCTGGGTCTGCGAACTCTACTACCACAATAAAAACATTAGCAGCTGAATTCAACTCATTTAAGTCCTTTGTATCGAAAACCTTCAGCTTACTAAAATCCCAGGTTGAGCTTGTAGCAGTTGGCTTGGACCGCTTGAAAACAAACTCCAGAAGGAAAGTTCTCTTGTTTCATAGTTTGAATGAAGACAATAATGAGAATATTTGGCAGAATATGCTTCATGTATTATCCAGTCAGCTAAAATTGTCTGATATCAATTCAACTTAAATTGAGTCTTGCCACAGGCTGCAGCTGGGAACTAAAAACATTCTTCCCGGTCTGTACTTACGATTCACCAACGTGCACCTTTGTTCCAGTGTGTGGAGGGCGAAAACCAATTTAAAAGGCTCTCAAATTACTGTGACAGAATTCCTCACAAAGTCCCGCCAAGTTGGTCTGCAGGTGGATTGATTGTAAATTTATTAGCAAATAAATCAAAGATATCTACACAGGTTCAACTCAAACGTTTGATTGAACAAGGCTCCACCGGCAACAACTGATCTTTAATTATGTTCTTTTAACATTCTTTTACATATTTTGGTTAAACTTATATTTGCTTTAATATTATTATTGATAAGTTTTTTACTGAAGCGTGATATTTTTTTACATTGTTTACTTCATTCAACTTTTTGACATGTGTCATTTATGTGACCGCAATCGTCAGCTGGAATGAATAGGTAATATGAGTCACAGATAAAATGATCAGTTCGAGGTACGTGTCAATCATTATTTTAACTACTCTCACTTCGGACGTATAAGAATCAGTTGAGGTTTTCGATGTGTTATACCTTTTAATTGTTTTATTTTATTAATAAATCGTTTCTTTTTGATAATCTCAATATCTTTAAACATATTTTTTTTAAAATCCAACAAGTCGTTGGACATACATCTTGTGACTCACAAGGGGCCACAAGGCTCAAGGCCAAGGAATCGAGGCTATGGATACGTACGAGGTGTGTTCAAAAAGTATCGCGAATTTTGTGTTTTTTCAAAAATTATTTATTTATTCATGAATATCTATTTTGTCCCCTTCAAAGTAATCCCCATGAGATATTATACACTTGTGCCAACGGTTTTTCCAATCTTCGAAGCACTTCAAAAAATCATTTTTTTTTATCTAGCTCCTCCTTCGATGCCGTCTTTATCTCGTCAAGTGTAGCATAACGTCGTCCTTTCATGGGCCTCTTCAGTTTAGGGAACAAGAAAAAGTCACAGGGGGCCAGATCTGGGGAATACGGTGGCTGCGGCATCATTAGTGTGTTGTTTTTGGCCAAAAAGTCGCGCACAAGCAACGATGTGTGAGCAGGGGCGTTATCGTGGTGCAAAAGCCAATTTTTGTTCTTCCACAAAACCGGGCGTTTCTGGCGGATTGCTTCGCGCAAATTGCGCATAACTTGCAGGTAATAAACCTTATTGACCGTTCTACCCTGTGGCAAGAACTCATGATGCACCACGCCCCTGCAATCGAAGAAAACTGTCAGCAAAACTTTCACATTCGACCGAACTTGGCGCGCTTTTTTCGGTCTTGGTTCGTGCGGCAGCTTCCATTGAGATGATTGAGCTTTGGTTTCCACGTCATAACCATAAACCCACGATTCGTCACCAGTTATGACCCTCTGGAGCAAATTTGGGTCGTCGCGGACAGAGTCCAACATCTCATTAGCAATGTTCATGCGATGCTGTTTTTGGTCGCAATTGAGCAATTTTGGTACGAATTTCGCGGCGACCCGTCTCATGCCCAAATCATTGATAAAAATCGAATGGCACGAGCCAATCGATATGTCTAGGTCCTCAGCAACTTCTCTAATGGTGATTCGACGATTGGCCAATACCATTTTCTCCACTTCATTAATTTTTTCGTCTGTTGTTGAAGTGCTCGGGCGTCCGGCACGCTCTTCGTCGTTCACATCTTCTCGGCCTTCTGAGAACATTTTGTACCACCGATAAACGTTGCTTCGGTCCAAGGTAGCTTCTCCGTATGCCACAGTCAACATTCGGAATGCATCCGCGCACTTAATTTCGTTTTTCACACAAAATTTGATACACGTTCTTTGATCCATTTTTTTGAATGGGTAAAAATCGAAGACGATCCAAAACACGTGCAAGCAAAGCAGCTGTCAACAATTAAGTGAACATTCAAAATGGCCGAGGTTGTCGGCATAAGTGAGAAACATGAGTACCAACATAACGCCACAAAAAAATTGAAATTCGAATATACGTAACCCGCGAAAATTCAAAATTCGCGATACTTTTTGAACACACCTCGTATAGATTAGGAACGGGCGTATCTTTGTTCGGAAAAATGACAGTTCAGATTTCAAAATAGTTAAGGACATGGCGTTTTTGGACACGTTAAAATAATGTTGGTGATTTTCTGAAAGTGTTATCATGATTTTAGTATTTTTAGTGTCAATATCTCAGATTTAAATATATTTTGCCAGAATGTTTTCGGCTTAAGGACTAAGACCCATGAAGTATACCGTAATATTAATAATTACGACATAATTGTGTTGACTGAAACGTGGTTAAACTGCTCAATATTAAACAGTAAGTTGTTTGATAACAGATATAATGTTTACAGAAGAGACAGAAGCTCTTACAAACTCAGCAATAAAACGGATGGTGGAGGAGTTCTTATCGGTATTTATAAAAAATTAATATCCTATAGAAAATATGAATGTGAAAGCGATTCTGAGGACATCTGGATTATTTTAAAAATTCCAAACTTTAAAGGCGTCCATTCATTAGTTTTATGCACTGTGTACCTTCCACCACCCGTTAAGGAACCGATGCTTGAACACTTTCTTAATAATTGTAATCGCGTAGCCGAGCAACATGATATATATACTTGTATTGTAGGTAACTTTAATTTGAGTTGTATTGACTGGAATATGTACCAAAATTCATTATTTAAGCCCAATCCTTTTGTTGCGCAGTTGCTATTACATTTAATATCTGAAAATGGTTTACTGCAATTTAATACCATCATTAATAATAAAAATAAAATCTTAGACCTTGTACTCTCTAACTGTCCTAAATGCTACGTGGAACTGTCTAATAATTCTGTTTGCAATATTGACTCGCTGCATCCTCCCTTAGAAATTCGCATCCCTAGTATTGAATATGATACACTTAAAAGTAACACGTCTAAAAAATATTACTTCTATAAAGGGCATTTTGATTCTATCATTAAATCATTAGATGAATTAGATTGGTATAAGGTACTGGATTGGCTTGTTCAGTTCTGTTCTAAATTCGTCCTACTACAAAATGTTAAACAAGATAGTCATCCCAACTGGATTAGTCATAGTTTAAAAAAGAGACTTAAAGAAAAACACAAATTATTAGAACGCGTAAAAAATATAAGAACCCAATGAATGATTTATCACTCAATCTAATCAGTATACGCTGTAAAAAATTACCTTTCGATGTATACAATAATCATAATAATCATAATAATATCCTTAAAAGTAAAAGAAGCAATAGAAGTTCTTATCCTTCATCAATGAGTGACGGCACGATCACAACTAGTGTTGGAGAAGATATTTGCAATACACTTTACAAGCCGACGAATAATATTGTCACACGTCTAACTCAAGAATATATCTCAAAACATCTTCCCATGAAAGGTATCAGCGACAACTTCATATTTCCGAAAATCACCATTGAAACTATTTATAATAAACTAGCTAGCTTAGACATCTCCAAAGGCTCTGGCCCTGACAACATACCGCCTATCCTGATTAGGAATTGTGTTTCCAGCTTGGCCCTCCCGCTGTACATAATTTTTAACACTTCTATGCGAACTGGAATATTTCCTACGGCATGGAAACAAGCTAGAATAGTACCTATTCATAAAGATGGCAAAAATTCCTTAGTGCAAAATTATAGACCTAGATGTTGGTATCTACGTTCGCCAAGATTTTTTAATCCTTTGTATGTCCTTATATAAAAGTGTATATAAAACGCTTCATATCAGAGTATCAGCATGGTTTTGTTACGGGCAGGTCTTGTAGTACGAATTTAGTGAACTTCACTGAATACCTAAGTGAAGCTATTGATTCTCAACAACAGGTCGATACACAGATTTCCAGAAATTATTTGACAAAGTACCTCACTGTATTCTACTACAGAAACTAGAACTTTATGGTTTTTCTGGAATATCGCTGTAATGGTTTTTATCATACCTAAGTGACCGAAGTTTTTGAGTTGCAGTTAATGGTTACACATTAGACAAACACAAGATAGCAACAGGCCTACCCCAACGAACCCAATTTGGGGCCAATACTATTTAATATAATTATTAATGACATAGTAACGTGTTTTAAAGCTCCATACCATCCCTATATGCTGATGACCTGAAGTTCTCAAAAATTATTCATTCGCTTGAAGACTCAGTTCTCCTACAAATGGATTTTAATCGAATTGTCTAATGGGATGGCATGTCACTTAATGTAAAAAATGTTCGCACATAAAATTCACAAGCAAATACAACATTTTGCCTACACAATATTACCTTCAACACGAAAAATTAACGGAAGTAACCCATATAAAGGATCTTGGCATTTTTTTTGGATCAGAAATTAACATATATCCTGCACATTGATCATGTCGTTAATAAAAGTGCAAAAATGCTTGGCTTTGTTTTAATTAATGGGAAAATTTTCAAACAAGTAAAAACCAAAATTCTTTTGTACGTAGCAATTTGGAATACTGCAGTTTGGTCTGGCGACCACATTATGCTACCCATCAGTTGAGACTAGAACGTATACAGAGGCGTTACCTATGGCACTTAGCATACATAGAGGGTATTGCTAAAGAAATTTCGTCTTACATAAAGACAATCGAATATTTTAACATGGTGACCTTAGAAAACAGAAGAACGCTATTAGACCTAATATTCTTATATAAAATCATTAGAAACAAACTTGACTGTCCCAATTTACTATCCAAATTTAACTTTATAGCACCATCCAGATACCCTCGTAACCCAGTAAAACCTCTCTCCGCACCACGACGGAAAACAGTTTTTGGTAACCACTCAGCAGTTGCTCGAATGTCCAAATTGCTCAATGAATTCAGCGATTCAATAGATGTAAATACTGTAAGCCTCCCAAAATTCCGATATCTAGTTATAGACAGAATTAAAAACGTCTATTTTTTTAGTGATGTTCAAATTTCAAATTTTAAATTTTTGCAAAATTTCACGTTATAATAATCTAATTTTTTGTATTCGATTTGTGGAACAATTTTAATTCTATAACTTATTATTTGATAAATGATGAATTGTATAATTATAATTCAATGATAAATTATTTTAATTGTTTTCGTTATATTATTAATTTTTTATTGTAGTATTTTATGGCTAGACTAAGTGTTGACTAGATTGATTGTTGAATAATACTGTTAACCCTATTGATGATATTGTAATCTAAATAATCAATTTATTCTAATTTGTACGAAATCAATCACTTTAACTTAATTTTAATTGTTTTAATTCTTATAATTGTAATATTATTATTTTTTCCAAACATGTGTTCTATTTTTACATTTTAATGAAATTAGAACTACTTAAACAGGATGTAAATAATAATGTACATGTTGTGTTTGCTTTAATATAGTTGTACATTTAGAAAGTTATTAATATGTAAATTAATAAATTGTATCATTAAAATGTAACAACTGCTAGCAACCCTAATAAATAAATAAATAAATAAATGAATACTGAACGAAGTAGCCGTCGCAACTGCAAAAATGAACAAAATAAGTTTTGTTTCGTTTGTGGACAGTAAGGGAAAGTGGGGACCCCTCGTACGCGGGGCACATTCATACAGTCAAAATAATTTTTGAACGAAGCAACGTATACGGTCTGGCTTCTATGTGTGCGTGAGTCGCAGTACCAACTTTACGCTAACGAAGTTTCGCGCCATTCGCAGCAGTGAGAGTGAAGTGACAGGCACGAACGTGTTTACGCGCTCGGTAAGTAATTTTTTGATAAATGTTTTCGTCTATTGTTACCGTAGTTAAACTAAGTTTTTGTGTAGAGTAATCTATAAGTAACTAGCAAAATGTACTTAAGATACGTTTTCAACAGTTAATTTATGACGTTTTCCTGTTAATATTAAAAGAGATTATATTTTGTTATTATTTGGTTAGTGGGGTACTTTCGGACAGAGCTAGATGGGGCACGTTTGAACGCGTACGAATGTGCCCCAACCGGTAGTTGGTGTGTTAGTCTGTTAATTTCTAATTTTTGCATTAACTTTGTCTTGTGTTTTGCTATCATCGATGTATATGATGATATTATATTTTAATACCTATTTCTTGTTATTTTTTTTCAGATACATGATGCGGACATATAAACCAAAAAACGCAACTAGACAACTCGTGGATGAAGAGTCCATGCAGGCAGCAATACAGGACGTTATGCAAGGAGTATTATCATATAGAAAAGATGCGGACAAGTACAACTTGAATTGTCGACATTAGAAAGCCGAGTAAAAAAATACAAGAATAGCAATGATGCTGAAGGGTCAAGCAACCGTTCATTTGACTCTAAATATACAAGTTTCCAAGTCTTTTCTATTGAAGAAGAAAAATGTTAAATGATTATATTATCAAATGTTGTAAGATGCATTATGGACTTACGACGATTCAAACAAGAAAGCTAGCATATGAGTATGCCAAATCTTTAAATTTGAAATATCCAGCAAAGTGGGAAGAAACTAAGATGGCTGGGAAAGAATGGATGTATGGTTTTCGCAGAAGAAACCCGGAACTCAGTTTACGCAAACCCGAAAATACAAGCGCTGCAAGATCTTTTGCGTTTAACAAAACTTCAGTTACCGAGTTTTATACCAATTTGAAGACAGTGTTGGAGCGACATCCATTAACTGCTAATAGAATCTTTAATTCCGACGAATCCGGAGTATCTACCGCTACTCCCAAAGTCTTGGCTCCAAGATGTCAAAAACAAGTCGGACAAATTGTATCAGCTGAAAGAGGCGAGCTCGTAACTTTTGGTGGTTTTTATATCTGCCAGTGGAAATACCATTCCTCCACTTTTCGTGTTCCCATTTCGTGTTTTCGTGATTCGTGATGATTTCGTGTTTTCGTGTTTCGTGTTTCGTTCATTATAAAGATAATTTCCTCGAAGGAGCACCCGAAGGAAGTCTCGGCGTTGCAAATAAAAGTGGCTGGATCAATAGCGATATATTCGTCTCTGTTCTTAAACATATCCAGAAGCATACACTCTGCACAAAAAATAGCCCCATATTATTGTTGTGTGACAATCATGAAAGCCATATTTCTCTCGAAGCCATCAACTACGCTTCTATCTTTTTCACCGCATACATCTCACCGCCTTCAACCACTTGATGTGGGAGTCTTTGGACCATTTAAATCAAAGTTGAAAATTGCTTTCAATAATTAGCATACAATGAACCCAGGCAAAGCATTGACTATTTACAATATTCCAAAGCTTGTGAAAATTGCGTATTTTGAATCATTTACGGCAAAAAATATCACAAGCTGGTTTATCAAACCCGGGGTATGGCCTCTTAATGAATTAGCCTTTGGTGACGAAGATTTTGCTCCAACTGAGGATTATACATCCGGTAACGTAGAAACTGTTCCTCTTCCGCAGCCAGCTGTTTTTGATATCTGCCATTCCTCTACTTCAAGAACACAAGATGTCTTGGAGGTTCCGCCAGAATCTACAGTACAAACTATTATCTCTCCATTGATAACTTGTGAACCAGATGCTTTGAATAATTCACCAATCCATCAAATAGTTGCTCCTTTGAAAACTGCTTTGACACTAGAGGCAATTCGACCCTATCCGACTGTTGTAAGAAGTAATAAAACAAACAAAGGACGACGGCCAGGAAAATCACGTATTGATACTGTCACACCCGAAAAATGAAAAGCAATTGAAAAAGCTAGAACAGGAAAGAAGGGCTAGGGCTAGAGAAATGAAACGTAGTTTTATAGTTTTTTGTGTTTTATAGGTTTTTTTTTTTTTTTTTTTCTTGTGGCAACATTGTCAAACAGACGTCTTTATAACTTCTCTCGCAAAATAAATTGAAATTTATTATTTTTTATTGTTAAATTTGGTGTAATTTACTAAAAAGTGTATGTATAATTGATATTTGTAGTGATTTAGTAATATTCACTACATTAGTGTGTATAAAACTGTTAAAGTGCTTGTTCGTCAACTGTCCAGCTGTCATTGCGCACTATATTTAAACTTTAAATCCTGTTATTGTGATTTTAAGCAGTTGTTCTCCTTTTCTTATCAGTAATACAAGATCATACTGCCCTACTTTGCCCTTTACGAAGTATCGTATTAATATTATTATACCAATATGATGACCCGCGGTATCAGGGCGCGTGAGGCGGAGGAGAAACTCCAGCTGACGCTCCTAGAGCTAAAGGCATCTAAGATGCAGTGTGAACAATTACTAACGGAAAGGGATGACAATGAAAAAGAAGTTCTGCAAATTATTAATAGGAACAAGGAATTAAAAAATGAATTGTCAAAACTTCATATGCAATACACTTGCATATTAGAAGAAAATGATAATTTGCAGAAAGTAGTTAGTGGGTTTGACCAGTGCAGAGATGAATATGAGGAAGCCCTCAGGCTTACCAATGAACTTAAAGCACAACTGCATGAGGCCCAGCAGTATATATATCAATTAGAAAATAATAATTTAAAGCAAAAGGCCTCTCAAACCCAAAACTTATTTGAGGAGCTGGTTGAGAATGCACCCTCTCTTGTTTCCCCTGTTATCACCTATAAAAATGACATATCTACAATAGACTTGACTGGTGATGACTCGGTGTCTTCCAAGCAGCCTCTCAGTAAGAATAAATTAAAAAAATATATCAAAATAAATAAGTACATTAAAAAAACCCAGCGCCTATTAAAAATTAAAGATGTGTGTAAAAATTACACCAGACTGTATAATGAGAGAAATGAAATACTTTAAACAAGTATTCACAAGAAATGAAGAATAATAATTTGTTACATGAGGCTGAGGTGAATTCCCTACAGTTTGAGATTACCACACTACATAATAAGTTAAAAACAATTTCTGGTAAATATGAATGTGCTCAGAGAGAGATTACAGAGCACATATCTGCTATGGATGAGCTGGTTAAGCTATGTCATCAGAATTCAGAGCGCTTTGAGTCACTCACAAAAAATTATGTCTGTGAGTGTCAAGTACCCACATCTAGCCCTCCACGGCAGATACCAGAAATAATTTGTCAATCTCAGGTGGAGGGAGCTCAGGACAGCTTCTTAGGGATTAGGAAGTCACTACCTGTTGGAATGTTGTATCAAAATTATAAAATATTTATCTGTGGTACGGTGACAATTGTAATTCTTTTTAATTTGAAAATAAAATAAATGAGTTACTGTTTGCGATCTTCACGTGTTTCAATAGGTTATGGGCTTATCCAGAAATTATCAGATATTTTATTTAAAATAGATAATTGGAGAAAGTGAAATCGCAGAAACATGACTACAAATTATATTGCCAGTGTTCCTAAATTAAAAGGAAGGGAGAATTATGCTGAATGGAGCTTCGCGGCTGAAAATTTGTTGGTGCTCGAAGGGATGGACAAATACATCAAACCGACGCCAGATTTTGAAATCAAGCCAGTGGACGATGCAAAAACGAAGGCGAAGCTAATATTAACTACAGACCCGTCTCTGTATGTGCATATAAAGAACACAAAGAGCTCGTCAGAATTATGGATTACATTGAAAACTATGTATGATGATTCTGGTTTCTCAAGAAAAATAACGTTGCTAAGACATTTGATATACGACTAGAAAATTGTGATTCTATGGAGATGTATGTAACTCAAATAGTCGAGACAGCGCAGAGGCTAAATGGCACGGGCTTTATAATTACTGATGAGTGGGTCGGCTCGTTATTATTAGCAGGTTTGTCTGATCGTTATACACCCATGATCATGGCAATAGAACATTCAGGTATTTCGATAACTGCTGATGTCATTAAGTCAAAATTACTTGACATGGAAATGACCAGTGACAATAAAAGCGCGGAAACAGAAAGCGCATTTGCCGTGCGAAATAAATTTCACTCTGGCAACACTAAGCCAAAGAAAGATGGCGGTCTCTCTACGTCTAGTAAGAAAACAGTGACAGCAATGACAGATTCATCTTCGAAAATAATAACATGTTATAAATGTAAAGAAGATGGTCATTATCGAAACCAGTGCCCGTTATTAAAAAGAAACTATAGCAAATGTGTCTTTAGTTTGTTTCTAACTTAAAATTTGACATTACTGTGAAAAATGTGTTATGCGTGCCTAGTTTAACGACAAACATATTATCTGTAAGTGAGCTCATTAAAAATGGCAATAACGTTAGTTTTGATGAAAAACACTGTTATATACGAAACAAGAACAATATCGTGGTAGCCATAGCTGATTTGTCGGATGGTGTATATAAACTGAGATTACATACACAGAATTGTATGTTAACTACACCAGTAATAAGTGGGAAACTATGGCATAGAAGGCTGGCGCACATCAATAGTCAGGACATGAATAAAATGAGAAATATGGTTGATGGATTATCATACAAAAAAAATTTTGATATAAACAAGTCTCAATGTACAATTTGTTGTGAAGGAAAGCAGGAAAGATTACCTTTTTCACATGTGGGCGAAAGAAGCACTGAGACACTACATAGAATCCATACAGACCTTTGTGGACCGATGGAAACTAATTCTTTGAATGGTTCAAGATATTTTATACTATTCATAGATGATTTTAGTAGAATGACATTTGTATATTTTCTTCAAAAGAAAAGTGAAGCATTTACTTATTTTAAGATATTTAAAACAATGGTGGAAAATCAATTAAATAAAAAAATAAAAATACTTAGGTCAGACAATGGCCTAGAGTACACCAACAAAGATTTTCAGAATTATTTAAAGCAAGAGGGCAT
Organism: Dione vanillae; assembly: GCA_037178615.1. Lineage (NCBI taxonomy): Eukaryota > Metazoa > Arthropoda > Insecta > Lepidoptera > Nymphalidae > Dione > Dione vanillae. The sequence goes on along the minus strand of JAZFAU010000318.1, from coordinate 670,611 downwards.
AATTCATGAAAGGTCAAATAATTATACACCTGAACAAAATGGTCTATGTGAGCGTGCCAATCGTACTGTGGTAGAAAAGGCTAGATGTCTATTGTATGATGCAGAGTTAGATAAAAAATTTTGGGCAGAAGCAGTGAACACTGCTGTCTATTTAAAAAATAGATCCATTGCATCGCAACTTCATAAAACTCCTTATGAATTGTGGTATAACAAAAAACCAGACCTAAGCCACATACGTTTGTTTGGATGTAAAGTCATGGTACATGTTCCTAAAGAGCGTCGTTTAAAGTGGGATAAGAAGTCTGCAGAGCACATATTAGTTGGCTATGGTGAAAATGTTAAGGGTTACAGACTGTACAATCCAATCAAGAAAAATGTTGTAATCAGCAGAGATGTTATCATTATGGAAGAAGATTCAGATATCGAAGAAAAAAATCAGGAATCGGCTATCTGGATTCCTAATGAAGAGAAAGCTGATGGCATACAGGAGGAGGTGAATACAGATTCAGTGGGGGAAACATTACAAAATGTTTCAGACTCAGAAGACTACCATTCAGAACCTTCTCTATATGAGGATGGGAATGAAACATTGACTAAAACTCCAACTAAAGATGATTTAATACAAAAAGTCCAGATTACATCAACTCCACAGCAAGAGTCAGAATTGCCTAGCAAGAGACCCAGAAAACAACCTGATAGGTATGGTTATATGTGTCTTTCCAGTACTGTTTCCGCATCTGAAGAAATCGGATTTTCTGAGGCTCTCGCAGGGCCTGAGAGTGAACAGTGGAAGCGCGCTATGGCTGACGAACTGCAGTCATTTAAAGACAATGATGCTTGGGAGCTCGTTGACAACCCTGGTGATCATACTGTTGTAAAGTGCAGGTGGGTGCTCAATAAAAAGTTTGATGTGGACAATAATGTGCGGTATCGGGCTAGACTTGTGGCTAAAGGTTTCTCGCAGAAACCTGGTATTGACTATACAGACACTTTCTCTCCAGTTGTTAAACATTCTACACTTAGATTATTATTTGCTCTCAGTGTTAAGTTAAATATGAATATTGATCACCTTGATGTAACTACAGCTTTTTTAAATGGTTATTTAAAAGAGACTATTTACATGTCAGTACCTGATGGTTTTGTGAACAAAAGTGGGGGAAAGGTTTTAAAATTAAAAAGAGCAATTTATGGATTAAAACAGTCTTCTCTTGCATGGTATGACAGAGTTAAAGACTTACTTTGTAACTTGGAATTCAAAAATAGTCAGTATGAGCCTTGTTTGTTCACAAAGTCAAATGGTACAACAAGAATTATTGTGGCCCTATATGTAGATGATTTTTTAATATTTTCTAATAATTCTGATGAAACTAATAATTTAAAAAGTGCTTTGAGTGCAGGATTTAAAATAAAAGATTTGGGACCTGTGAGAAAATATTTAGGCATGAGAATAAATGTAGACAAAAATAAAAATGTGATAACATTAGATCAACAACAATATATTGAGCAGTTGGCTTCTAGATTTAAAATGTCAAATTGCAAAACATATAAAACTCCAATTGAATGTAAATTGAATATTAAAAAGGCTGATCAATGTGTGTCTGATCTTCCCTACCAAAAATTAATTGGATCATTAATGTATTTAGCAGTATTAACTAGACCAGACATTTCCTATGCCGTTAGTTATTTGAGCCAGTTTAATAATTGTTATAATTATACTCATTGGCATTATGCAAAACGTATTTTAAAGTATTTGTTACATACAAAAAATTATTGTTTAAGATTTTGTAAAGATGATAGCAAGTTACAGGGTTTTGTGGACAGTGACTGGGCTAGTGACACCTTAGACAGAAAGTCATATACTGGTTTTTGCTTTATGTTGTCTGGATCTTTAATTTCATGGCAAAGCAGGAAGCAAAAGACAGTATCCCTTTCCAGCACAGAGGCAGAGTATACTGCTCTGTCTGAGGCAGCTCGAGAAGCAGTATATCTTAGAAATCTCCTTCATGAAATTATAGGTAGTTTTCATATGATTGAGGTATATTGTGATAATCAAAGTGCCTTAAAATTGTCAGTAAGCAATCAAAGTCACAATAGATCGAAACACATTGATGTAAAATATCACTATGTACGAGATGTTGTAAAATATAAATACATTAAGATTTTCTATTTATGTACTGAAAATATGATAGCTGATATTTTTACAAAAGGATTATGTACTATCAAACATAATAAGTTTCTGCATAAGTTGGGAATCGTACCAATATGATTTTATTTGTTTATTTTGATAAGTGGGGGTGTTGGAATGTTGTATCAAAATTATAAAATATTTATCTGTGGTACGGTGACAATTGTAATTCTTTTTAATTTGAAAATAAAATAAATGAGTTACTGTTTGCGATCTTCACGTGTTTCAATACCACCCATATCCCCAACCAAAGAAAGTAATATTAAAATATATAGTGATAACCTGGGGAAACATATGGGTGTGATTTTAAATAGCATTTGTAAAGGACATTCAGTGTTAAACTATTGTATGCCGGGAGCTACATATTCCCAAATTATGAGTAAAATTTTTTCTAACACTCATTGTCCTAATACAATTTTAATTGTTTTGATTGGGGGAAGGGGAAATGTGAATAGAAAAGAATTACAAGAATATCATTCTCAATTAAAAAATTTAAATGTTAAAAAAGGAATTATGTTCACATTTCCTTATATAAAGAAGTTGCCAAAAGAAAATAATATTAGGTATAATTTAAATAATATGTTACATATATTGACAAATAGTAATTATGTAACTTCAAATAATAGTAAAAACATAGAATTAATTGACATTAACAATGTATTTAAAAATAATAACTTGACATTTGATAGGCTGCACCTATCTTATTTTTATAAAAGACAGATAGCTAATATGCTATCATATTTTTTACAATTTAACTTAGCCAATATTATGGCTATAAAGACCACTGTTCCTCTTGAACAGGGTGATTTTAAATCTACGTTGGAATCAGTTCCAAATAATTTAAATTAAATAATAAGACAAAAGAGGCCATCTCTGGCAAAATATTACACTGTTATAAAGCTAAAGTTAATAAAAATGTAAAAACAAACACAATTTGTAATGACAATGATACAAACTTGGTGCATCAAAACATACAAGGCATGTTAAAAAAAACCTTAGAAATTGAGTTATTTTTAAACTGTAATAAGATTCATGTCCTTTGTATTACTGAACACTGGCTTCGGCAGTCTGAAGCTATTTTTAATTTCAGTCATCACCAAGTAGCTAGTATGTTCAGCCGAGAAAAAGCCATTCGCGGTGGCTCTTTAATAATTTTAAAAAAAGATTACAAATATAAAGAACGCACAGATATTGTGAGCCTCTCTGTTGAGCAGACTATTGAAATGGCCTGTGCCGAGCTTGAGCATTTTATTGTTGTAAGTGTATACAGACCTCCCACTGGGTTGTATGAAAACTTTGAAACAATTTTAGAACAAGTCCTTGTAAAATTATCTGGATCTAAGAAATTCATAGTCATATGTGGTGATATTAATATAAATTTGTTAATTAATTCCACCACTGCCACTAGATTCAGGTCTTTACTAAACTCATATAACCTAATTAATTTATTTTTAGAGCCAACAAGAATTACTGACTGTACAGCAACTTGCATTGATAACATTTTTACAAATGCTGTACCAAAACAAAAATCAATAATTAATATGTTAAGCTCTGATCACTGCGGACAGATGGCTTCATTTTACTTTGGCAAAAATAAAATTAGTAATAAGCGTAAAATTAATTGTGTACCTATGACAACTGGTCGTATAGAAAAATTTGGAAGTAATATAGCGGCAAAACTTAAATTTCTAAAATTTAATAATAAACCAAACATACTCTATAGTAATTTTTTTAAAATTATTAAAAATGAATTTAATGCTATATTCACTTCCAAAACAATTGATTCCAGGGGTTTCTTGTCATTTAAGGATTGGGCGAATGTGGGAATTCATAAGAGTAGACAAAGGTTATATGAACTTTATAGTGAAAAAACATATAACCACAGTAAAGCATTTCTAAATCATGTTAAGACCTATTCCAAATTGTTTAAAAAAGTGTGTTCCATGGCAAAATCTTTACATATTAAAAATAAAATTAAAAATTCCAATGATAAAATTAAAATGACATGGAACATAATAAATAGTGATGCTGGAAGAGCTAGGGATCACATCTATGAGTTTAAATTAAAAGTTGGTAATAATGTAACTAGATCTGATCTAGATGTTGCATGCACCTTTGAAAAATCCTTCGCTGACATTCCAGTCTCCACAACCAAAACTCTTATATCTTCAACAACCGTCGCTGAATCACTGCTCAAGGAGAGCGTACCAGAATGTCATGTAGAATTTAAATTTGAATTAGTTACTTCTAGAGATATTGTTAAAACATTTAAATCCCTAAATATGAAGAAAACAACCGACTTATGGGGCATTTCTGTAAAACTAATTAGTCATATAATAGACGCTGTTGCTCCTTACCTCGCTACTATATTTAATAATTGTATAGAACATGGTGTGTTTCCTGATTTAATGAAATTTAGTAAAGTCATACCTATATTTAAATCTGGTAGTACAGCAGATCCCAACAACTTTAGCCCAGTATCTGTACTACTCTCATTTAGTAAAATTTTTGATAAAATAATATTAAATCAAATATTAGTTCATTTTTTTTTTTGTTTTTTTTTTTTTTTTTTTTTTTTTAGCTTCACGCTTTATCCCACACATGGCAGGGTAGGCAGAGGGAACTGCAGGAACTATAAGAACCTAGTGTTAAGACACTCCGTTACTTAGTCCCTGCTTAATCCGTCCCCACTTTCCGCCGTTTTCGAGGCATTGCGTGTTGAGTGGCGGAACTCAACGCCGCGCTTTGCCTTAGTTCATTTTAATGTGCACAATCTTATGCATGAAAAACAGTATGGCTTTACTAAGGGTCATTCTACTACGGATGCTGGAATAGGACTAATAAAAAGTATCTACGAGGCTTGGGAGGAGTCACAGGACGCTCTTGGTATGTTCTGTGACTTGTCCAAAGCATTTGATTGCGTCCAGCACTCCACATTGGTCATGAAATTACACCATTACGGCATACGAGGACGTGCACTCGATCTTCTGACCTCTTATTTAGCTGACAGAGTTCAGAGGGTTGAGGTGAATGGCAAGAAATCTCCTGGCTCATTAATCAGTATGGGGGTCCCACAAGGGTCTATTCTTGTTCCTTTCCTATTTCTAATCTATATAAATTATCTGCCTCATTTAGTTGGAAGGGACCATGAGATAGTATTGTTTGCTGATGATACTTCATTGATTTTTAAAATGAAAAGACAACTAAATGTCTATGACGATGTAAACAATGCTCTCTCAAAAATAGTACATTGGTTTAGTGTTAATAACTTACTACTGAATAGTAAAAAAACTAAATGTGTATTATTCAGAACGCCAAACACAAAAACTGTTAAAGCCGATGTACTTTTGAGTGGTAAAACTGTGGAACCCGTCGATTCTACGGTATTTCTAGGTATCACCATTGACTCTAAATTACAGTGGGGACCTCATATTGATGGATTGGCGAATAGGCTCAGCTCAGCAGCGTTTGCTGTCAAAAAAATTAGATTGATAACTTATGTGGATACGGCTCGCCTTGTTTACTTTAGTTACTTTCATAGCATTATGTCATATGGCATTTTGCTTTGGGGTAATGCAGCCTCTATTAATTCCATCTTTGTTCTGCAGAAGCGGGCTATTCGCGCAATCTATAACCTAAATCCAAAAGATTCCTTAAGACAAAAATTTAAGGAAATAAATATAATGACCGTTGCATCACAGTATATCTTTGATAATTTAATGTATGTAAAAAAATATTAACGATTTTACTAAAATTGGTGATGTACACAATATTAATACAAGAAACAGGCATAAACTTACCGCGCCTGTAACTAGACTAAATCGCATCCGCAATTCTTTTATGGGACAGTCTGTATGCTTTTACAATAGGATCCCAGAAAACGTCCGAGATTGTTCTATATCACAATTTAAAAAAGTTATGAAACGACGTTTGTGTGTTAAAGGTTATTACCATATTAATGATTTCGTAAATGATAACACACCTTGGGAATGAAATGCTCGCTCCAGTCTAGTTCAAGAGTATCGTTGTCAATAATAGGAATTGTGAAATTGTAAACATCTGGAAAATTAAAAAAAAAAAATAAAGCAGATCAAGTCCCGCTGAGTTTCTTACGCCGGTTCTTCTCAGGTCTGAGGCATTAACTTTAGCGAACCGGTGGTTAATTAAATTAATTATTTGACGTTCAAAAAATAAAGCTTGTACTTCTTATTTTGAATAAAATTGTTTTGACTTTGACTTTGAGTCCTTATAAAGTTATTAAATTACATTCTGAAATCAAAAACAAAAAAGTTTCTGAAAAACTCAGAAGTGCATATTTACTTTGTTTTGGACGTGCTATTAATCAAGATAAACCATGGATACCACAGTATTTTTGTGTTTCCTGCTATGGCAACAAAACGTCAATGCCATTTGCCGTACCAGCATTATGGGGTGAACCTAGTAATCGTTATAATAATTGCTACTTTTGCATGACTGACATACGTGGATTTGCAAAGAAAATCAAGCATAACATTCAGTATCTTGACATTCCTTCAATGTCGAAAGCAGTACCTTACAGAGCATTTCGTAAACGCCAAATGTAGAATATAATGACGACAGTACAAAGATCCTGACTTTTTACCATCTACAAGTTCTCTAGGCCGTCAACATCTGATAAGTCAAAATGAATTGAATGATTTGATACGAGACTTAGATTTATCAATTCAGCAAGCGAAATTACTAAGATCTAAATTCAAAGAGTGGAAGTTATTGGCTTCTAACACAAAACTATTTGTGCAACGAAAACGTAATAAAGAAATGGCTTTATTTTATTCAAATTTTGAAAACATATGTTACTGTACTACGGTAGCCCACTTAAGCATTTGGAGCACGCTGGAAGAGCAAAGTGTGAACAAAAAATATATACAGGTTATCAAAAAAATATGTAGTAATAGCTTTGGAAGAGTAAAGTTGGAAAAAATCGATCCAACCTTTCCCATTAAAAGAGGCGTGAGACAGGGGGACCCAATGTCCCCAACATTGTTTATTGCTATTCTGGAATCTATAATGAGAAAACTGAAATGCAATAAATGTGGCGTAAACATTAACGGGAAATACAGTCTTACTGTCAGAATCTGCCATAACCCAGTGAAATTAGGTAAAAAAAGGGGTCAACCTCGGAATGAAGTATAATAAGCTGAAAATTGGTAAAAGCCTTTGTTTTATTACCCTAAATATTGTCTCAAAAGTCACAAATGCTATCGTGTCCGCGTCTTAAGATATTGAAGGTCAAAGGTCACAAAAAACGATTTTTCGCGAATATCTCGGTTCCTACTGCTTAAATGATATTTTCACCTATTATTAGATTATTAGAAAGTTGTAGAGTATAAAATTCTCTACAACTTTTGTCTAAACTTTTTTTTATACTTACGATTATCAGTAGGGGAGAGGGGGGCAGATTTGAACATTTTTTGTACTTTATATAATTTCTAAAAAATATCTCGTTCTTAACATCTTTACTGTATCACAATGCTTAGCCCGGTCATTAAGCTAGATAGTCGCAGCATTATAAGGAGAATAATATATATGTATGAGACGTAATATCAGTTTTAGTAGCAATAGTCAAATGTTCAAATCTGCCCCGCTCCTGGGGTAGCTTTGAATATACATGGGTCAGTTTTGAACTATCGTTAAATTCGTTGAAATAAAAGGCTTTTCATACTCTTAAAACATTCATTTATTATAGTTATTAATATAGATAGTTATTAGTATGCATTAGAAACGATGGAGATCAAATATCAGTGACAAAATTAAAAAATCGCAATCGCAATATTAGTTAAGTATTTTTTTATACTTAACTAATATTGCGATTGCGCTAGTGCTAGTGTAAAGAACATAAGTCTTATTAAAATTTTAATAAAATTAAACAAAAAAAAACAAAACAAACCGAAATGTCTTCATAAAAATAATTAACATTACGAAATGAATCATAAAATAAACATTATATTTTCAAAATTAACAAAACATAAAACATTAAATTTTGTGTTAATCAAATTTTGATTAATTAACAGCTACCCTAAATTGAACTTGGAGAAATCAAATTTGAAAGAAAACATGGACGCAGTACGTGATGTACCAGCTGCTAGAATTGGTTCAGGCAATCTACGTAAGACTTCTGAAAAACTAACGTAGCACTTATCTTCCTTCTCAGGAAAGAAAAAATTATACAAGCTTCCTTTCCGTTTCAGAAATATAACAATCAAACCATAACTATCCTTTTCTACAACTTTTCCAACAAATAATAATGACCTTTTACTATTCACAGATGAAACATTCGCTAAAACGTAGTCTCCGACATTTATTACTTTGCAATCTAATTCTCTTTCGTCGTCTTCATCCGCACAACTATCTGTGTCTTCTTTCCCTTCGCAGTCTGTTCTCGTGTCTGTCCTCTTCTGACTACAAATGCATTTCTGACTCACAATCAGTCTCATCTGAAGAAAAGTTTAGTACAGTTTTGGTTTTTTTTCGCTTTATAATTTTCGTACTTTTTTGTGACTTGAGATGGATGACTGTGGCGGAGGGCGATTTGTCACTTCTGCGCACTCAAAGTCATCATCAGAAAATGCATTTCTTGAAAATGGATAAATGCCTGGTGTAGCAAAGCCAGCTAATATGTTTCTTCCAGTATAAGTCACGTTGTATGCTGGAGTCACGCTAGTGGGACTATTAGCAAAACCTACACATCCTCGTGGTCCTCCACTAAGCATTTTATCATGAAAATGAGCTCTGGGAAAAATAAAAACAGGAGGGATGAAGTTTCCTATGGCATTTCCTATCCCACACATTGTAATGAGTTGTCCACGTTCGGCAGACACACATTGGCCGACTTGCTTTACTCCTGTTTGAGCAATAACATTAGGTGCTTGCACGACGGTCATAATATTTGTCTCATCAAGGTTATATATCCTGTCGGGTGTAAAATTATATTTGCGTAAAACTTTGTCATAATTATCAAAAAAAGTTTCAACATTATGTTTGTTGAAGCTCGTTGCCCTGTACAAACTGGTATTTTCAGGTTTTCGGATCTTTATTCCGTTTCATGAAGCCTTTTAACCATTCTATACCCGCTTGTTTATTTTGTGTCCATTTAGTTAGACATTTACCAAGTGGTAGTGCGTATTCGTAGACTAATTTACGAGCTTGTTTGTACGTTAATCCGTAATTCATTTTAGAACTCTTCAAAAGATATTCTTTCACCATCCGTTCTTCGTCAACTTACGTACGTTACGTTACGTTAATAACTTCCTTGTACTTTTTTATTCGATAGTGTAAGGTATTCGGTTTTATTTTATATGTGTCAGCAGCTTCTCTGAGTTTCATTTTACCGGTTAATACTTTTCATTTTTTCCTCGTTGATTTCATGATCTCTCTTTTCTTTGTAATTGCGAACCATTGTTACCTTTAAATAACAAAAACAATGTAAAATAAACAATTATTAGGTTTATGATTAGAGTTGGGGTAGTTTTGAACAGTATTCAAAACTGCCCCCGACATGATGTTCAAAACTGCCCCCATGGTATTTGAAAACAATAATACGTTTTTTTTCAACTAAAAGTTAAAGCATGGCATTGATCTCTTTTTAATTGCGTGATACATGAAATATCCTGACTAAAAGAAAAACTCCACAAACCTTGAATTGGATTCCTGAGATCCTTACGCGGTCATATGAAAATGTTACAAATTTAAACTAGAAAACAAACACTTCTAATAACTCAACGGTGGACTGTAATACGTCAGCGGTGACAAGTGACAGTAGTGAAGGTTAGTGTTGCCACTACCCAAAAAAAACATGCGTGCGTACAAAGTACACATGTCAGAAGTGAAACTTCTTTGGCGAACTAATTTATAAATCTTATTTATATTTTTACAAATCTAAAACTTTAAATTTCCAAGACTAAGAGGAAGGGAAAAAGGAAGATAGGTTAGGAATTTAATTGTCGTTAAAATAAAAAAAAGTGTTGAAAATTAATGTAAATTATAAATTTAATTTTTTCAATTTATTTCTTCAATATTGAAATTGTTTGACGTTGTTTGTATTGTTATTATTGTGACTAAAGGATTATGATAGGTAAAATATGCAACATAAGTTCGTGTTTCAACATTATCTAAATATCTTGTAAAAATAGCATCTATTGTCGTTCCTGAATTTGTAGTTGGTGTGTTTGGATTATTATTTAGCTGTAGACTAAATTTTTCTTCTAGAAAGTTAATTAATGGTTTGGAATCATTAACTGCAAAATTAATGTTAAAGTCACCACCCAAAACAAGTGGTATTTTATCATTCTCATTACCGAGAATAGGTGCTGCTATTCCGTGGCTGTATGGAAGTAATTGGTGATGCAAGAAACTAATTATATCTTCAATTATTTAATTTTTTGATTAATTGATATGTATACAGCAGCGAAAATTATTTTTCTTCCATGAAGAGTTTGATGTAGATACTAGTTGCTGTGATGATGAATTAATTGCAATTGTAACAATATTTGTCGTATTGTTTTTTTTTTTTTTATTGAAATAAATACCCACTCCACCTGCTCGAACGTTCGGTCGTTTAAAGTTAACAATACAGTCAAAATTAATTAGACTTATTTCTTCTAAATTAATTAGAGTTATTTATCCAAGTTTCAGATAAAAGTAAAAATTCATATGCTTATACTTTAAAGAGGTCATTCATATTAAAGGTTGTTTATTTGCCACTTAAGACTATTTACACATTTACACCAACTATGAGTTATTATTTTAATGCTAAGATTATTAATCAATTTAATCAACATGACATGCCTTTATAAGAATGACCATTAAGCAAATGAAACAATTTATCAGAGATAAAAGAATTCAGCAGTTTTCTGACATTGGGAAGTGTCTTGTGTTCTGAAATAATAAAAAATCAATATTTAAAGCCTTACAATTATAAAAATAATTTGGCAACAATAAAAAATATCTATTATGTTAACTAATATAATAAATCATAAATTATGAGTATTATAAAGTGAAATTTAATATAGATGTTTATAGGTTTCTTAGAATATTTACAGTTTTGATTTTAGTGTCAATGGTTATCATCTCCGGTTTTATTCCTATTTAAACATTTTTATTAATATGGGCGAACTCAAATTTATACACGAGTATAGTAAATAAACATATACGATGTGTATGTTAGATTACTGAGAAGTTACATTTAGTATCTCCAATATATATTATCCTCACTTTTAAATGAAAATGAATAAATATTTTACACAAATACATATTTCGGCTAATTATCGTTAACGATATAATTAAAAAAACCTGTTGGTCACACTTACCATCATTACTGCAAAGAAAATATCAAGTTAATCCGTAGACGTAAGAAATCAAAGATTCGATTATCTTCCTAAGGTAGATCGTCAAGACACGTATCAGAGTCCAGTAAAAGGCAACGTGATATTAAATTATCAAAATAAACACCAAGAAAATTTCAGTAACATCCAGATCACAAAAGCGAGCACAAATTTTAAAAAACGTTAAGTATGCTGCCAAACTTTAGCAGTTATACAATGTTGCCATTAAAATAAATAAACTAATTTTATTTAAAATATGAAAAATAAAATAACATTAAAAATGAAAATAAAATTTATAGTAAAGAAAATAAAAAATAATGAAATAATTTTAATTTTATAATTAACAGGTAGGATACTACCTGTTAATGCCATCTAGTGGCGTAATACGTAAAAAATATCAAACTTTCTTATGTCCTGGGCGAGAGTTGGCGCTAGTTTCCTTTGAAACTTATTTTGTATGGGAGTTTCACCCCCCTGGAACTATGCGTGATACGACGTTCGCTCTGTCTCACTTTTTTTCTCAATCTTTCTCACTCGCTTGCTCCCTACTCTCACTCCACGGCTAGTTGCCCATGCTACGTTCGCCCTGTCTTACTCTCTCTCAGTCGGTCTGGATTACTCTCTCTCTCTTTTTCGACACTTCCGTTGCATACTGGCGTGACGTTTCATCTGTAAAAATTTTACCCTCATGCGCCTAAAGAAGTTTCACTTCAAAAAAAACTACTAAAAAATGTCATAAAATAGCTGTGTAAACACATTTATTCAACCGTGCCCCTGTTCAAAGCTGCCCCCCTCTCCCCTACGTTGTATAAAGTCAATTATTCACAAAAAAATTATAATTATTAAGCAATGCCCATTATTTCTGTACTTATTCTTAATATTTAAATTTAATTATTCAACTATAGTATATTATTAATTCTGGATTATCTATTTTAGTTATATTTTAAAATAAAACGACATTATATATGTTTCCTTTAAAACGTGTAATTTTTTAAATACTTATATAACTGGAAATACTTGTCCCTACCCTATGATCATTTCTATTTATAGCCGGGACGGATGTTCTATTGTATTCAAGGTCACTTTCTCTTTTAAGAGACCACTTTGTATTATAAGAGCCCTACGTATTGTAAGACCCCTAAGTGCGAGTGAGCGCGGTATATACTCGCACGTTTTATGGTTTCGTGTGCAGATATTGTGTTTAGTATAGTTTAGATTATTCGTTAGTTTGAAATTGTATTTTCACAACGACGGACATACGGTTTTAAGAGCTATGGCTGATTTCTGTTTTATATGTGATAAGTCACTTTCAGAAGGTGTTTCTGTGAATGTCGTACGTGTGTGGCGTGATAAATGATGTCGCACAATGACACATACGAAGATCCAGTTTTGCATACCGCTTTCGTGCTTGCGCCCGTGCCCGCGCCCGCGCAGTCCCCGCCGTCGCCTAGCCGCCCGGCTAGCCAGTCTACGCTTGCACCTTACGCACAATAGACGCTAATCGCTGTTTGTGGCTTTTTAATAATTACGCTCTCGCGATCTTTATTATTATATTCTTTTGCTTGTTGTTTATTGTAAAATTAATGCCAGTGGATTAAAACTCTTACTAAATCGAAGTCTTAGTGTTTCTACTGTCCTGCGTTACTGCTTCTCCTGTTACACACTATGCACCGCCAGCTGATCACACAATAAGAACTACATTGGTGACCCCGGAAAAGGACACGGAATTCAAGATGACTGAAGCCGGCGAAGTTTGTCGGGTCGGCATTAAAGTACCCCCGTTTTGGACCGAAGATCCGGATTTGTGGTTTGCGCAACTTGAAGGTCAGTTCATAATTTCTGGTATTACTAAAGATGAAACTAAATTCTATCATGCCATTTCAATTTGCAAATGAAGTAAGAGACATAATTCGCAATCCGCCTGCTACAGAAAAGTTTCAAAAGCTAAGAAATGAGATTATTAGTCGCTTGTCCATTTCTAAAGAACGCAAGCTAAAACAAATGCTGAGTCATGAAGAGCTAGGCGATAGAAAACCTTCTCAATTTTTGAGATATTTAGAAACTTTAGCTGGAAAAAGTGCGGGCGACGATTTTATCAAGACTATTTGGTGTGACAGATTACCACCTAACATACAAGCAGTAGTCATTTCACAGATAGATAAGACGGCCGCGGAATTAGCTGTTATTGCCGACCGAATTCACGAGTATGCCCCGCAACGCACATTTTCACAACACGTCGCAGCTGTCGGTCCTACACCAACGTACAGTATGTCACCAATACATGGTACAAAGTCATCTCATGGCTGTTCATTACCCAGCACCAGCAATAGCACCCTGGAATTGCAAGTAGCTGAACTGACCAGGCAAGAAGCTGCTTTAGCGTCAGGGCTACGTCAGGAGCAAAGGAGTCGTAGCCGATTTCGTCGGGATTTTCGTGGTAACAGTCGTTCCCAGTCGCGTTCTCGGACCAGAAACTTGGAAAACCCGTAGTTCTGTTGGTATCATAATACTTTTGGCGACAAAGCTGTAAGATGCTCACCAGGCTGCACATATCTAAAGGAAAACAACAACGGCAGTCATTAATGGCGGTAGCCGACTGTCAACCATCTATAGGCCGCCTCTTCATCACCGATCGATTCACAAAGCTACAATTTCTAGTCGATACAGGCTCAGACTTGTGCGTTTTTCCCGGATCGGCTATCAGAGAGCGTCGGAAGAAATCAAAATACGAACTTTTCGCCGCCAACGGATCAAGTATATCTACCTATGGAACGATACAGCTAGAACTCAACCTCGGACTTCGGCGAGCATTCATCTGGAACTTCACTGTAGCAGATGTGGGCAAAGCCATCATTGGTGTGGATTTCCTTGGATACTATAATCTGCTAGTTGATTGCCGCAATAAGCGCCTTGTTGATAATGTGACTAATCTTTATGTCCAGGTGCACACCAAAAGTCAGCTGATTCCATTTCTTCTGTAAAAGCAGTAGCTGGAGACAACTCATTTTACGACATTCTGAAGAACTTTCCCGAGGTAACGCGTCCTGCAGGGAAATTAGATCTACCTCGTCACAAAACCGTCCACTTCATTCGCACTAATTTAATGATTATAGAAGCTGCTGCGGCTATTATTAGGGAAGATATTAGATCATCTGTCGTTGAAACTAAGACGTATCCACCTCCGAATAAAATGCTAGATTTTTTAGATGCTAGGTTTCTTTTTATATATCTGTTTTTGGTGTACAATAAAGTATATTTGATTTGATTTGATTTGATGGTATTAATGAAGAAATACCAAAAACATTATCACATTTTTTGGAAGAAATTATATTAAAAAATACATAGAAAAGGAGAAGTAGATCAAAAACGAAATGCACATCTATTAGTCACGCAATAATGTCTTCGATATGAGAACGGTCATTTTCGTCACAGCTACTATTAGGTCTTTCTGTATTTCTTCGCAGAAGATATGGATCCAAAAAATTATTGGATGTTTTATCAAATTTAGGATTTGCTGCATCATATAGTAATACCTTACAGTATGAAGTTTCAGCAGTTTACCATCCACAGCCTCGTATTTTATCATCAGAGTCAGGTGCGTTGGTACAATATGTTGGAGACAATGCAGATATTAATGTCAGTACTCTTAACGGTAATAATACTCTTCACGTTATGGGAATGATAAAAATAGTTACTCCGAAAGATGCTGTGATTTATGATGGTCGCATAAAAAAATGTACAACTAAACCAAGTGCAAAGGAGTTAGCAACAATATCACATGTATTTCTTTTAGCATATGAAAAGCCAGTTGTACCTGGGTATAGCAAGATTCAAGTTCAAAATGTACACGATGATCAAGTACTAATTGAAAAAAAAATTAATGCAGTTGATTTTTTGTGGTTATATGGAAAATGAAAGAATTTTTCACCGTTGCCAGGATGAAATGGCTATCTTGAACAACTTACGGAAAATAATAAGAATTTTTCAACTTCTCAGGTTATATTTTTACCTTTCATTGATCATCCTGCCAGTAATTTAGACACAATTTATACCACTTTACATTGTGCTATAAATATTGCCAAGTCACATCAACAAAAAACGTGCATAATTACATTTGATCAACCCCTGTACTCTAAAGCACGTGAAATGGTTGCTGCGTCAGATACAAACTCAGACTTGTCTAAAACAGTTGTCAAACTAGGAGGATTTCATATGCTCATGTCTTTTCTTGGATCCATAGGATATGTAATGGACGGTAGTGGTCTCAAGGAAGCTTTAAGCACAATATATGCTACAAATTCGGTCGACAAAATGTTGAATGGTCACGCTTATGCAAGAAGTATCAGAGGCCATACATTATTACGACTCGCGTTATCAATGAAGATTTTTGAAGAGATGAAGATTGAAAGTTGCGTGTTAGATGAGTTAATTGAATATGAATGAGATAACTAGTCACCATGTTTCCTACTTTCTAGCTAGTCACACATCCTTCAACATCTTGTTGAAGGATGTGTGACTAGCTAGAACTCGTTAATTGATCAATTTCAGGATAAACTTAATGAATTAAAAGCTCGAAGTCCCACAGCACAGTTATGGGCGCAATACTTTGAAATGGTATCAATAGCCCTAGATTTCATTCGCGCTGAAAGACTGGGCCTTTTTAAAGAACATTTGGATGTAGTGCGAAAAATGCTGCCGTATTTTCATGCTGGTGGTCATTTCCTATATGCGAAATCAGCTCATTTGTATCTTCAAGATATGATAAAACTAGAGGAGACAATGGATGAACAGACTTTTGAGAACTTTAAAAACGGATTCTTTACTGTAAAACGAATTGAAAAATTTAATTTTAGTACATGGCCAGACATGGTAATCGAGCAGTCTTATGAAATCGATGAAGACAGAAGGAGGAGTATCTCGAGGCCGAAATACACAAGAAAGTGTTCTATGTAAGTGGGTATATGGTATGTATGCCACGAATACAATTTGTGAAGAAATTGAACGGTTTTGTAAAATTTCCTTCGATTCTGTAGACCAACATGTTGATGCTAGAGATTCACGAATAAAAAGGGATAATACTGATGTAAATAAGCTGGTTGACTGGTTTACGCTTCATAATCCCTTTCCAAATACGAATCAGTTGGTATCCTTAGCTTCAGGAATTGTTGGAAATGACCAAATTAATTGTCACAGAACTCATGAAATCGGATTGCAATCTATGGTAAAGATAACTGATTTGAACTTTAATGAGATAAAGTTAAAACGCGTCGATAAGGTTTTACCGCTTTCAGCCGTTAACAAATCTGTCAAAATTAATTATTGTAAAGTATCTGTAGATCCATTGTTACTTCTCCAGAGAAAAATTGTAAGTAAAAAATTTGAAAGTAATCTACAAGAATATCTTCAATATGAACTAAGCCCGTATCCGACATCTTTATTTGATAGTAATGGCATGGGAAAAACCACGAAAGCGACATTATATGAAAATATGGTACCTGTCGATATCGATCTTGATGAAAATAATGTAACATACGTTGTCGATGGTGGATTTCTTCTGCATCGCGTCGTGTGGAGCAACGACGATCCTTTCTCCATTATTTTAGGTAAATACATTAAATATTTACAAACACATTATGGCTCGAAAATCGTTTTTGTATTTGACGGATATTCGGACTATAGTAAAAATATTAAAGCAATGGAACAACAAAGAAGAACTGCAGCACTTTCAAAATCATATGAAGTTTGTTTTGACGAAACTATGATTGTGCCAATCAGCCAAGCACAATTTTTATCAAATAAGTCGAATAAAAAATAAATAAAAAAAAAAATTAAAAACTGTTAATATTTCATCAAAACAAGCCACAGATGATGCTGATGTTCTCATCATCAACACAGCTATTGCCTTATCAGAACAACAAAACACTGTTTTCATCATAGGGGAAGATATTGATTTACTCGTTATTTTAATTGGACGTACTCAATCACATCAATGGGAAATTTATTTTAAAAAAGTTGGCAAAGGCAATGTTAAGACACAAATATACTCTTCTAAAAGTTTTGACCAATATGCTCGTATTAAAAAACACATTTTATTTTTACACGCTTTTAGTGGCTGTGACACGACTTCTGCGCTATTTAAAAAAGGAAAAAAAACTGTTACTAGAGCATTGGAGAAAATTACCAATTTGGATAAACTGGTGGAAGTATTTAACAAGAAAACCGCCCCGTACAAACTTTATTTGAAACTGGCGTGCGCATCTTTTTGGCATTATATAATGCTCCAAAATCTGAGGACAACCTTGATTATTTCCGCTACACGCAATTCATCAAATTAACAAAACTAAATAAACCTGTACAATTGTCAACACTTCCACCAACAAGTGTAGCAGCCCGTCAACATATCAATCGTGTCTACTACCAGATTCAAACGTGGCTAGGGAAGAACTTAGAACCTCAAGAATGGGGCTGGAAGCTTGAAAATGAAATCCTGGAGCCCATAACAACGTTATTACCTCCAGCACCAGCCGAACTACTAAACACAATATTTTGCAATTGCAAAAATAGTTGTGGTTCCCGCTGTGGATGCAAAATATCAGGGCTACTATGTTCTTTAGCTTGTGGCCAGTGCAATGGACAAGCTTGCCTCAACGCTCCACTATATCCAAGTAATCCCGATGAAGAAAGCACATACGATCCTGAAATTCTAGAAGGTTTGGAAATGAAATTCTGAAATTCTAGAAATTATGATGACTCTTCACATGACATGGCTCTTCACAGTCAATATATATTCGATAATTTAATATATGTTCATAAAAATATTAATAAATTTAGAATGAATTGTGATGTTCACAATATTAATACGCGGAATAAGTATAATTCCGCGTATTAATATTGTGAACAATAAGTTAAGTAATAGGCTCCATAAAATAGGCAACTCCTTCCCATGTAATTGTGTCCGTTTCTACAATAAACTGCCGAAAGAAGTATTTGATCTCTCGTTAAATAAATTTAAAATCTTTGTTAAACGGCAATTAATTACTAAATCCTATTATAGTGTAAAGGATTACATTGATGATAAAACGGCATGGAATTAATGAATTGCTCATAAGTTAGAATGACGTTTGTGAAGTGATCACAATAGGTTTAGGGAAACCTGGCTGAGTTTGTTATGGGCCTGGTGAGAAACCAGGCCGCGCTTGGAACCCTTGTAAGTCGTGGAGTGTGTAGGTTTCAGAGGGGCTCAATTCGATTTTTATTATCAAATTGGGCTTCTTTGACACTCCTCCGTTCACAAGTGATCATCTTATTGATTCTAAGTGGAAAATAAATAAATAAATAAATAAATAAATGATATATGACCAATAATGAGGATGATGACAATGAATTGAATATTTTAGACCGACAACAAGAAGAAGACGACGAAGAAGAAGATAACTAGCTTCCATTCGCAATTTCATTCGATTCACAAATTATTTTAATATTTAAACTTACATTTTAATAAATGTATAACATGCCATATTTAATTATAAATAAAGATATGTCTAAAATATATTTCCTTACTGTCTTTTTATTTTGAAATATAATTAAAACAGATAATAATAGTTGTAGAGAATTTTATACTCTACACTTTAATAATAGGTGAAAATATCATTTAAGCAATAGGAACCGAGATATTCGCGAAAAATCGTTTTTTGGAACCTTTAACCTTCAATATCTTAAGACGCGGACACGATAGCATTTGTGACTTTTGAACCAATATTTAGGCTAATAAAACAAAGGGTTTTACCAATTTCCAGCTTATTATCTTTCATTCCGAGGTGCAACCCCTAATAACTCCAGCTCCTGTAAAATTCACTAAACGTATATAGTAAACAGGTAGGCCTCGAGATGAACTTAACCAAAACAATGCTTATGACAAATAATATAGAGAAGAAAATAATCTCAGTCGATGATAAAATATTCAATTATACAGAAGATTACATATACCTAGGTAAGCAAATGATCAAAAAGTAGAACGGCGAATATGCTTTGAAAAAATACTGGAGCCTGAAAGAAATTTTTAAAAAGTGATATGCCAACATATATTAAAACAAAAGTAATGACGTCATGAGTATTACCATGTTTAACTTATGCCTGACAAACTTGGAAATATACTACATACTAATATAACAAAAAAAATATCTATATAAATTATCAATATGCCAACGTGGAATGGAACGCAGTATGCTCAGTATAAGAAAGATACAAAAAATTAAACACACAAAAATAAGACAGCTAACAAAAGCAACTGACGTTGTTAACCACACTCTACGCGACTACATGACAAGAGATGGACAAAAAGGGTAACAATATGGACCGGCCCCCCGGCAAACGCCATAGGGGTAGACCACTTACAACATGACAAGACGAGATACGTAGCGTAGCTGGACTCAATTGGATACAAAAAACACAAGATAGGAAATAATGGAATATCCTGGTGGAGGCGTTCACCCGAGGAGGGGTTCTAGAGAAATAGATTCTTACAATAGATTTTTTATTCTTATTTAAATATAATTTATATAGTATATGTAAAAAACAATAGTAGTATAAAACGAATACATTAAACTTATTTTAAATATATAAAAAAGCTGAGCTTGGTTTAAAAGTAAATATATAAAAGAGTAACTAAACTCAATATAGACTATTTTCATGTACAGTGCCCTCCAAAAGTTAGTTGAAATTAGTTCACCTTATCAATGATGTTATTTATTTTCCAAAATACGCAATTTCTATGAATGAACTGCTTACTATTTATGTTTGGATACACTATTCTAATACGTACAGTAGGGAATTCCCCGAAATTCATTTTGATTTCTTTCAAAATCTATGTTTATGTGTGCACTACTTGAAATAAGCACGTCAAAAGTCAGTTGAAATAGGAAACTTTAAACGATATCCGATACTCTCGCGCATTTATTATTATTGTTAAGGCAGTGTGCGTAGTTTAAATTTAATAATAAGATATTGTAAAGTTATTTGACTGTTTTTGAATTAATAATGGCTCCGAGACGAAAATTAACTGTCGAAGAAAGAATAAAGATTGTATATGAATACGAAAAAATTAAAAACTTTAGTGCTGTGAGAAAATTATTTAAAGTTAGTCCAGAAGGTGTCCGAAAAACAATAAAGAAAAGTTTAGAATGTCCTAGTCTTGCAGATAGGCCACGGTCGGGGCGTCATAG
Source organism: Dione vanillae (assembly GCA_037178615.1). Lineage (NCBI taxonomy): Eukaryota > Metazoa > Arthropoda > Insecta > Lepidoptera > Nymphalidae > Dione > Dione vanillae. The sequence goes on along the minus strand of JAZFAU010000318.1, from coordinate 649,846 downwards.
GGCTACTACTTCTTTTGATGATCGACAAATGATGCGGCAGTGTAAAATTAATAATAATACTTTATTGTACACCATATATAAAATATACAAAAAAAAAGAACCATACATAAAGAAGTAATAATGTACAGCAGGCGACCTTATCGCTATAAGCGATCTCTGCCAGGCAACCTTAGGGTATAGGAGTATACAAAAAACGGTAGGCGGTGTACTTGCTTACTTTAAATATACACATACATAGACATACATAAACATATATAGACATACATACATAAACATACATAGACATACATAAACATATATAGACATATATAAACTCACACCTAAATAAATACATAAATAATATTAATTAATAATAAACATACTTATAACGGGTATTTAGCCATACTTAAAAAAAAAAAAAAAAAAAATCCCAAGATTGTGATACGAGAGATCAAAGATCAATTACAGGAAGCAGGGACCTCGGTTTCTGAAACTACTATCAGGCGACGCCTGCATGATGCTATTTTACGAGGTCACATTGCCAGAAAGAAACCTCTTTTAACATCGATCCATAAAAAACGAAAGTTGGAGTTCGCCCGCAAGTATTCGGATAAACCAATAGAATTTTGGAAGAAAGTAGTCTTGAGCGATGAATCGAAGTTCGAACTATTTGGAAATCGCCGTCGGCAAACTGTATGGCGCACAAGCAATGATAACTCTTACGGTGACAAATACTTGCAGCCCACTGTATTTTTCTTGGCATGGTGTGGGCCGACTGCAAGTAATTGAAGGCAAGATGACAGCACAGGTCTATTGTAATATTCTCCATGACAATTTAAAACAATCTGCTGAAACAATGGGGTTAGGTCCGAAGCATACAGCAAGGATAACTAAACAATATTTTGAAGATAACGAAGTGGATTTACTGGAATGACCTTCGATGTCACCCGACCTTAACCCCATTGAACATTTATGGGATGAATTAGACCGCAGGATCCCTGTTTCCATGAGACGCAACAAGAATTTGTTTAATAATAAAATTCTTGAAACATGGTCGATTATACCGGTCGAAACATTACTGAATCTTGTAAAATCAATGCCTAGATGACTTAAAGCAGTTCTACAGAATAATGGCGGTCATACAAAATATTAAAAGTTACAATATTTGCAAAGCACAAGCCTTAAAATATTTTTTCAACAATTTCAACTAACTTTTGGTAACGTGATTTCATTGTTAATCTACATAAATTATAATTATAAAATTTCTTATGATTCTCTTACTGACAGAAATATTCTAAATTCATTATATTTTGATAAATAATTCTTGAAGCCACGATTTTATTTGGTTTTATTATAATTTCCTCACATTTACTACATTATTGATCATTTCAACTAACTTTTGGAGGGCACTGTATAAATTAAATGCTAAATCAACATCAACAAAATTCTTTCGTATATAGAAATATATTTCTTCTTCGATATAGAAACATTAATGAGTGAGTTGAACATTCCTTATGTAACACAAGAGTGGCGTTTACTCATAGATGGGTCAAAAACAAGTCTGAAGGCGGTATTGTTGCACAATGGTAATAAATATGCGTCAGTACCAATAGCATTGATAAATATGTGAATATTATATATGTCCGAACTAGTAATATAATATATGATATTAGGAGCACAATGAAAAGACGTCCACTCTATCTAATGTTTAATCGGAGACAAAAGCAACACCTTAAAATCTAGTAACAATTATCTAATATAAATCTACCCCCACATATATCACACCTTCACCCTTAATTTCTTAACCCCTTGAGATCTTCACTTTACAGCATAAATAATGAAACTTAAACCTATACTAACTTATATTAACTTATACACTTACTTATTTATTTTATATAAAAGTACATATTATAAGTCACATAGGACATAAACACAAAGTAAATACAAATATTATATCTTATAAAGTAAATACAAATATATATAGACATATCGACCAATATATACAGGTATGTATGACTTTAGTCAAACTCAAACCCATATCGTTTAATGGGTTTTCGAACGCGCTGGGAGCGCGTTGGTGTCGGAACTTCTACAGGAGTTTCTGGGCGAATGAGGCATGACGGTGGTATATCAATCGACTTTTCGCCAGAAGACTGCTGCCTCGTTTGTGCTTCGGGCACGGAATGATCACTTAATACAACTGAATCTTTTGACTGTGTTACAATTGATGTTGGTAAATCTAAAAATCGTTTCTTAACTTGATCTACATGTCTTTTGATCGGTGGACCGTCATCCCTAACCACTAAGTAATTACGAGATCCTAAACATTTATCTACTTTACCTTTTAACCATTTCTTTCCTTCCCCATAGTTCCTTGCCCACACCCTGTCACCTGGATTAAATTTCCTAGTAATCCCCATTACACGTTGTTCCTGTTTTCTTTGCACTTGTTGCACCCTATCCTCTATCATTCTCTCCCCATGTAATAAATCAAGCCTCGACCTAATACGTCTGCGTTGTAACATCATGGCTGGTGAAAGACCAGTGGTACTTTGCTCAACATTTCTGTATGCTAATAAATAAGATTGCAATGCAGCTTCAACATCACAACCATCCCTTAATGATTTTTTTATAGCCCTCTTACACAACTTAACCGCTCCTTCTGCTGCTCCATTACTCGATGGGTGATATACAGGTGTGAATGTTACTTTAATCCCATTGTTATCCATAAAATTACTATATTCCCTACTGGAAAACGGAGGGCCGTTATCTGACACTATTTCTTTTGGTAAACCGAACCTTGCAAATGTTTCCCGTAAAACTCTAATAACTGCGGCTGCCGTAGTTGTTTGCATATAAAATATCTCCAACCATTTGGATGTTGAGTCTATTAAAACTAGAAAAGTTTTACCACAAAGAGGCCCTAAAAAATCAACGTGTAGTCGTGACCATGGTTCAGCAATGTATGGCCATGGTTTTGGTGGAGTTCGGACAGGTGCTGCGTTTTCCATGGTACAAGTTTCACACTCTTTACAGGTTCGTTCGTTGTCGGCATCCACTCCCGGCCACCAGAACCAACTTCGTGCAATGCTTTTCATTTTAACAACCCCTAAATGACCCACATGCATTTCCTTTAAGAGTAACGGTGTTAAGGTTTTGGGTATAACTAAGCGGTATCCCCCAATCACACAGCCGGCATCTAAGTATAATTCGTTACGCCGTATGAAATAAGGTGTTAAATTTTGATCATCACAACTCTTTGGCCACCCGGACTGTATATATAGTATTACCTTTTTAAGTATATCATCCCTATTAATGTGTTCTACCACTGTCTTTCGCGAGACCGGAAAAAAATCTTGAATAAAATTAACGTAAGTCTTTTCTCCTACCTGACGTTTTTCTTTACCTACTGGTAATCTCGACAATGCATCGGCGGCATTATTATTGCTTCTAACATATTCAACGTCATAATCATAACCTGCTAATATTACAGCCCAGCGCTGAATTCTACTAGCTGCCATAACCGGTATACCCGATTTATCTCCGAAAATCGATACCAACGGCTTATGATCGGTGCGTAGGGTGAATTTTCTACCATACAAATATTGATGAAATTTTCTGAGACCATAAATGATAGCTAAGGCTTCTTTTTCTATCTGTGAATATGATTTCTCGGCGGAGTTAAGCACCCTAGATGCATATGATATCGGTCGTTCCCCTTGCGCGGTTAAATGGGATATAACCGCGTCTACTCCATAACTACTCGCATCCGTTGTCAAAATTAATGGTAAGTTTAGGGAATAGTGCGCTAACACTTTACTAGAAACAAGGACTTGCTTTACTTTATTAAAAGCCGCGTCACATTGTGTATCCCATTGGAATTTAACATCTTTTTGCAATAATTGATATAATGGTGCTAAAATCATACTTATATTAGGTACAAATTTCGCGTAATACATCACTAACCCCAAAAATGAACGCAACTCAGATACATTGGTAGGTACCTTAACATTGTTAATTGCTTCCACCTTTTTAGGACAAGTATGAACCCCATCTTTGTCGATTACAAAACCTAAATACGTCACGGAATCGGCAAAGAATGTACATTTTTCCTTTTTAATTTTTAAATCATATTTTTTTAATCGCTTAAAAACTTCATGAAGTATATCTAAATAAGATTGGTTGTTTACCCCCGTAATTATGACATCATCGAGGAAGCACCTACCCGTGGCATATCTGCAAACAATTGCTCTAATTTTCTTTGAAAAATACCTGGGCTAGACGCTAAGCCATATATAAGCCTATTGTATACAAATAAACCTTTATGCATATTGATCACCGTATATTTCTTTGGATCATCCAGTTCCAGTTGTGCATATGCTTGAGATAAATCGAGTTTTGTAAATTTTATACCACCATGCAACTTAGCTAATAAATCCTCCACTCGCGGTAAAGGAAAACGATCCACATCTAAACATTTATTTAACGTGATTTTAAAATCACCGCATATACGTATCGTGCCATCTTTTTTCATAACGGGTACGATAGGTGTGGCCCAGTCAGACGTATTTACCGGCGTGATCACTCCGTCCCTTACCAGCTGATCCAGCGCGCGCTCCACCGGCTCACGCAGCGCATAAGCAAGCGGCCGCGCGCGCATGAACACCGGCCGCGCGTCCGGCCGCAGTCGGAAACCAACCGTTCCCCCAGTGAAACGTCCCAGCCCGTCCGAAAACACCTCACAATATCTGGAACTGAATTCCTCAAAATTAAATGAAGTCGAATCTATTTTATTACAATTTGTAGTAGGCAATTCAATTTCTAACTCATTAAGCCACTGTCGTCCAAGGAGATTAGTCGTGGCGGATTTCATAATAAATAAATCTAAACGTTTGCATTTATTTCTATATGTAACTAAAGGAGTAATTTTTCCTACGGGTTTAACGATTTCGCCTGTATAATACTTTAATACCAAATCACTTTTAATAATCTTATTATTCGACAAAAATTGTTGATAACAATCATAACTGATGCAAGAAATCGCACTACCTGTGTCTATTTCCATACAGAGTATACATTTATCGACACAGATGTTAATAGTGTATGGTCCAAAATTTTTAATAAAACTATTTATGGAAAAATTATTTACCTCCTCACTGTTACTGTCCTCACTTTCTATAGATAAATAATTATCTTTTTGTATGTTATGAAAGGTCACTGCTCCGCGTATATTTGGGCACATCTTCTTTAAATGTCCTTGTTTGTTACATACGCGACATACATACAAATTAAATTTGCACATATTATCACTATGATTTCCACCACATACTTTACATACTTGAGCTAATCCTCCTTTTTTTTTTGAGTCCATGAAATAATGTTTGCGTCCGCTCCGCCCGCCATTAATCGCTCCGCTTGTGGTACTTGCGCCGCCGCCTAAATCCGGTTCTCGCATGTTTAAATTACGATCACTTCGTATTTCTTTCAATCTGTAGTTTTGTCGTCTAAAGTTTTTTGATGACGTCACCAATGAATTATGCACTGATGATTGCGTCCCTGTTATGACGTCATCTCTTCGTCTGGAACGGTCTTCAACCAATGCGGCGTCCGTCTCAGCCGCTTCAATCGTCATAGCTAATTTAAACGCCAAATCAAACGTTATGTTGTCTTCCGTAAATAATCTCTGTCTAGTATGCTCACTTATTAGACCACATACGAACTGATCCCTTAAATTTTCTGACAAAGTTTTAGAACAGAAACCACAGTATTTTGTCATTTTCTTCAATGCTGCTGCGTATTCCGCTATAGACTCGTGAGATCTTTGTACTCGCTGTCTAAATTTGAAACGCTCCGCGAGTACACTCGGTTTCGGTTGCAAATGGCGTCGCATTATATCTACCAAGTCATCGTAGGTCTTCGCTGACGGTTTCTCCGGTGTACAAAGATTCACCATGAGCTCATAGGCGTCACTACCAACGACTGTTATCAATGTCGCTATTCGCATTGCCGGTTTAACATCATTGACGATGAAATATTGCTCCAAACGGTCAATGTACAAATTCCAATCGTCTTTGTGAAGATCAAACGGTTCTAATTTTCCCACCGACATTTTTATTTACTGCGTGTGTCCTTTCACCAACTCGTCGCCACTGATAAATATGTGAATATTATATATGTCCGAACTAGTAATATAATATATGATATTAGGAGCACAATGAAAAGACGTCCACTCTATCTAATGTTTAATCGGAGACAAAAGCAACACCTTAAAATCTAGTAACAATTATCTAATATAAATCTACCCCCACATATATCACAAGCATATTCAACTGTTTTAAAAGAAACATATGAAAATATTAAATCAATACTAGATTTGATAAAATACAAAGATTTTAAGTTGTAGCTATTTTACTTGGACTACAGTTCGGATTCCCTAAATACTGTTGTTTTCTTTGCTTGTGGGACAGCCGAGTCACTGCAATATACTACAAAAGTATGGCCTGAAAGGTCAGAGTTTGTTTGCGGAAAAGCTAATGTGAAACATGCACCATTAGTAGACCTTAAAAATATAACTTTACCACCACTCCACATTAAACTTAGTCTGATGAAAAATTTTGTCAAAGTTTTTATATTTGAAGACAAGTTAAGTGACGCAAAACTCAAAGAAAGGATATTCGTGGGACTTGGTTATCACTGAAAACAGTTGTAAAAGAGTTTTTAGGGAACCATAGGGCCGAAAATGCGGAACAGCTAGTTAACAACATGTTAAGAGCATATGAAAAGCTGGGTTGTAGGATGTCGTTAAAAATTCACTTTCTTCATTCCGAAAAGTGAGAAAGAAGAAAGTGAATTTTTAACGACATCTTTTTTCCATCTAACCCTTATGTTCATTTTGTATAGTATACCATACATACAACTTTATAAAAATGTACGATCACTATAAAATATTTTTTACTAGTTTTATTAAACACAAGACATTTCTAAACTTTTATTTTATGCTTCAAAAATAAATATTGACGTCTAACTGTCATAATTTTAAATCAGTTGTGAAAATTAACCGACACGATACGCCGTTCAGTTTTATCTAAGGTAAGTTTTAAGTTATTTTTATGTTTGTACCAAAATTTTTCAATTTTTTACCAAACTTTCCAAATAAAGTTTTTATCTATCTATCTATCTTATCTAAATATATATATTTTTTATAATATGCACATGCCTAAATGTTTGTTCTTCCATATTTTTGTATAAATGCTCTTGTTACTATGAAAATTGGCATGTTTTTGTCGTATTTTTTACTAACGTATATTATACTATACAATGCCGCACTTGCAGTAATTTACCTTTCGTCGCTGATGTATAGAATAATATACATTGCTAACTTTACAGAATCAATATTTTTTGGACTTTTGCTATAAATTCTAAATTGCATGTATGTCTGTCTTATATACTAAACCAATTTAAATATAATTAAAAAAAAGTGATTTACAAAGTTGTGGGTTCGATTCCCACAAATAATACTAGCATTATTTTTACTGCATGACTACCTACATACGAGTATATAATGGGAGAATGAAACAAATAACATTACATACTATGTAAATTATTTACCTATTTATAATAATACAATTTGGTTTGGCTTTACTACGGTTTGGTTTTTTTTGCATGTTTATTTTGCTTTGGTTTTAGACTGCTATGAGTGAAAGAGCTAGACGCATTTTATCCTCGGTGCCTAAAAGGAATGCAGATTCTGACACGAATGATGGAGCTAGTAGCTGTGATGAAGCGGAAATGATAGGATCAGCAGAAAGTTCTCCAGCGCCTTCGATAAATTCCAGTCTCGAAAGGTTGAACCTACTACAAATATCTGATGATGAGACAGGATCACATGCACAAGATATTTATGTCGATACAACCGAATTGTGCCCCTTACACCTATTCTTACTCAGGTATTTCCTAATCCATCAGAAAGTAATTACGACGCTCTACCCTCTATTTCATCTATACCATCTCTGCCTTCAAATCAATCAATGATATCCAAACCTGTCAGCACACCTTTGACGCGAGCTCAAAAAATGAAACGCAAAGCACATGCCGTATTAGCACAAACAATAAAAAGACAGTGTAACAAAAAAATTATTTATCTTTTCGTTGGCAAAAAGCACAATTTTAACATAAAGCTGAAATAGCAGGACCTATATTTTTTGAAAATGTACCATCTGATTGGTCACCTTTAGATTACTTTTATAGATTTTTTACTGAAGATTTAATAGATATTATAACCACTCACACAAATTTATATAGCGTACCAAGAACAGGGAAATCCATAACAGTTTCAAGGGAAGAAATACTAGACTTTTTAGCAATAAACGTAGTCATGGGTATTGTAGGTTTGCAATCATACAAAGATTACTGGAAAGTGTCTTTTCGTTATGCAAAGGTAGCAGATGTAATGCCTCTAAAAAGATTTGAACAAATAAGACGATTTCTACATTTTACAAATAATTCTGAAGCTGACACATCTGATAGATATTATAAACTAAGTCCTGTAATTGGTCGAATTCGGACACAATGTTTATCTGTAGAAGAAAAGAATGCTTTTAGTATCGACGAAATGGTTATACCGTACAAAGGGAAGAAAGCAGGAGGTCGCCGCCAATATAACCCAAACAAGCCTTCTAAGTAGGGTTTCAAAAATTTAATCAGGGCCGGTGTATCTGGCATCATTTATGACTTCTTGCTCTACGCAGGAGATAATACTTTTAGAGGCATTACATTTATTGAAGAGGAAGAGAATATGGGTGTTGGAAGTAAAATAGTTTTAGCTTTATCGAAGACTATTAAAAATAAAGCAAGTGCAACAAACCAATGAAGCAACCAATGAAGTAAAATAATTATCAAAATATATAACATATTTTGATAATTATTTTACTTCATTGGACCTAGTACATATGTCAAGGGAAAATTATGGTTTATTTAGTTTAAGTACGATTAGACAAAATAGACTCAGAGATGCTGCTAGTAAATTGCTGACTGAAAAGGCTTTGAAGATGAAAGGAAGAGGTGCCTTCTGTCAGGTTGTTTGTAACAAAAATAAACTCAGTATTGTCAAGTGGTTTGATAACAGGTCATATTGGTCAGTTCATATGTTGATGCATATCCTGTTTAAAATATTAAACGGTTTAGCAAGGAAGCAAAATCTCGTGTAGATATAAAATGTCCTAAAATTGTAAAAGAGTATAATCGTCACATGGGAGGTGTCGATTTGGCAGATATGCTGATTGCATTATATCGCACGGGAATAAGGTCACACAGGAGGTACATGAATATTTTCTCGCAACTTTTAGATATATGTATCAACAATGCTTGGCTTTTACGAAGGAGACATGATAAAATGACCAACACGACTAGAAAGCAGGATCGTCTAAAAGACTTCAGGTATGAAATATACAGCGGCCTATTGAGACGAGGTCGAAACGTTGCAGTTAAAAATTAAGTCACAATTCCCGATAAAGCTAAGATAAAAAAATATCTGAACGGCCAAATGATGATGTTCGGTATTATAAATATGACCACTGGCCGCAAATAACAGGATATCAGAGGTGCAAGTACTGCAAAGCTGGCCAGGCTAGTACGATGTGCACAAAATGTAAGGTTCATCTTTGTTATGTTAATAATAGAAACTGTTTTCTGGAATACCATCGTAAACAATAGATATATAATTAATATTTTATATATTTAAGTTAAAAAACTACCATTACATTCTAACTCTCTAAACGTAGCAATGTATAGTATAATATACATTTCTGAAAACGAGATAATCACTTAACGTGTAGCAATGTATAGAATAGTATACATCTTGTTTATCCAAAATTTTCATATCACGATTTTTTTATTTATTTTTTTTTATGTTTCCTATAGCCCAAAGAAGCTACCCATATACATTTTTCTTGCTTTTATTAAAAAATGTAATCTTGCCACGATAAAGTTTCATAAAAGGTTTCATAAAAGATATAAAGAAACTCGAAGAACAATAGGCGATTACTTTGTCTTTTGTGTTTTGAAGTATCTTCACCACATGTTCCATATGTTCACTTTACATATGTTCACTTTACAGGTCCAAAAAGATGCTGGAGACCACCATGGGTTATCTCAGGCTATCACAACATTCATCCTCTTTCATTAAAAGGCCCTGATCAAGAGAAAGTAATGAGAGAATTTCATGCCATAAAAAACTTTCCTAATGTTATTGGTTGTATTGACTGAACACATATAATAATAAAAAAATGTGGAGGTAATGCAGCCCAATATTATATTAATAGAAAAGGATTTTAATCCTGCGACGTCAAGTTCCGCCACTCAACACGCAATGCCTCGAAAAAGGTGGAAAGCGGGGACAGAGAAGGCAGAGACTAAGCAACGGAGCTTCTTAACACTAGGTTTGTATGGTTCCTGTAGTTCCCTTTGCCTACCCTGCAATATGCGGGATAAAAGCGTGAAGCTAAAAAAAAAAGATTTTACTCCATGAATGCTCAGGTATCTCATTTATCTTATTGTAATAAAATAATTTACAATACATTTTTCTCACTTAATATTTTTTTCTTTAACACAAGTAACTTGCGATGCTCAGCTCTCCATTAGTGATATTATAGCTAGATGGAGAGGTAGCACTCATGATGCACGAACTTTTAGAGAGTCGTCATTGAAGGAGCATTTTTAAAGAGGGATGTTCAGGGGGTTACTTTTAGATGACTCGGGTTATAAATTAGAGCCACATATTTTCACTCCTGTAGTAAGACCTTAAAACTCTAGTGAACAAAGATACAACGAAGCCCATATTTCCACAAAAAATACTATAGAACGATTCTCTGGTGTGTGGAAGCAACGTTTTCTATTTTGTTAAATGGCATGACATGTAAACTAGAAAACGTGAAGACTACTATAGTGGCTCTAGCAATAGTTCACAACATAGCTATTGACCATGGAGACATACAATTAGAAGATACTGTTAGTGATATTGTAAATGAGGAAGTACAAGACTGCAACATAAGGCAAATGCTAATGCCATTTTAAAAACTTTTATAAGGAGACATTAAAACTAATTAATAAGTAATAAAAAATGTATATGTAAATATCAGTTAAATTTATTTTTATAATATAATAATTTTAATTGTAACACTTCTTCTTTTAATGACGAATTTTTCAATTTTTGTTTTTCGTTTAGCATGGCATGTAATTCTTTTCTACATACTGTTTTCATGTCTACGATTTCATGTCACCGCAGTGGTGGCATGCCGGCGACTCCTATCTCCTGCTTCAGTGCAGATACGAACCGAAGCATCCATGCCCGGCAGCACCTGCACTACTTGTGCAGGGAGATAGAGCCGTATCCCCGCTCGAGCCAATCACTTAACTTACTTAATCACGTCGCTACGCAGAGACGGTTAAGAAATGCCGGACACCCTGTTTATACAGAGATTTCGGCTAAATAAGGTAGGCTATATATAGGGAATTACGTGAGTTAGGTTGTCTAAAAGTATCCAATGAATACAACAACATCATCACTCTATTAGCGATTATGGTAAAAAGATAGAAGAGTTATTTGTTGACTTAACGATATCGCAAGCCGACAGGAACAGTGATGCACACAGTATCCTCAAACCAATAAATAAAAAATTAGCGATAAAACGCTTCACCGACGGATTGCAAAATCAAAATTTAAGTATATTGATTGCAGCGCCAAACTTTTCCTGCTTAAAGGATGATATAAGAGTAGCCGAGGATGAGGAGGTATCTTCAAAGAACGCCGATATTTCCGAAAATTCTATGTATTTTGGCCAGCGAGGAAAGCATAGAGGTACGTTTAGAAATGTAAGACAGCAAGGTCGTGGAACACCGTGGACCAGACGTACATGGAATCAGTTCAACCAGCAGCATACGCGTGGTTCTAACTGTCGAGGTAAATATCGAAGTAATTATCAAAATTAAGGCTCCCAGAATAGGTTTTCGAAACCTTGAGGTAAGTTAAATTTTAGCAATATTTGATTTCAACGAAATGTTTATTATGCTGACGGAGCGAATAATTCAAACGATCAAAATGAAGACACGGAAAATAAAGACAATTTTAGGTCCGAACAGTATTTTCATTCCTAATACGATTTGTGTTCTTGAACAAAGTAATTCAATAGAATTTGCAATTGGAGACCACTATTGTTCTTGGTTATTAGATACAGGTGCCACTTTGTCCGTTGTGACATATGAAACAGTCTCGCGCTTAAAGATTCCAATAAATTATAAAATACATTTCCATAACGGCAACATTTTTTTAGAAAATATAATTGCGTTATAGATTATGAAAACAACAATTTAGTATAAATACACATCGGAGTCACTTACTCTACCTATGAAAATAGGTAAATATGGGAAAAATAATTATTTTTATATACCACCACGATGTGAAAAAATATTTTATGTAGATATATTTTAAAACGACGACTGTATCGTGAATTCAAAAGAGTTGTGTTTAGGTATATTTCTAGCTAGCACAATTGGTAGGCCCGGTTGACGGTAAAATTCAGATACAAATTTTGAATACAAGATGTACCGGTGTTAAGAAATATTTTTTAAATTAAATCTTAGTCATTTAAATAATGAAGAAGGAACATCAATTCAAAATAATGTGCGAAATTTTCTGATATATTTTTCTACAACAAGACAAATTAATACCATCTAATATTTATCAATAAAAAATTAAATTAAAACCCAATACAAAACCAGGTCTATATCAAACCGTACAGGTTACTAAAAATTTAAAAAGAGGAACTAAAAAAATAAATTAACAATATGTTGTCCGTTAATATCATAGAGCCAGCGCAAAGTGAGTGGTCTAGTCCAGTAGTTATTAGTGCCAAAAAAATGTGCAAAGAGGATAAGAAAATGCGTTTAGTTAATTGATTTTAGAAAATGACCCTATTGATTATAATAAATTCCCTACCAAATGTCGCTGACATTTTAGACTCTCTCAGGATCTACGTATTTCTCACATCTAGATCTCTATCAATCCTATTATCAGTTAGAACTACAATCCGAAAGTATAGAACAGCTTTCACAACACCATCAGGACAGTATCAGATGACTAGGGTGTCCATGGGTCTAAAGACTAGTCCCAGTACTTTCTCAAGAGCGATGACAGTTGCTATGTCAGGGTTACTTTATGAGAAATGTCTGGTGTACCTTGATGATATATTTTATTTTGGACGTAATTTAAATTCTCACATTAAAAATTTAATAAATATTTTTAGTAGGTTAAGAAAGTATAATTTAAAACTTAATCCCAGTAAATGTGTATTTTGAAAAAAAGAAATTCTTTCTTGGACATATAGTTTCATCGGACGGTATAAAACCTGATCCAGAGAAAATAAAAATAATACAAAATTATCCTATCCCAAAAATTGCTGACGAAGTAAAACGATTTGTTGTGTTCGCTAACTACTATAGTAAATTTATCCCTAAATTTGCAGAAATTAAAGTGACATTACTTTTGTTGACACTTTCAATGGAATGATGACTGCCAAACATCATATTTATCTTTAAATGAAGCATTGATGACCCTACCCGTATTATAATATCCCAATTTTGATAGCGACAACACTTTTATCTTGCAAACTGATGCCTCTGGATTCGCAGTAGATTGTGTTCTTTGTAATAAAGATTCGACGTCGACCAGTGGCATATGCCAGTCGCAGCTTAAATAAGGCTGAAATTAATTATCCAATTATTGAAAAGGAACTATTATCAATTGTTTGGGCTTGCAAATATTTTAGACCTTATCTCTTTGGGAGAAAAAACTGTTCATAAAAATAATACGAAATTATATTTATAGATTAAAAAAATGTGTATTAAATTAATTATTTAAAACTGAACTTTTTATATTTAATAATTAAATATATCAACAAAAAAAATATTATGTATCTATGTATTTTTTTTCTTTGTCGAATGGGCGTGTAGTGGTGTAACAATATAAGTTCTTAGGTGTAATTGATTTACGGGGTAATAAACAGGCATTTGCAAGCAATGGACGTCTTTTATTAAACACGAGCCGATTTAATCCCTACATTGTTATTACGTATACTGTTTTTGGCGTTTTACGTAGTATGTGCTATGTTCGCTGTTTCTTTATTTATTATTAAAGCAGAATAAAATCAATAATACAAGCATAAACTCAGCTACTTAACCGATATATTTCCATCGCATTCAAAAATCATCTTCAGAGTGAAGTCAGATTATCTCTAGATAATGACTTAACATGTCGGCTTGAAACATTTGTATTCCACTTTAATAATAAATAGTTTTGTTTGTGCTTTGTGCCTTGCTTAGGCTCCCTCTTTTCTTTATTCACAGACAATGGCTAGAACTAGAAATAAATTGACTGAAGATGAGAAGAACAAAAGAAGATGTGAACAGAAGTAGTTAAGTATGAGGAGAGCAAGAGAAAAATTGAAGAAAAATCCAGTAGCATTAGAGGAAAAGGATAGAGAGTACTGTCAAAGGAAAAAATCACAAAGAGAAATTAAGACAATAAATGATTTATCAGATAGACAATAAGCGCATTTTGTACTTAGAAAGCTTATTTTCATAAGCTTTCTAAAAAAAATTGGGCTCCAGCATGACTACCATCAGTAACCAAATAGATACCCTCCGTAAGGACGTAACGAGGACTCAACAGATCATCGAGTCCTCACCTCCACCACAACAACCAGTCCCCGCCCAACCTAGTCCCGCAGAAAGTTTTAAGAATGAATTTACATCTCTTCAGGATAAAATTGACACGTTAATCTCACGTACACAAATACCCTATCAATCACCAACACACACCGAAACTGAGTTGGCACCAAACCTCAATAATATCTCGGAGCGCCTGGACTTATTACACTCGGAGTTGCGCGGAATCCGAGAACTTAAAGCTCTCAAATCAAGCCAAGCTTGGAAACAGAGTTGGCAGTAGAGGAAGTAAAGCAGACCTTTGCAACAATCAAACAAGGAGTGTCAGAACTCAACATGGTGGAAAAACCCCAACAAGGATCACACACCCCATACTCCCAGTTTGCGGCGAAGCCTAAACGGCCAAACCACACATTAATTACAGCCTCTAAGAACCCCACTCAGACAAGCGATCAGGTAATACAGAAGGTCAGGGCAGCCCTGAACTTTAAGAATGCCGGGGTCAAAGTAGACCGACTAAGGAAGGAAAATTGTCCTCAGTTGCGCAAGCAAAGAGGACCTATATACTCTGACCTTCAACGAGCCCAAAAACCAAAACCAACTACTCTGTGTAAGGGGGGTCATGTCGTACTTCAGCAATCATCGAGTATGTTTGTTAACAGAACAACCACCTCCTACGCAACATCATCGAAGCTCAGACGACAATAAGAGTTCGCTACCGTAAGCGTGCTCGGAAACCCCACGAGTGCCACCGAGTCCTCGAAGTGTCTCTAGAAGTCTGGAAGACCTTCATAAATGCAGGAAAGATCCACGTAGGCTTCAGCCGATGCTCAGTAGAGGATCAGTCTTCCCTGGTGCTGTGCACGAAGTGTCTCGGGTACGGGCACACAAAAGCCCTGTGCAAATCGGAGAAGGACACTTGCAGCTACTGCAGCGGTGAACACACTGGACGGAGCTGTTCAATCAGGGCCAAAGCTGAAACGTATAAACTGTGTGAGGGCCCACAGAGAAGGTGCTGACCTGGCACATACCGCATATAGCGACGATTGCCAGGAGCGCAAAAAGTGGGATAATATAGCTAGGTATCATACTGCTAAAGACGAAGAGGGGATCCAAGGGACAAACGCTACTCATGACACGGAAGGAGCCGCCAGCAGAATCTTGTTTATACAAGCGAACCTGCAGCGCTCGAAAATTGCAACAGCTGATTTATGCCAGATGGCACGGGATAAAGATATATCTATTGTGCTAATCCAAGAACCCTATATCGGGAGGACTGGCGTAATGAAACAACATCCAGGCACACAAGTCATCCAGTGCACCCTTGGTCGTCAGAAACCAGTAAAGGTCTTGGTGAAAGCAGGACAGCTGAAGCCAGGTATAGTCTCCGTGTACTTTGAGGGCCATCAAGATCTCCAACCCTACCTCCTCAATGTCAAGGCAGTATACCAAAAATTAACAACATCAAACATTTTGATAGCTGGGGTGCTTGGGTGGGGAAGCATCTCGGAAGACCACCGCGGATCCGATTACCACGCCTTTCTTACGGAAATGGACCTCCATGTCATCAACACGGGCGAAGTTCCTACTTTCGAGACTTATAGAGGCGGAAGACTATATACAAGAATAGTCGACGTAATCGCCTCTAGCCTGTCCCTGATCGGCAGAATGGAAAACTGGAAAGTGGATAGAAATCTAATAACATCAGACCATAACGCCATCACCTTCTCACTACGCCTAGAGAAACTTCTGACACCCCTCAGACCGATCTCTACGCGTAGGTACAACACCAAGAAGGCAAATTGGTCAGATTACTCCACTGCGTTCAGGGCCAGACTTGTCGACCAAAACATCACACGGGACAGTGTAGTAGGCCTAACTAGCCCGGACAAACTAGACAGATTCATCACCACCTACACGGAGACAATCCATAAATCGTGCGAAAATGCGCTTGAGGCCCAGCTGCCTCACCAAAGAAGAAATAATAGAATATACCAAGTCACAGAACCACCAGCTTCTGCGAGAAATAGGTGAGGCAGATATGAGAACCCGGGTTCGTTACAGAAAACGAACTCGTAACCCACACGAATGCCATCCCGTTTTACAAGTGTCCCCAACGATTTGGAACCGATTTATTGAGGCAGAGAAAATATACGTAGGGTTTGGCAGGTGCATAGTGGAAGATCAATCTCCGCTAGTGCAATGCGCCAAATGCCTCGGCTTCGGGCACACCAGAACCTTCTGCAGATCTGAAAAGGATCTGTGAAATTACTGCGGAGGCGAACATATGGGAAAAGACTGTCCCAAAAAGGCAACCTAAAAACAACCGAGGTGTGCTAACTGCACCAAGTCGAAAAGGGAACCAGCGGAGCGGGCACATACGGCGGCGACGGCCTAGACTGCCCAGAAAGACAAAAATGGGACGGCATAGCACGCTCAAGGGTCCAGTATTGCTGAGGGCTCCCTAAATAATGCTACATCGGCCGCAATCGGAGTACACAAAGGGGGAAAGAGCGAACTCAGGTTTATCCAGGTAAAACTGCAACGCTCAAAATTGGCGACAGCGGAACTCTACAAAACAGCACCAGAGAAACATATTTCCATTGCACTTGTCCAAGAACCATATGTAGGTAAGACAGGTGCTATGAAATCTCAGCCAGGCACAACCACAATCCAGTGCACGTTAAATCATGCATGGTGGCCAGCCCTTAAACACCAACTGGTGCGCAAACACTGCCCGAGGAACTTATACGCCTTGGTGGCATCATATCTGCAAGATCGGAGGGTCATTGTAATCTACGCCAGAGCAACCAGCGAAAAGGGAACCACGAAGGGCTGTGTTCAAGGATCAATCGGCGGTCCGACCTTCTGAAACCTCATCCTGGATTCACTACTGCACAAAATGGCGTCCAAGGGAATATATTGCCAGGCCTTTGCGGACGGTGTGGTTCTCACCTTCTCAAGCCATAACACCAGAGAGCTACAAGCCAAAGCCGAATCTGCCTTGATCTCAGTGCAGGAGTGAGGGGCCGAAAATAAATTGAACGTCGCCGCGCATAAAATTCACGCGATGGTCATCACAAAGAAGCTCAAGTTTGACGACCCGGTAATCCACATGTCCGGCACTCGACTCAGTCTGGTTTCGGAAATAAAACTCCTGGGGCTCATTATAGACTCCAAATTGACTTTTAACGTTCACGCATCCGCGATCTGCAGAAAAGCGGCAGACATTTACAAACAACTTGCGTGCGCTGCGGGGGTGACCTGGGGTCTGAACGGCGAGATCGTGAGGATCATCTATGTGGCGGTGATAGAGCCCATAGTCCTAAACGCGGCAAGCGCGTGGGCCCCTGCAACAGAGAAGAGAATGGTAAAGAAACAGTTAGACTCACTGCAGCGAGAATTCGCCTAAAAAATCTGCAAAGTCTACAGAACAGTATCTCTATCCTTGACCCTCGTCCTCTCGGGCCTTCTCCCCCTTGACATTCGTATCCAAGAGGCCGCAACCTTATTTAAGACCAAAAAAGGCTACTGCGTGGACCTTCTACCGCCAGGACGCGAAATAGAGCGCAGGGTTGGACCAACGCAAAACCCACATCCATCACGACTCATAACAACGGAGTACATGCGCTTGGAGAACCTCGAACAAGAAACTCTCGAAAAACACCAGATTGCCAGCCCCCTTATATTCACGGACGGCAGCAAGATCGAGGGTAAAGTAGGAGCCGCCCTTACCTGGTGGGACCAAGGAAGGGAAAAAAAGGTTCTCCACATTTCGCCTAAAGCCACACAACACCGTATTTCAATCCGAAATGTACACACTCTTCAGGGCAATACAGTTGGTTAGAAAGTCGAAAACGAGCACAACCAACATCCTAAGTGGCTCAAGATCCTCATTAGACCTACTTAGGTCTCCATCGACGACTTACCCGTTAGGCCTAGAAATAAAGAATGTCTTACGTGAGATTCGGAATGAGGGCAGATAGTGCGATTCTTCTGGCTCAGGGCCCACGTAGGAACACCGGGCAATGAGAGGGTAGACGAGCTGGCAAAGAAAGCGGCACTGACGAAGAAGACGGCTCCGGACTACGATAAAGTACCAGCATTGTATGTTCGAAGGCGGATACGCGAGGAGTCTGTCAGGAGATGGCAAGAAAGATATGAGGCTCCTCCTCCACAGGGTCAGTCACAAAAATATTCTTACCAGACGTTAAGAAGGCATACAAGTTGGTAAGAAAGATCAGCGAAACACCCACTGACACTCAGTTACTGACTGGCCATGGGGGCTTTGCTGCCTACCTGCACAGATTCCATTTAAGAGACAGTCCAGACAGACAGTTCACATCTTGGAAGCAGACACCACCAGAGAACCCTTCCTCACATTTGCTCGGAAAGCCGTAACATCAGCCGCTCAAATGAACACCTCGCCGGTCACTCCCCTCACTGCACCAGCATCACCCCCACCCACACAACCACAAACATCCCCCATACAAACTTCCCCTCAAACAAAACACAAACTCTCCAAATATAAGTACCAACAACACTACCAACACACCCCACACCCTCACCAAGATCCCCCAATCGAAACCCACTACTAAAGAAAATTGACACACTGTGGAAAAGAGTACGCAATCTCCTCACTGGGATGCATCCGCCGCAGAGCATACTGTTGTGAAATTCAATATCTATGTCTAAGAATATCTATTATCTATTTATAATCAGTGAGTGGCAACACTCATCCAACATGAATAGAATAAAATATGTCGTATCATCAGCACGTTGTCATCTTATTTCTACATCCAATATAAAAATAAAACATGGTGTCAGAAGTGCAAGATAAGGAAAAATATTGTCTAAAACTATAAGAACAAGGTGAAACTAAAAGGTATTGTAATATGTCAAATATATTCTTAGCGACGACGAATCCACTAAAGTTAGATGAAAATTCGAATGTCTGTAAAACGTGACAAAAATGGCGAAACAAATTTGAAATATATATAGAAGCCAATGATATCCACAAATTGCCTAATGAAAGGCAAAACGCGATCCTTTTAAATCTGATTGGTGATCAAGGATTAGAGATTTTTTTATCTTTTGGTATTGATCGAAAACAAGAAACTTTAGAAGTCATCCTACAAAAGTTTGAGGAAAAATTCATACCTATTAAGAATATCACAATCGAAAGATATAAATTCTTTTCCAGACATCAAAGAGAAAACGAAAACTTGGAGGAATACATAACGTCACTAACAAATCAAACTCCTGTGAATTTTTAGAATTAAAGAAATCACTAATTAGAGATATGTTCATAATTGGCATTAAAAATAATAAAATACGAGATAAACTACTATTGGAAGAAAATTTAGATCTTAGCAAAACGGTCAAAATCTCCAAAAATTTAGTATTGTCTGAAGAAAGGTCTCAAAGTATAGTCAGTAACAGTAATGAAACATCAGATGTCACAAACAACATAACATTAAAAAATAATAATGCAAGAAGCAGATCAGTCACGAGATATCAAGACAATCCGAGTAAAAGTCATAATCGTCAATACATTAAAAATCGTTCACCGAGTGAACATCGTTCACCAAGTCAATATCGTTCGTCGAGTCATCATCGTTCATCGAGTCAGAATAAGAATAAAAAGTGTACCAGATGTGGCATCGATACAAATGTCCAGCCTATGGAAAGAAGTGCAATTTGTGTAACAAATACAATCATTTCAGTAAATATTGCTATAACAGAACTGTAAATTCGTTTCGACTGGACCGACTTACTTTAAAAACATAATTTAAATTTAGACTCAGCCGTAGATATACTATATTATAAACTTATTTTGTGCATGCTGTTATCACCTATAAGTAAGATAACTCTAGTCTTAATTTTTATTCATGTTTCTGGATTGTTTTTAGTGTGTATTTTATTGGTGATCTAATAAATAAATAAATAAAAAAATAGTGTTATTAGTACACACGTTCCTACAAGAATAATAGTCAAAAGTAATAAATATAATTACCCAAAATCGTATACCAAAGAAATAATATATTATATAAAATTAAATTATTTTAATCTAAAAAAGTGTTATGATTTGGAGTTTAATGGGGAACTTTTTAAATACTATAGAACTAAAGTCAAGGATCTTATAAATATAGAATTTAAAAATTATATATCTAGAGTTGAAAACAATAAATATTTAAAACCATCAAGTTTTTGGCAATTTGTAAAGAAAAAACGTAAAGCTAGGCAGCAGATAAAAACATATACTTATAAGAATAAAGCTATAGAAAGGCAGAAAGCTATTGATTCATTTGCTAAATATTTCACTTCTGTGTTTCATGATCCTTCTCCTCTGTTAGACGCAAAGATAGCCGAGGCAGAGGCTAATCGCTTTGGTTGCCAATCTACGGTAACCATCGAAAAAGAGACAGTTGCCGAACTCAGATTTGCAATAGGGCGACTAAAGGTTTCAACTGCTTTTGGTCCTGACAACATACCTCCCTTTGTAGTAAAAGATTGCTTGTCAGCTTTGGAAATGCCGTTACTTCATATATATAATCTTTCAATTAAAGAATGTTTATACCCTAAAAAGTGGAAAGTGACCCGAGTAACACCTATTCCAAAATCGGGCTCGTCCACAGATATAACAGATTATAGACCAATCGCTGTTCTATGTATATTTGGAAAGATATTTGAATCGACTCTTATTAACATCATTAATATACAAATAAAGGGGCAATTGAGTGATTGTCAGCATGGGTTTCGTCCTGGACGCTCCAGAATTTGGGAACTTGTATTAAATGAGACGTAGCCCAGATCACATTGGGCAGCTGTGATCAAATCAATTACTTGGTGTTGGGGATTAATTGCAGTTGTGAAGCAGGCGGCGGTGGTGACGTTGCAAGTAACGCAAATATAATACAAGAGAATTTTTTTGTAACATTCCAAATAAAACTTGTTAGTCACATACCAAACTTTACAATTATAACGGTATCTACAAAATGATATTCTATTTACACAATAACATAATTGATATACACAAATTTCTAGACTACTCACGGGCATTCGACTGCCTACGCCCGGAACTACTTTTAGCCAAGTTAAAACACTACAGGTTTTCGAATAATACTTGTGCCTGGTTTAAAACCTTTTTGACAGGTAGGAAACAAACGGTTGTGACAGAATCTTTAACTGGCGAAAAGAGATTCTCTTCTTTAAGGACACTTGAACGAGAAGTCCCGCAGGGTTTACTGCGATTAAGTCCTTTGCTGTTCACAATTTTTACTGCTGATATACGTTACCATATAAAATACAGTAAATACCACGTATATGCAGATGATACTCAATTGTATTACTCATTTGACAGTGAAGACACGTGTGAAGCAGAGTCAATGATGGTATCAACAACATAAAGATCAGGTCGCAAAATAACGGTCTTGTCCTTAATCCTACCAAATCACAATTGTTGATCCTTGGCACCAAACCACAAATAATAAAGGTGCTAGATATAGAGCTAAAAATAAAAATTGACAATGTCATCCACGAGCGAGTGACTTCGGCCCGAAATCACGGCTTACTGATGGATGGGGAACAAGTATGAGAAGCATGTAAACAGTAAAATTCGAACAGCATTCTTTAAATTAAAGACTTTATATAAAATCAGAAGCTACATCAGTGAACAATTGCGTGTACTCTTATGTGATGCTCTAGTTCTCTCACATTTTAATTACTGCAGTTCTGTTTCCCCGTCTGTCAACCAGTTCCGAAAGAGCGATACAGAGAGTGCAAAATGCATGTATTCATTATAGCTATAACATACTGAGGAGACATTACATAACACCGCACTAGAACAGTAAGGGGATTTTAACATGAGTGGTAAAATTTTGAATAAAAAGCCAGAGTACTTGTATGAAAAGCTGCTTTGGGTCAAGGATTCTGCGCAACGCAGTCTACGCAAAAATCCAGAAAATACTTAGGATACCTCCTCATAAATCAAAGAGATATACAGGCTGTTTTAGATTCTCTGCAGCAAAAATATGGAACGACCTACCCCCGCCTATGCAACAAAAAATGGGCACTGAAGCATTCAAAGCCAAATACAAATTAGCTTTAATAAATAAACAATTTGTTGCAGAAAATCTAAACTACGCCCACTGGAAATTTCTGGAAGGTCCTGAGAATAACGTAGGCTGTAGTGAAGATATTATTCTCGAACGATGGTTGTAATGCTTTTGAAGGTATTTGCTGACCATCGATATACAAACAAAACGAACTCATATCATAATTCTCCAAATTAAAGGGATTTTTAATTAGACTTCCATTAAACGCTGCGTTATTTACAAAGCCAGCAATGCATCGTTTAGGAACCTGCCCTAGAAAAATATTATCCAGTGTTTTTCCCTGAACTCCTGATGGTATGGTTAAAACTTTAACTTCAGCTCGGGTGATAGGGTATTTAGCTGTAGTAGAGGCTAAAACTTTTTGGTGTGCAAGTAAAACTGTTGGATTGATTCGAGCTCTACGGACAATGAGAGTAGCATCTACAATGCATACTTTTAACTTTAAATCATTCGAAGGAGCCATAGTTGACGGCAGCTATCTTAATGGTATATGTAAACACGATATCTTAACTGCACGGATTTGCCCGGTCCTCAAAGATAGTTTAATGTTTTATTTACCAAAACCATTACTTAATGTAGTGTTTCTTCTTATAAAAGTAATACAAATTACAAACAAAATACACTAAGTATTAAGTAGACGTTGAATTGTGAGGTTTGAAGTGGGAATAATAAGTTTAAAACAAATTTAACCGAAGTTTATAATCATCTATCAGCACTAGAATGGATGTGAGATTTTTTATAATATTTTTTTCATTATTAATAATCTTTGCTTATTTATAATCATGATTTTTCAAAATATTGTTTATGTTTTTTTAATAAAGAGTTTATGTATCTATCTACTTATCGAATACTTTGTAAATTTAAACTTATTATTATATTTCTCATAGCCATTGTAATTTATATTACAGAATTCAATCTTCAAAGAAAATACATACAAACAATATTACTTCCAACCTCAACTGTCGGATGAAGATACTAACGTTAATAATTTGAGGATAGAATCCAAAACACTCAAAAGGAAACGTGAAGAAACAAAAAACCTTGACAAGTTTTTTGACTTTTCTAAAAATAGGAAGAAGAAAAAACAATCTTCATCAGTATCAAAATCGTCAAATGGAGGGGTGGCTTTTATAACAACAAACAAAGATGATGTCTCTAATGCATCGCACTTAATCAAAATAGAAATTTATGATCTTAGTGAAATCGCAAAACTACCTGCTTCCGATCATTGGAAAAATACTAAAATGAGAATAAAATATTATACCACCGAGAAAAACAATTTTTTTGAAGAAATCAATAAGGCTATTTATAACATAACAAAAGAAATTTCAAGTGAAGACTCAAGCAAAAAAATTTAACAAATAGTGGTTATTAAGGACAATACATGTTTACTTACTTGTATTGTATAGGACTTAAGATTAGAAACAATATGTTGTAAATTACTTTATTTTTTAACTTGTCTTGGTGTATAAGAAGATCCTTGTATTTGAAGAGAACATCATTTATAATTTAACCTCATTGCTGTCAATTGCTCTAAAAATGGATCGTGTTGTCGTCAATGCATTCTTTGCTAATACTGAAGATTCGGAAATGTTTGAATGTAGTCAAGGTATTGATAAATGTGAATTGAAAGAAATATGTGAAGACATAGATCTCATGATCCTTTGTGAAGAATCTGAAACAAATATTAAATTGTTCGATCCCACATGTGACGATGAGATGTATCAGATATGTGCATTGGTTGAGAATAATATGAGGTAAGAAAACAACATATTTTTGGTTGCATCGTCCAGGATGTTGTATTCACAACTGTTAAATTATAATGTTTCGTTTCTCCTCTTACAGTCAACCATCATCATTGTCATCTAACATAAATCAAACGGGGCTTGGAGGAGCGTTGAAAAGAAGTGCTGAAGCTAACGTTGAAAACAACAGTTCCTCAAAAAGACCTCGAAACGAAGAAGATACTTCAGTAGTGGGCAAGGTACATTGCGATATATGTAATATACTTGTAAGTAAAAGATATTTTGCTACTCATCTAAAAAGTAATACTCATAAAAATAATATATTAAAATTACATAACTCGTTTGAAAATGTATCCGTTATAGAGTCAGCTTACGGACAGCGTATCATAACTTACAAAATCAAAAGTAAAGAACAATCTGACTTAGTTTTTCAAACGCCAGAATCTTTTCTCGATTCAATATACGATACGCTTAAACAACATGCTATTGTCAAAATTAATTTTGTGCTTCATGCAGATTTTGTCCAACAGACCAAAAATATTTCTAATTAATTTGATTTTCAAACAAACAACTTTATAGTTTCTCAAGCAGATGATT
The DNA here is from genome assembly GCA_037178615.1 of Dione vanillae. Taxonomy (NCBI): domain Eukaryota; kingdom Metazoa; phylum Arthropoda; class Insecta; order Lepidoptera; family Nymphalidae; genus Dione; species Dione vanillae. Next base: position 624,690 of record JAZFAU010000318.1, on the reverse strand, counting down.
TAAATATTTCTGTAAAAACTTTACGTGACACTAGCGAACAGTATAAGCTCTTTTGAGAAAAAAAGACAACAGATGGAGTCTAACTAAAATCGATTACATAGAACTCAATATAAATAAATTTAATCCACTAAGAGGCACCTCTTATATAGATTTACCTAAAGATATAAAGTTAAAAAAGGCAAGGTAATAAACGTACAAAACTCAGATAATTTATGTTTCAAGTGGGCATTACTTTCAGCACTATATCCTGTAAAAAATGTACAGAAAGACCGACATCTTACAGTACTCATGTAAATAAACTTAAATTGGATAATATCGTTCCCGATTAAGTTAACAGACATATCTAAAATCGAAAAACAAAATAACATCAGTATTGATGTTTTTGTATTAGAGTTTAATACCAAGTCCCAAAAGCATTCCATTGTAGGTGGTCCGCTTTACTTCACAAAATCACGAAAACGCACACAAGTCAAATTATTATATTTACAAAATGGAAATAATGGTCACTACTGCTACATTAAAAGTCTCTCACGATTAGTGAGTAAACAGTTGTAACAGTTGTGAGTAAATACTAATGGCGCAGTTTATTTGTGTGATGGATTTTTGCTGCGCTTTACCACTGCAGATAAATTAACTAGTCATCAACAGCATGACTGTTCTCATATTAAAATTATTTTGCCCAATAGTGAAAAAACGTCGAAGAATTGTATTGGACAGCCGGTATTCAATGATACATTGCAATTCGATAAATTTGAAAAAACCCTTTGAATCCCTTTTGTAGTATACGCCGATTTTGAAGCATTTTTAAACAAACATACAAACATGTGCCTATCCCATCAAAACCATTTTATTTATTTATTTATTTATTTATTTATTCTTTCTTTATTTAAATATGACAGCTCACAAATGAGAAAAATACACAAAAGGCGATCTTATGGCTTAGTAGCCATCTCTTCCAGATAACCTTTAGGGCGAAAAGAAATATTTTACACTAAAAGAGGTAGGTAAGGAAGAACTATGAACTATTCCAAGTATACATAAACAAATACATACACTATTAATGTTCAAAAATATGATCCTTATAGTTTCGGGTACTACATCAAATGTGCATACGATGTTAGTTTGTCTAAGTATGAAACATACAGTGGTCCTGACTTCAGAGGTGTTGCATATGAATTATGCGAAAAAAAATTTCGTGCTCCTCGTTATATTCCAGTTTTTGTGCATAATTTAAGTAATTACGATGCGCATTTTATTGTGCATGCTCTTAATTCTTTTGAAGGGAAGTTGACATTATTCCTCAAAATAAAGAAAAATATATATCATTTACAAAACATTTAACAGTTAATAATCAAAAAATTTGTTTAAGATTTGTAGATTCTTTCAAATTTTTACCATGCATCCTCGATCAACGAGCCAAAAATCTTAAAGATGATAATTTGTATGAACTAAAAAACCAATTTCCTGCTAAAGAAGATTTTGTTCGTCTTTGAAGAAAGGGTGTTTACCCTTATGAATTTATGACATCTTAATTTAACCTCTTTGCCAGATCAAGATAAATTTTATAGTTCACTTACTGATACATCAATTTCCGACGAAGATTATAACCGTGCTCAAGATGTTTGGAAACACTTTAACTGTCAAAACATGTTAGATTATTCAAATTTATATCTAAAAACTGACGTTTTGTTGCTAGCTGATATTTTTGAAAATTTCCACTTGCACTTTGTCTTGATACCTATGGTTTAGATCCAACTCTTTATTATACAGCTCCAGGACTTAGTTGGGATGCAATGCTTAAAAGACCAAAGTGAAATTAGAATTACTTACAGATATTGACCAGATTGCCTTTATCAGGTCAGGTATTAGAGGGTGCATATCTCAATGTAGCAATCGTCATGCAAAAGCAAATAATAAATTTTTAGATGATTTTGATGAAGATATACCTGCATCTTATTTAGCTTATTTTGATGCATACAATCTCTATGGCTGGGCTATGTCACAGTTCCTTCCTGAAAGAGGTTTCGATTGGGTGAGCCCGCAGACAGATTTCAATATTTCTGATACTTCAAAGATCGGTTACATTTAAGAAGTTGATTTGGATTATCCAAAGGATCATTCCGATCATTCTGATCTATCATTATGTCCTGAAAATACAGTTAGGTGCAGAACTGAGTCAATACGTCGTCATTATTAGATTATATGAATTATATCAATATTTATTAAAAATGTTAAAAGAATTTTATGTTATAATTTAAAATTATATCCCTCTAGTTAATAGCCCATATAGATATTGTCCCGTAAATACGTTTCAAAACGTTGGAGTATTTGAAAATGATAGACTCACTTTTGCACCGTTCTATATCCAATTGTACGCTCAAGTAATAAACTTGTTAAGACTTGTTAGAATTTGTGAGGAAATGTGAATTTCGCCTTGTTTATTGTTCAGTATCATTCTACATCGCATAAGAGTCGCATCCACTTGTTTTGAAAATAATAATAAACACTATTTTTTATCATGAGAGCAACTTCAAAGTCCGTTGTAGAATCTGCTACAGAGTTCAAGGGAAATCGAGGGAAATCGACAAGAGTTATTGCTCAAAAGTTAAATGTAAGTCAATCTACAGTACAGAGAATAAGAGCAAAGTGTAAATTTCCTATGCCAAAAAATGTTGGTGGTCGTACCAAAAAGTTATCTGATAGAGAGGTAAGAAAAGTTATTTACTACTTAAGATCTAATAAAGCGTCTTCTGCATTAGAGGCGGCGGCACTTTTAAGGGAAGACACCAGCACGTCAGTGAGTAAGTGGACTGTTCGTCGGTCATTACACAAAATGAATATGCGAACTGTAGAGAAGAAAAAGAAACCGCTCCTTACGAAGAAAAACATTAAAGCAAGAAATTGTTTCGTAAAACAGTACATTAAGTGGACTGAATGTGATTGGATGAAGGTTATTTAGTCCGATGAGACCAAAATTAATAGATACAGCACAGACGGGCGGCAATGGTCATGGAAGAAAAAGGGTGAACCATTACAATCAAAGGATTTCATTCAAACGGTGAAACACGGTGGTGGTAGTATCAAGCTGTGGGGATGCCTGACAGCTTATGGTGTGGGACCAATTCACAAAATCGATGGAAATAGGAATGGTAAAATGTATCTCAACATTCTTAAGACACATCTGATGACAGCTGTAGAAAATATGCCGTATCCTGTTAATGAAGTCGTATTCCAACAGGATAACGACCCAAAGCATACATCGAATTACTAACTTAAACATTCACTGGGAGCGAGTACAAGAACAGTGGCACAAAATCCATCAAATTATTGTGAAAAACTAGTAAAAAGTCTAGAAAATAGAGTACAAGCAGTTAAAAAAGCAAAAGGTTATTGGACCAAATATTAAAAATATGTTTTTATTATATTTTGCGACTGGTGCAAAAGTGAACCAATTGTAATTGTGGTGATTTTATTTCATTTGATGAATATTAGGTATTCATACACACAAATAAAGATTTCAAATATTAAAATACATTTTTTATTTTGTAATTAATGACTATTCTATAAACCTATTTTTATAATAATGTAAGGTATTGACTCAGTTCTGCACCTAACTGTATATGTGCGGGGGAATGAAAAGAAAAAAACCTAATACCTAATAAACCCCCATGGTTACAAAAGTATATAGATTTAAACACAGAGTTAAGAACAAAAGCTGTATCAAATTTTAAAAAAGATTTTTTCAAACTTATGAATAATTCAGTGTTTGGAAAAACTATGGAGAATGTTGAAAAACGAATAAATGTCAAGCTACTTACCAACTGAAATGTTTCTGAATTCAGGTTTAGCTATCAGATCTTGAACACCCAAAGATATCGAGGTAAATCTTTGGGTGTTCAAGATCTGATAGCTAAACCTGAATTCAGAAACATTTCAGTTTCTTCTGAAAATTTGGTAGCCGTACAGCTTAATAAAAGAAAAGTTACTTATGATAAACCCATCTACTTAGGTTTCTCAATTTTGGATATATCGAAAATTCTCATGTATGATTTTCATTATGAATACATATTAAAAAAGTTAGACAATAAAGTTAAATTAATGTACACTGATACCGATAGTTTCATATAACAAACTTTTACCGAAAATTTTTATGAAGACATCAAGCCTGATATACCATCACTATTTGATACTTCTAGTTACCTTACAAATAATATCCATGGCTATCATCAAATAAATAAAAAGAAGTTAGAATTTTTCAAAGATGAAAATGACGGTGAAATAGTAAAAGAGTTTGTAGGGTTAAGATCTAAAATGTATACAATACAAACTAAAACAAAATTAACTGCAAAAGCCAAAGGCGTTAATAGATGTATCACTCAAAGGATGTCAATGAAAAACTACAAGATAAGTCTTTTGAATAAAAGCATACAATATAGTACAATGTATAGGTTTCAATATAACATATCAATAAAACATACTATATTTACGCAGCAGATTAGCAAAATATCTTTGTCATCTAACGACACTAAACGACATATCTTGCCTAATAATGTTGACACGTTAGCATGGAATCATTATAAGTTGCAAGAATCTATATAAAATTGATGCACGTAGATGTAAATTATGTTATGTAAGTGGTTCCTTTGTGTGTATACTTTAATTCAATAATGTAAATATAGTTTAAGTACTTTCCTACAAGAATTATATTTTTTCTCCATTCTAGTGTTGACGTAAACTTCAATCCAATTTATTTTTTTTATTAATTATAATGTTAGGAATTATGTATGTAACTGTACTCGCATTTAGCTATGTAAGCATAAATTAGTATATTTTTTATGCATATTTGAGTTAGTCCAGTAAATGCGACGATACAGTAAACAGTTGTTTCCTTTAACTAAAGAGTAAGGTTCCAATTTCACATGGCGACCCTGCCAGAAAATGCCAGGATTCTGCCAAGGAGCCTCTTCCTTCTGTTTTGGCTCTTGGATGCAGATAATTAATAAACTGTAAAGATGTGTCAGTCAAAAGTCGAAAAGTCAAAGTCAAAACAATTTTATTCAAAATAAGAAGTACAAGCTTCATTTTTTGAACGTCAAATATTTAAATTTACCACCGATTCGCTAAAGTTAATGCCTCAGACCTGAAAAGAACCGGCGCAAGAAACTCAGCGGGATTTAATCTGTTTATCTTTTTATTTATTTTTTTAAATTTTTTAGATATTTACAATTTCACAATTCCTATTATTGACAACGATACTCTTGAACTAGACTGGAGCGAGCATTTCATTCCCAAAATGTGTGTATCATTTATGAAATCATTAATATGGTAATAACCTTTAACACACAAACGTCGTTTCACAACTTTATTAAATAGTGAAATAGAACAATCTTGGACGAAAAGGAAGATGTGTCAGTCAAAAGTCGAAAAGGAAGATGTGTTTTTGAATCAAAATGCCATTGGCGACAATACGGCTCAATTGGAAAGTTTTGGCAATCATCTAAGCAGCATAAGCACTGTAACGTATATTGTTTTAGCCCTGATTTTGGTTGTTGTAATATTTTTCGGATGCAAGCTGTACAGGGAGTGCCTTTGACGCGTTATTCAAGAGGAATTGGGGATGCGAACTGTAGCCCGCATCAGGTCATCATTACGGGCCAGAGGCCGCAGCGTCGAGGAGACAGCGTCGTAAGCAATACGATATACCTATGTGAGTGTTTTAAACTATTACGTGCATTTAGTGTATTAAAGTGCTGTTATTTTCAATGAATTATGACTATATGTGAAAGTGTGAGCAGTATTTAAACAATTTAGAAAATATTTGGGCAGTTAATTTGGTTTTCTAATGTTAATGTTAAGTAAAATGTGTAAAGACGGTGATCAAATATTATTACGCTAATAATTACAATCGACTAAACGGCGCAGAAACTTCGCGAACATAATACCTTGTAACAAAAACTGCTTCCGCGTTATATTTCATGTATGTATGTTGCGAAATAGTTTTCAGTTTTACGTAGTTATGAATAATTATTATACAATATTTTAAAATTATAGGCATAAAATGATAGAAAGTTTGAAAGAATGTTATGATTTGTTACTTGAAATACGAAAATATTTGGTAAAAAGAGGTCAAAGTAGGTATAAAGGTAGTACTATTGCAACTAAACTGAAGGAAACAAATGCTATTTTTGAGAAATGTCAATCATTATTATTTAATAAAAATGTAAAGAAATGTCAATGATTATTATTTAATGTCAATCATTATTATTTATTAAAACTTAATAGTTTAGAAAAGAGTAGTGATAAAAAAGTAGCTCTATTAAGCAAAGAAATTTTTAGTAGGTGTCAAATATTGTATGACGAGATAAAAAAATTGTGTTTTTCCAATGTCAATTAAAACTAACAAAATGGAGTTTGATTTAAAAGTGGCATGTAATTTAATTCCAGTAATGGATGATACTGAAAGCACACTAAGAGAATACTTGACTCTATAGAAATGTACGCTGATATGCTGGAGGATGCAGGTAAGTCCTTATTGATAGTTTTCGTCTTAAAAAATAGACTTTCAGAAAACGCAAAATTACGTATTTCTAACAAATATGAGAATGTTGACGACTTAATTAGAGATATACGCAATCATTTAATAACAAAAAAGTCGTACACGGCTATTCAGTCCAGGTTACAGTCTATGAGACAAGGTCAAAAGACCATTGAGGAATATATTAAGGAAATAGAGATTACTAGTTAGTATTACTAATTATTACTGACATGACGATTTCACAGACCAATGGGGACTCGAGTCGAGAATGAAAAAACTGCAATAAAAACATTTTCAGATGGACTGCGCAGCTCACGAGTATCTACAATCATTACGTCCCAAAATTATAGCAGTTTGAAAGAAGCAGCTGCCAAAGATGAAGACAGGCCAGCTCCACCACAAGGTAACCTCATGCATGTATCAAAGCAAGGACGTATTTTCTATAACAATAGGCACTTTAGTGCTAATCGCGGTCACCGTGTTAGTCACAATTATGGCCAAAACGCAAATTTCTTTCGTGGTCAGCGTAATAACAAATACAGTAATCAGCGTGGAACAGGACGCGCTAGTTATAGTAACTATAGAGCTAATAATTTTAATAATAACTTGAGAGCTAATTATGCTAATCGCAGACCTTCTTACATTACCAGAGGTAGGGGTTTCACAACAAGTAGAAACACTCAAAATCGAATTTTTTATGCAAGGAGAGAGGAATTGTTCATCAGAAGACAAATCCGTACACGCCCGAACAGAATGGTATGTGTGAAAGATTGAACAGGTCAGTAGTAGAAAAGGCCAGGTATTTAATCTTTGACACCAATTTAGATAAAAAGTTTTGGGCAGAAGCCGTTAATACTTCAGTTTATATAAGGAATCGATCTGTTGTCAAGGGACTAAATAACGAAACTCCATATCAAGTGTGGCCAGAAACCCGATATTAGCCATCTACGTATATTTGGTAGCAAAGTAATGGTGCACATCCCGAAACAGAGACGTTTAAAATGGGACAGAAAGTCTAAACAGCTGATGCTAGTGGGATATGCAGAAAATGTGAAGGGATACAGGGTGTACGATCCTAGTACTAATTCTGTAACAACTAGCAGAGACATTATCATCATGGAGGCTACCAATGATCCAGAAATAGTTCAAATACCTATAGAATGCAAGGCTACAGCAGAGAAAAATGAGTATGAGGAAGAAAGTTACATCTCAGAGGAAGATGGAGAAGAAGATAGAAAAGATGAGACTTATGTGCCAAAAATAGAAGCTTCTTCGAATGTGAAGACTGCAATGACAAAGAAATAACACTCGCAGAAGCTCTCGATGGACCAGAAAATGAATTCTGGAGGGCAGCGATGAAGGAAGAATTGGACTCTTTTGAAGAAAATGAGGCTTGGGAGCTTGTAGACCCTCCCACCCTCAGGACAGTTCAGTGATTCAGTGCAAGTGGGTATTTAAAAAGAAATATGACAGTGTAAATAATGTTCGTTATCAGACACCGGGTGTTGACTTTTGTAGAAAAGTAATATCTAATATGTTATCTGTGAACTTGTGCTGCCATCTGTGATGGTTTTTTTGTTAGCTTCAAAACTACTTTGAAATAAAACGTTTGTTCTGTTCTGCACTAAATAGCGTTGTTTTATTATAGGTTATGGGCCCAGAAAATTAATGAAAAGTAGTGTTTTAACAAGTATTTCGTCACGGTACGAGTGTTAAAAAGACTGTTTCGACACGCGTTTACACTGTGTTGTGTAGATTGGCTGGACATTCGTGAAATAAAAGTATTTTATTCAGAATTACGATGGCGGCAAACTACTTGGTAAATGTACCCAAATTACGCGGGCGGGAAAATTACAGCGAGTGGAGCTTCGCGGCAGAGAATTTCCTAATCCTTGAAGGCATGAAACATTATGTAAAGCCAGAAGGAGCTGTAGTAGGAGCTGCAGACGACGAGAAAACTCGAGCAAAATTGATTATGACAATCAACCCGTCTTTGTTTGTACGTGTGAAAAGTGTGAGAACAACGAAAGAACTCTGGGATAAACTACAACAGTTATTCGATGACAACGGTTTTTCAAGAAGGATAAATCTGTTACGGAATCTAATTTCGATAAGATTGGAAAACTGCAGTTCAATGACGTCCTACGTGACTCAAATTATTGACACGGCTCAAAAATTAAGTGGCACGGGTTTTGAAATAAATGACCAGTGGACAGGCTCATTGTTATTAGCAGGATTGCCGGATCGATTTTCACCGATGATCATGGCAATTGAGCATTCAGGCATTAGCATAACGGCTGATTCTATCAAATCGAAATTGTTAGACATGGAGTCAACCATAGAGGAACGTGATGAAGTTGGCGGCGCGTTCGCAGCTCGTTCGAATTCTAAGTACAAGAAAAATAAAATGGCGTCAAGAAAAAATGTCAATGTTGGTAGCACTGCCGATACGTCAAAGTCAAACGTGACATGTTACAGATGTAAACAAAAAGGCCATTATAGAAATCAATGTACTAATAACGAAAATAACGCGTCGAACTTCAAGGAAAAACCCCGAATGCAGTCTAATGCGTTTAGTGCTGTGTTCCTGAGCGGGAATTTCAGTAAAAATGCATGGTATATTGACTCTGGAGCCAGTGTACACCTTACGGCAAATGAAAGTTTGGTTATGAATGCGTCGTATGATCAGAAACAGGAAATTATCGTTGCGAACAGTGAAAAGTTGTCAGTTTTGTGTTCTGGCGATGTGAAAATTATAACTACAACTGGTGATATTGATTACGAAATTATGGTTGAAGACGTTTATTGTGTTCCAAGTCTGGCGACTAACTTACTATCAGTCAGCCAACTCATAAGCAAAGGAAACAAGGTATCTTTTTCTGATAGTAGTTGCTCGGTATATAACAAAAATAATAAGTTAGTAGCAACAGCATTACTAGAAAATGGAGTGTACAAAGTAAACTTACAAAACCAGGAACATTTGGCTGCATCAGTTGTATCAGGTGTTACATGGCATCGCAGATTAGGACACATTAATAAAGACTACCTGAATCAGATGAAGACTGCAGTACAGGGTATGTCTTTTGATGAAAAAGTGGATATTGGTAAATCTTCATGTGATACATGTTGCGAAGGCAAACAGTGTCGGTTACCTTTCAAGAGTATCAATCAGAGAAGCAGTGACCTATTAGATATAGTCCATACAGATATCTGTGGGCCTATGGAAAATATATCCATAGGAGGATCCAGATACTTCTTGTTGTTTGTCGATGATTGTAGTCGAATGGTGTTTGTTTATTTTCTAAAACACAAGAATGAGGCTTTGAGGTGTTTCAAGGAATTCAAAGCCCAGGTGGAAAATCAAACTAAGAAGACAATCAAAATATTAAGGAGTGATAATGGATTAGAATACTGTAATAAAGAGTTTGACAATTATTTAAAAGGTGCTGGCATAATACACCAAAAAAGTAATCCATACACACCGCAGCAAAATGGATTATGTGAGCGATTCAATCGTACTATTGTTGAAAAGGCAAGATGCTTACTCTTTGATGCCAACCTAGGGAAAGAATTCTGGGGTGAGGCTACTAACACGGCAGTATATCTACAGAATCGAAGCGTGGCTGCAGCATTGGGTAATAAGACACCGTATGAGATATGGACTGGCTGTCAGCCCGACATAAGCCATATCAGAATCTTCGGTAGTACTGCAATGGTCCATGTAGCTAAAGAGAAGCGCAAGAAATGGGACAAGAAGTCAGAAAAATGCATTCTCCTTGGATATCCAGAAAACATAAAGGGATACAGGCTGTATAACCCAGAAACAAAGAAAATATTGACTAGTAGAGATGTGGTCATAATAGAGCAGGAATCAAAATCTGAATGTCAGATGGAAGTTTCCTCTCAGAGTTTTGATTCAGTGGGGGAAGAAGAAATTAATATAGATGAACCAAACTCGGAATCTGACCACACAGATAGCTCAGAGGACACATTTCTGAATGTAGTTGATGAGACATATAAACCTAGTGATTCTGAAGCTGAAGATATCCCGCAGATTAGACCTCAAAGACCTACACGGGAGAGGAAGCAACCAGACAGGTTCAAATGTTCAAATTTTTGTGCTGGTGAGAGCACATATGATGATGTGACAGGATAGTCTCTTCAGGATGCTTTAGCTGGACCTGAAAAGAAACAGTGGAAAATAGCTATGGCTGAAGAGTTACAAAGTTTCAAAGAGAATGATGCATGGGAGATTAGCAATCCTCCTCAAGATGTTAGAGTTGTAAAGTGCAAGTGGGTATTACGTAAAAAATATGATTGTGATAATAACATTCGGTTTCGTGCGCGTCTAGTGGCGAAAGGTTTTTCGCAAGTTCAAGGTGTGGACTAAATCAACTTAATCTTGATATAACACATCTTGATGTGACAACTGCTTTCTTGTATGGAATTCTTGAAGAAGACATTTATATACAAATACCTGAAGGTTTTTCTGAGAAAGTAGAGAAAGGTCAAGTTCTTAAATTAAAGAAATCTATGTATGGTTTAAAACAGTCTTCAAGAGTATGGTACAAGAGAGTAGAGGAATGTCTTTTAAAAATTGGCTTTTTTAAATCTAAGATAGAACCTTGTATGTTTTTGAAAACACAGGATAAGTTAAAAACTATTGTTACTCTGTATGTCGACGATTTCTTCATTTTTTCAAATGATATTATAGCTACTAAGCACTTAAAAGATGTTTTATCTGACAATTTTAAAATTAAAGATTTAGGTGAAATCAAGAAATGTCTTGGAGTAAATGTAAAAGTAAATAAATGTGAGAAAACAATATCAATAAGTCAGGAAGATTATGTTGATCAGCTGTTACTTAAATTCAAAATGAGTCAATGTAAAACTGTTCAAACTCCAATGGAGACTAAGTTACATGCATCTAAAGATAAGAATAATGTAGATAAGTTATTGTTTCCTTATCAACAAATGATAGGTTCTTTAATGTATTTAGCGGTTCTTACAAGGCCAGACATTGCATTTGCAGTTAGCTTTTTAAGTCAATTTAATAATTCCTATACCAAACAGCATTGTTCATATGTAAAACGCATATTGCGATATTTAAAATTGACTAAACATTATGGTTTAAAATTTTCTGCAGATGGGAACTCTGTCATTGAAGGATTTGTAGATGCTGATTGGGGTGGGAACACTATTGATAGAAGATCCTACACGGGTTTCTGTTTCACTTTGTCAGGTTGTGTAATTTCTTGGGAGACAAAGAAACAGAAGACCGTGGCTTTATCAAGCAGTGAAGCCGAGTACATGGCTTTAACTGAAGCATGTAAGGAATCTCTTTATTTAAGAAATTTACAGATTGAAATAACTAATAAGAAGTACACTATTGAATTATATAATGATAACCAGAGTGCATTAAAGTTAACTCAAAATCCAATCTTTCATAAGAGAAGCAAACACATTGACATACGTTATCATTTTTCTAGAGAATGTGTAAATAATAATATTGTGAATGTTAAATATTTGCCATCAGCTGAGATGCCAGCTGACTTACTTACAAAGAGCTTGTGCTCTAATAAGCATTATTATTCATTGGATAAGTTGGGGGTTCAGCACATATGTTTAAGTTAATAATTGTTCATTATACTGATTTTTATCAATATAACATTGTTAGAAATAGTGGGGGTGTAGAAAAGTAATATCTAATATGTTATCTGTGAACTTGTGCTGCCATCTGTGATGGTTTTTTTGTTAGCTTCAAAACTACTTTGAAATAAAACGTTTGTTCTGTTCTGCACTAAATAGCGTTGTTTTATTATAACTTTCATGAGACATTCTCCCCTGTGCTTCGGTATTCAACATTAAGACTGTTATTTGCTTTGGCAGCTAAGTTAAACTTAGATATAAGTCATTTAGATGTAACCACTGCTTTTCTGAATGGTTTTTTAACTGAAACTGTGTACATGAAAAAGTAAAAAGTAAAAAAGTATTAAAACGTAAGAGAGCCATATATGGTCTCAAGCAGTCCTCCAGAGCCTGGTATCAAAGAGTCAATGATTATTTAATTCATTTAGGCTTTACAAAGTCAGATTATGAGCCTTGTTTGTTTACAAAATTTAAAGATAATGTTAAAATAATAATAGCATTGTTTGTAGACGATTTTTTTATATTCTCAAATTGTACCAAGGCTACAGAACAGTTAGTTCAGGAATTGAGTAATAAATTTAAAATTAAAAGCCTAGGTCAGGTAAAACAGTGTTTAGGTGTAAGGGTTAGAGTAACTGAAAATGAAATAACTCTTGATCAGGAACAGTATGTAGAGAATTTGTTAAAAAGATTCAATATGTCACACTGTAAGACTGCAGAAACTCCAATGGAGATAAACTTAAGATTAGAGAAATCAGAAAATGTTTGTAATACGTATCCTTATCAGCAACTTATTGGAGGACTAATGTATCTAGCGGTTTTAACTAGACCGGATATAGCATATAGTGTAAGTTATCTCAGTCAATTTAACAATTCATACAACGAGACTCACTGGAAATATGCCAAAAGAGTATTGAGGTATTTAAAAAATACAAAAAATTATGGTCTTGTATTTAGAAAAGATAATTTTTATATTGAAGGCTTTGTAGATGCAGATTGGGGTTCAGACTCAGTAGATAGAAAGTCTTATTCCGGCTATTGTTTTAAATTATCAAATACTGTAATATCTTTTAAATGTAGAAAACAAAGAAATGTAGCTTTGTCCAGTACAGAAGCGGAATATATATCTATGTCTGAGGCTAGTAAAGAAGCGAATTTATTGAGTGAAATTGTTGGAAAGTCTGATCCTATTGTTTTGTACAATGATTGTCAAAGTGCCCAAAAATTAGTTTTATAGAAGATCCAAGCATATAGATATAAGATATCACTTTGTTAGAGAAGCTGTAAATAATATTTATGTAAAGATTTCTTATTTGCAAACTGCTGAAATGCCAGCTGATATTCTAACTAAAAGTTTGGGTTCTGTGAAACATTTTTATTTCATGAAAAAGTTAAGTATTTTGCCTGTTGTATAAATATAAGTTTTTTTTTTTATTTTGTTAAGCGGAGGTGTTATTATTTTATAATGGTAACAAAATCATTAGTTTGTAGCGCCACCTGCTGGCAACTCTGTTATAAGAATAAAAAACGTTCTGTCTTGTCACGTCAATCGTTGTTTTAATTACAATGTTAAGCGATTTGTAGCCTTCTGTAATTATTATCGTAAATTTATACAATGTTATGCTGATACCTTTAACTAAATTATTCAGGAAAAACGAACCATTTATATGGACTAATGAATGGCAAAAAGCGTTCCATATTTTAAAAAAGTCTTTAATATCACCGCCAATATTGCAATATCCTGAATTTTCAACAAGCAATGAATTCGTAGTACAAACAGATGCGTCAGGTATCGCTATCGGTGCAGTCTCTGTTATGTAACAGAGATTTGAGACCAGTAACTTATGCTAGTACGCCATTAAATAAAGTCGAAAGAAACTACCCAACAATTCAAAAAGAACTTTTGGCCATTGTTTGAACTGTGAAGTACTTTAGACCTTATATTTACGGCAGAAATTTCACATTAATGACGGACCACAAGCCTTTAGTATATCTTTTTAGTATTAAAGATCCTTCTAATAGACTACTTAAATTTAGACTTACTTTAGAGATACATAAATATTAATATTAAGGGCAAAGAGAATATTGTAGCTGATGCTTTATCGAGAGTTAGTATGACCTCAGATAAGTTAAAGCAGATGCATGAATAAGTTGTGAATGTGATGACTAGAGCACAGAAGAAAAGAATGAATGAAACGAATGACAAAGAAGTTTCAAAAGGGAACGTGGATCTTAATAAATCGAAAGACAATTTGTGCAGAAATTAAGTTTGTTTTGTAAGAAGATAGGTGTTGAAGAAATTTGTATCGTTAAAGATGAACAAAATGTAGATTTTATTAAAAATATTTGTAGTGAAATTAAGTCATTGAACAATTGGACCGGTCCCCGTTTATGTATATTGCGAGGTGTTAAAATAATAACGGATTATAAGGAGAAAACTCTTATTATGAATGATTTTCATTGGCTGCCATCTAGCGGACATGCTGGCATGCGCAGAATGGTAAACACAATTAAGAAACGATATTTCTGGCCTAGCATTAAAAGAGATGTACAGGAATTTGTACGTAAATGCACGATGTGTCAGAAAATGAAACATAGTCGCTATATTAAAGAACCGATAGAAGTTACCACTACGGCATCGGCTTTTGAGAAAGTATATCTAGATTTAGTTGGACCTTTAGATGAGGACATAGATAATAAATCTTATATTTTAACTATACAATGTGAATTGTCAAAATACATACAAGCAATCCTTTAGAAAATAAAGAAACTACGTCCATTGCTGATGCATTCGTACGCAATTTTATTCTAATATTTGGCATTCCTAAGGTAAAGCTACAGATCGAGGGACAGAGTTTATTTCGTCGATAATGGAACAGGTTTGTAAGATCTTGAATATAGAGAAACTATCATCGACTGCTTACCACCACGAGTCAATAGGTGCATTAGAAAACACTCATAAAGTGTTAGGGTCCTTTCTAAGAATTCAGTGTAGCATTCACCCGGATACTTGGAGTCATTGGTTATCTTTCTGGTGTTTCGGTTTCAATAATATAATTCATTGGGAAACGAATTACACGCCACATGAATTAGTTTTTGGTAAAGTATGCAACATACCCTCTAATTTAACTAATCCGCTATATAATTGTGATAGTTATCCATTGCAATTAAAATATAGACTAAAGTTAGCACAAACTGAAGGTTAACATAATTTAATAACTAATAAACTTAAGCGAAAATCTAAATATGACATTTCTATAAATCCTGTTAAATATAAGTTAGAGGATTTAATATTAATTAAGATAGAAACAGGTAGAAAACTAGATCCTCTTTATAAAGTACCATATACAGTTATAAAAGACTTAGGATGTAATGTTAGGATTAAAAATAACTCAAATAAGAGATAAATAATAAAAATAGGACCAAACCCTTTTATGAATAATATTTGATATAATTATAATTAATGAATTTATATTGTTATATCTGTGATGTATTATCTTTTTTTTATATTAATATTCTTTAATATTTTTTAAATTGTGTTTTATAGTTGTTTGTTGGTAGTATTAAAGTTAAAGTTAGTTATTTTTTAGATATATCTAATAATGTTTTAAATAAAACAATTTCTGCCTGTAACGCGGCTAACGCGACGGTTTCTGGGTTCGATCCCCAGTCGGGGAAGATGGATTTTTCTATTTCCATTTTCTTCGCTCTGGCAACTAAGGCAAAGCGCGGCGTTGAGTTCCGCCACTCAACACGCAATGCCTCGAAAACGGCGGAAAGTGGGGACGGAGTAAGCAGGGACTAAGTAACGGAGTGTCTTAACACTAGGTTCATATGGTTCCTGCAGTTCCCTCTGCCTACCCTGCCATGTGCGGGATAAAGCGTGAAGCTACAAAAAAAAAAAATAAAACAATTTAACCGGATTTATCGCGTATATTAACATTTTTTGTGAAACCCGACGTTTCGAGCACTTTGCAGTAGTTCGTGGTCACGGGTAGACTGAGGTGGCATTCGTCTGTCATTTGATATAATTATTATATCAAACTACCGAAAACGGTTCCTGAGTTGCCTCGCGTACTGCCCTGGATTCCTGCAGAATGAGCTGACTGTATCCTGCCCTCTGGTGTGATGTGTTTGGGATTTTAAAATTTTTATAAGTGGATCCCAAGTGGTAGATAGCTTCCAACCGTCTTCTCTATTGAAATTAGGATGTTTCTGTATTTCAATAGTCTCGCGGATCATTCTAGGGATATATTTATTTTCCCTAGCGAGTATATGAGGTTTGTCAAACCTCATGTAATGGTTAGGCTTGTTCATGGAGTGCTCACACACAGCTGACTTTAATACACGGCCATTCTTGATATCTGAGATGTGCTCTTTCACCCTAACACCGATGCTTCTCTTTGTTTGACCAATGTAAGATAAGCCACAGTCACAATCAAGTTTGTATACACCTACACACTGCAAGGGAAAATTACATTTAACTAGTCTCAAGAATTGGCTCACTTTTTTGTTAGGCTTAAAAATAGTTTTAATTGAAGCTCTTCTTAAGATGTTGCCGATTCTGTCCGTAACTCCCTTTACATATGGTAGGAGTGGTGGCTGTCTCTCTACTGTGGGTGGCTTGGTGGTCTTCTTACAATCCACACCACCACATCTGTAAGCATAAATTTATTAGTATATTTTTTACTCATATTTGAATTAGTCCAATAAATGCGACGATATAGTAAATAGTTGTTTCCTTTAACTAAAGAGTAAGGTTCCAACTTCTCATGAGAGAATCCGATGGACGAATTGTTGATATATTTACTAAAGGCAGTCATCATAGAAACTTAAGTGTATTTTACATAACACAGAACTTATTTCATCAAGGTAAAGGACAGAGAGATATTTCACTGAATTCCAGTTATATCATTTATTTCAAAAATCTTCGAGAAAAAACACAAATTCGATATTTGGCACGTCAAGTTTCACCAGAAAACTCAAAGTTCATAGAAGATGCCTACAGAGATGCAACCAAAGAAGCACACGGTTATTTGATGATTGATCTGAAATAAGACACTAGTGATATATGTCGTATTAAGACAAATATTTTCCCCTCTGATGGACGTTGTGCTGTATATGTTTCAACAAAGGGGTTTAAATATGCTAAGAATCAACAAATTCCCGTCATTTACAAATAATGTCACGTAGTCTCAAGACGCATAAAGATTTATTGAGTGCGCTACATACACTCAAACCAAAATATAAAATAGCTCTTCTAAAATCTTGTAATGAAGATGAAATAAATTGCATTTGCGAAAGCGTTCATAACGTTTTGCAAGGCAAAGTGTCGCTGGAAGAAAATAATAAGAAAAAATTAAAAAATAAAAACCTGTTCTTCGCAAGTTAGTACGCAAACATACAAATAAAATAAGAAAAAGTATTTTAGTACAAAAGGGTAGTGCATTTCTAACAATAATATTGGGTTCAATTTTAAGTGCATTACTTGGCTTTCTTGTTTAGTAAAATGGAACATGCTAAAAAAATGTTACTCATTGAACCTATTCTGATAGAGGTTAAATCAGCACAGCAATGTTGATAATCCGATAGCCAGATTAGAAACAGAAATGAAAAATGTATTGAATGCAAATATGGATGACAGGAAAAAATCTATATTATACTTACATATTTTAAATAGATACCTACACTTAGTTGAGAAAGAACGGCAATCTCAGGTTATTCTCAGGAACGGGTATACATTTTCTTAACGAAGGCATGGGATATCTAGGGAAGAGTATGCTAAAGGTTACTGTTTACTAGCTTTTGACTTAACTCCTGATTTATCAGTTAACTCATCAAGTCATTGGAATTTGATAAGAAATGAAAGTGTAAGATTAGAAGTTCGTTTTGAATCATCTCTATCTCAAACTATAAACTGTATTGTGTATGCCAAGTTCGATAATGTTATTGAAATAGATAAGAACCGCAATGTTATTGTAGACTATAGTAGTTAACATAGGATAAATATTATGCGCTAGTTGTAATGTACTTACGTAAGAATAAATGTGTTTATTTCATAAATAAAAATATTATATTATAACATGCATTTATTTTATTGACATGTCCCTTTAAATAGTCATCTCTAAAATTACCACAGAACATTAACAAGAGTAATCTTCACAAGATAGCACAAGTTAGAAACAAGATAGCACAAGTTAGAAACAAGATAGCACAAGTTAGAAACAAGATAGCACAAGTTAGAAACATGAACACCATTGAGATCAGGGAATGCTTATTTAAAATTCATTGGTCTCTACAAAATAAAGTGTACGCAGCGAACAAATTGCCCTTTGTACCGAAGCGCCTACGTTCTTAATAAGTAATCTGGATTCGGATACGCAACCTGATTCACATTGGGTAGATTCACATAGATTCACATAGATAATAACAGAGTTGGACAATACAATTGACTCGTTTGGTCGACCACCTGCAGCATTTCATAGAACTTTCCTGAACAGAAATTGTAGACTGTGGGATTTCAATGTCAAAAGAATACAAGATGATGGGACTTCAGTATGTGGCGAATACTGCTTAGTGTATTTGTACTAAAAATTTCAGGGTAGGAGCCTGCTGGATTTTACCAAATTATTTAATATAAACGACACTGTAATGAATGATATATTGCTATATAGTTTAAACAATATTTATGTTGTTGTTTTTATTAGCTAGATCCACAATCGGGTGCGATAAGGAGTGTGACCCATTAGCGCTACCCGAGCGAAACAATACCTTCGAAGTTGACAGAAATAAAGTAATTAAGCTAATTAGGTGTGTTGGAGAACCAAAACCAAAAAACGTATGTCGGGGTAGTGAAGAGATATCACAAAATGAATAGCAGCAATCGATTGGGCGTCCCCGGAAACCCCCAAAATACCAAACTTTTTTTTTTAGGCTGCGATGGCCGACGCCACCCGTTTTTGGGGGACCAGATTGGTGGGCCAGAACTCCCGAAGAATAATTTTATTTTTGTATGATTATTTTTGTATTTTTTGAGTGGCAATAAAATACCTTGTTTGTTTGTTTAAATTTGTTTAACGTTCATAATAGATTTCGAAAGGCAAATTTGGTTTTGAAAGGCTCATGGGCTTAGTAGCCTTTTTTATAAATTTATATTTCTATTATTTGTTTCAGCGTGAATGGTAAAGGAATATCAATAAATTACTATTTAAGTATACAATATAGATAGGTATCTAATATAATTTTGATAACTAACGGACACAGGAAGCTTTCAGAGGAGGTCCAAAGAGAAGTGACGGTTGAGGATTCTCAATTAGCAGCTTACTTTCAGGCAAAGACTGAAAAAGTAGTGCTTGAAAGTAAAGAAATAGAATTACAAAATAAAAAAAATATATTTAGAATTCTTAAAATTAGAATTAGAAATAAAAATATTAAAACAAAAAATTGACTCAGCAATAGTATAAAATTTAATTATTATTATTTTTATAGTTGTTTATGTATGAATAAAAAAGTACATACATGTTTGACGTGACGCTTCAATTGACGATATAAAGAGGGCATCGAAGGAGGAGCTTAATAAATAAAATATTTTGACATGCATATGTCCGATGTATGTATGTCCGAGTCTACGACACTGTCCAAGATTTTTGACCCTCCAGATATGATGCAAAATGAAGATATTCATTCACCTTCGGCGATTGACTCTAATTTATTTAATCGATACACCACAGTATTTGAAATATAGCACTTAAAACAAGAATATGATAAAATAACAGATACAATTTCAAACACTTAATAGGTATATACAGCATTAATAGTTACGTTAGCCTCAAATAACAATTTTTAACAATACTCTGTTTAATAAATACTACAGACTGCAATATAATATGCTTATTAATTATTGAACATTTAAATAATTAGTACAAAAAAAATGAAGTAAAATAAACTAACAATAATTACAAACTATGACAATATAAGATTCTTAGAGATAATACCATAATTTACAAAGTTCTAATATTAAATAGAATGTAACAAACCAAATACATCAGTAGCCGTCGTGGCGCAGAGGCGTAAGCGTCTGCCTGTAAACGCAACGATTTGAGGGCTCGATTCCCACTCGGGGAAGATGGATTTTTCTATTTCCATTTTCTTCGCTCTGGAAACTAGGCAAAGCGCGGCATTGAGTTCCGCCACTCAACACGCAATGCCTCAAAAAGGCGGAAAGTGGGGACGGAGAAAGCAGGAAATAAACAACAGTCTTAACACTAGGTTTATATAGTTCCTGTCATCCTTCACTAGGTTTATATGTTCCTAAAAAAGTCATATTTTCTGTCGATTGTGATATTAATGACAAGTAAATAACACAACCATTTGCCTTGATAAATTTTGTTAACCTAAAAATTTTGATGTTTTACTCTTTCTATTTCGTTTGGGGCAATTGCGGACAAATGGCCTGGGGTAAATGTGTCGTCCGTAATTACCCCAATATTTATGTAAACCTATTTCTTATTATATATTTACTTCTATAATAATAAATCTTTCTTTATTCCAGATGTCTCTAAAATATATTAGGAAGAAAGAACCAACTTACACTATTGAAACTTTACAAAGAGCTGTGCAAGAAATTAAAGAGACACCTTTTCGACAGGTAGAAGAGAAGTATGGCATTTCCAGAGCTACCCTTTTTGATCAAGTTAAAAAAGTCAGTGTTAGTATCATGCAAAAAAAAGTAAGAAGTCAGTTTTTAATTAATGTCAAGAAAAGGAACTGGTCGAATTCATTTTAAAATCTTGCAAAACCTTCTTTGGGATAACAATTCCTACTTTAAGAAAAATAGCATTTGATTTTGCCGCCGCAGATAAAATAGCAAATGACTTCAATAAAGATACAAAAATGGCAGGTATAGATTGGTATTATAATTTTATGGCTAGACATCCCAATATATCTCTTCGAAGGCCAGAAGCTACTTCAATAAATAGAATTACAGCATTTGATCAAGAAGAGATATATTTTCTGTCTGGAGATTTAATTTTCCATAGCCCACTAAAAACAGCATATAACAGAGAATGTGAATCCTTCATGGTCTAACTACCCAGGCACCAAAATCACAGTATATGATGTGGCAGGTCTTTATACAAAGGCTTTTAATAGAACCACAAGTACTGAAAAAGCTATGAATGGCTTTAAGTCCGCTGGAATCTGTCCAATGGATAACGATATATTTAGAAACACTTTTGAAAGCTTTGGTGAAACTTTTGCATCAGTCTCTTCTCTTGAACAACGGATACCAGCAAATACCAGTAACTTAAGTAATCATGGTTTTGATATATTGGGACAAAATAGGGGTAATTATACTTTCAAAGGTTTCGGATAATACGTTTAATATTGAAATCGGTCGGTAGTTTCTTACATCGCTCTTTGATTTCTTTTTATGAATTGCTAAAATATTAGCTTCCTTTCAATTCGTAGGAAAAGTTGAAATCTGAAAAGATGTATTATAAATAATTTTTAATGAAGAGTGTGAGAAATTTACACGTTTTTCTGAACAAAAGGGGAGGAATGCCATTAAGACCAGCTGACTTGCTTGGATTTATTGAACGTAATGCTTTCGATATAATACGTTTATTTAGTGTGACGTGAGCGAGAGACATTTGAGAATAAAAGTCCGGACTTTCCTCTACGAATTTTACACAAGGCTGCGAAGAAGAATACGATGACGCAAAGTTCTGTGCGAAAAGATTACAAATCGCTTGACCAGAATGGGCTGTGGTATTACCTAGTGACAGTTCAGATGGGACCTCGGATTTATCTCCACGCTGTTTTTTAACAAAACGCCAAAATTTTAAGGGATCGCGAAAGATTGAATGCTCGACTCTGGAAATGTAACGGCCGTAACATAATTCAAGTAGATTCTCGACACGCCTATTAGACGCCTTCATGCTAACTCTAACATATCTCTAGGATTCTTATAACGTTTGCACAGTTTCCTAATTTTCTCCTTTTCGTTAATTAATTTTATCAGGGAATATGTGAATGTAGTGTGTGTTGTACACGCATGTATGTAATGTATAAATTAGAAGAACAAATACACAGTCAGTCAGTATCATTCGAGCATCAAACATGTTTTATTTCGATCTCCAATCCCAACCTTATATGGAGACCCTGAGGGTTCAGCCTCGCGGATCATATTCTTAGCGAGTGTGGAATATTCCAGAACCTGCAATAAACGAAATTCAATCTTTTAAATATATTATACCAAACTAATGTGTCAGTTTAAAGTGGAAAAAGAAGATATTTTCACAAATCAGAACGGAGCACAAAATACAGCGTTTGTTGAAGAAATTAAGTGGCATATATACAATCAGCATTGTACTTTTATTAATATGCAGCATAGTTTTTCTTGGCGTACATTTTATATACATTGTACAAGAGATGTCATCAAACGTGGATGTGTGAACAAATAAACAGACATATTTTCTGGCGTTCCATGAACGTATCCAAAGCTCGACGTGGTGCTACGACTACTTGTGAGGAGTGCATCTATCAGAAAAACCAAATGGAAAACCAGGAATCCAAGGGAGCGAAGTAACATCTTTATTCCAACATCAAAGACATTTTATTTTCATATATGTACAAGTGACTGTGCCTGACTGTGATTAACTAGTTATCAAAATGTGAAAAGAACTGGTTGTTCCGGCGATTACTTTGTATGCAAGATATTTGTAATTATACTCTATAGCATTATTGTACTAAACAATTATGTTCTTTAAATGTCTAACTGGTAGGCACATAAGTATGTGTAATGTAGTTTATTATAGGTAAAAATTAATAGTAATATATGAGGATTTACAAAAACTATATGATGAACTTTTTAATATAAAAACATATTTAGTAAAATTTGGATCAAGTAGAAGAAAAGGTGAAATAATTATAAGAAAGATTAAAGAGGCCGATGATATAGTTGCTAGATTTAATTTGACTCTAGAACATTTAAATAAATTATTTGAAAAATTTAAAGTCGACGAAAGTTTAAGTATAAAAAGTATAAGTTCCGATTTTTTCAAATTGAATGAAAAAATTATAGATTTGTGTAGTTCGACTTCAGTAGAAACACACGAAACAATAGCTGAATTTGATCTTAAGATTTCTATGAATTTATTACCAGTCGCATCTGATGATGAGGTCAGCGTTAAACAGCTTATTGACAGTATAGAATATTACACGCTAGAACTCGATTCTGACTCCCAGAAAAAATTAATTCATTTTGTACTTAAAAACCGTCTTTCACAAAATGCAAAATTAAAAATATACTCAAAAGTAGCCCTAGTTCTTTTTCTCGTATGATGACATATGATAAATGTCTTTGTTACCTTGACGATCTTATAATTATGGGGAGAAATTTAGAAGACCATAGCAAAAATTAAATTGAAGTCTTTGAAAGAATTCGTAAATTTAAGTTAAAATTCAATCCATCAAAGTGCGATTTTCTTAAAAAACAATTACTTTTTTTACTGCCTGAAAACCGCTGTTGTCATTCTGAAATGGTATCCATGGTATAATATGCCGACTACAATTCACAAATTATTAATCCATGGGTATATTATAATACAGAATGCAGTGATCCCAATAGGTCTTCTATCTGAAGAGGCCCAAAAAAGTAAGAACAAAGATATTAAAAAATATCGTGAAGGCTTCTTTTAAAAGAACCAGAAATAAGTTCTATATCGTAATTGTTTTTTTATTCATCTCAATTTAAACTAGTATTATTAAGATTAAATACAATGAAACATAAATTTGAAAGTTTTACTTTTGAAAGCACCTTCAATCTATTATTTTAGACAGAATACAGCAATATATAGGTGTCTAAATACATACTTATACCTATAATTATAATACTTACAGTCCACTACAAATGCATAAGCAACTATTTATAATAAATGCGGCTTTATTACAATAGGAATAGAGTTTAAAATAGATTATGCGTGGTATTAAGAAAACATTGTAATTAAATCTAGTGACAAATTAAACCTTGTTGAGTACACACGTCTTTTACTTCAAGAAAAATACTGCCATAGAAAAAATTACCTTACCGCTTTAAACATATGGTCCTAATCGATCCGGATTATACCGGCAACCGATACATTAGAAGCGAGCTTGAGAACAAAAGACACTGCGATAAGAATCGTCCGTTTTTTCTATTAGTGAAATATAGTGCATTCGCTTAAGAATAAACGTTATTAAGTGATTTTAAAACCTAAGTAATTCAAAGTTACAAACAGTACGCGCTCAAAACTTTTATCGAAGTAAAATTATTACTTATACAGTGCTATTTTAACGCATTAATTGAGTGAGTGATCGAGTTATAACGAACATTATAACGCGGAAAATACAAAGTAATATTTTACATATTCATTTGTGAGTACTTTGTTGGGTGTGACTATTACTGACGTACTAAGCGATACAATGGAAGACCTGTTAACTTATCAAGAAGAGTTATTACAGAATTTACAAAAAGCGGAGAAGACTTATAAAAAGACACCAAAAGAGAGAATTAAAAGATTATATTTAGAAACGAGAATAGAAATTCTAGAACAACTTTGGAAAGATTTTAAAGATGGACATAAAAATATAATTTACGTATTTCTAAGAAAATTGTCGACAACACCTACGAAGCATTTGAAGAATTGTATGTACAATATAAAACAAGTTTGAAAGAGGCTTTGCAGCCATTTTTAGATTCGTTGAATTGTCAACGCCTACAATCGTCAGCACCGTTAATGGTAGTTAAGCCAGTTACTAGTGAGTTCAAGTTACCTACGATACAAATACCTACTTTTAGTGGGAAATATGAAGAGTGGCAAACTTTCTTCGATTTATTTTGTTCCCTAATTCACAACAATAAGTATTTATCGCCCGTACAAAAATTATATTATTTAAAAGGGAATTTATCAGGGGAACCAGAAATATTGATCCGTAATTATTCTACAACCGATGCTAATTATGAAGAAGCGTGGAATCAATTAACCGAGCGATATAATAACAAAAGGTTTAGTTGTAATACGATTTTAAGAATTTTATTCGCTCAAAAGCCTATCTACACAGAATCGGCGACTTTATTAAAACACCTGGTGGATACCACATCGACATGTTTAAAATCTTTGAATAATATGGGAGTAAAAACTGATACTTGGGATATGATTATTAATTATTTAGTTGTAACAAAACTGGATTCGGAATCGATGAAACACTAGGAACAAAATCTCAGCATAAGTAACTGCGTCCTACCCGCTTGGTCTGAATTGAAGAATTTTCTGGAAGCGAGATTTAGATCGTTAGAGATGATTGAAAGAAATAAGATGCGAACGGTACAACCTAAATCCCTAGTCAAACCGAAAGCT
This sequence comes from Dione vanillae, assembly GCA_037178615.1. Taxonomy (NCBI): domain Eukaryota; kingdom Metazoa; phylum Arthropoda; class Insecta; order Lepidoptera; family Nymphalidae; genus Dione; species Dione vanillae. The sequence goes on along the minus strand of JAZFAU010000318.1, from coordinate 599,109 downwards.
TTCCACTCGAATATTAATAAAAATAATAAAGTTAGTGAAATCAAATGTGCGATGTGCAGTGGTGACCACTACGTGTATCATTGTAAGAAGTTCGGCGAATAACTTCCAAGCAAAGGCAGGATTTTGTTCAAGCAAACAAATTATGTTTCAATTGTCTTGCGCCAAAGCACTCAGTGGTTATGTGTGGGCAGTCGGCGTGCTGTAGAAGATGTGGAAGGAGGCACCACACCCTTCTTCACTTTGAGAAAGAGCAAAACATGGAGAAAATGAACGAAGGTGTGTCTGCTGCTACATGAGTTGGTTCATCGTTAGGTAAAGATAATGAAAGTTGTAAAGGTAAGTCTAGACCTGTGTTAAATGAGACTCACGTGGTCACAAACTTTTCTAGTGAATATATACATACGAATAATGTGTTATTAGCTACAGCTACAGCTTTCTTGTTGTACAAAAATAATAAAAATTGTACATTTACCCATCTCGAATTTAGAGCCGGCTTAGCACGAAGATTGATAGGTGGTTTTAGCAGCAGGAAGAGACGCTCGACCGGTAGTATGGCATCTTATGTGAGCAGGCGGAAGATCACAAATGAAAACCGGCAAAAAACTATTAGTGCTGTGCCAGAAGAAGTACGGTTTACCAATGTCAATCACTCATGCCGTGCCAATTGCAATGGTACAAGAGATGTAAAATGTGCAGCACTAAAACGAACGATAAATGTTCGAAAATTATGTGCGCGTAGTGGCAAGTCGCACTGTGCATAGCACCATGTTTCAGCAATTTTTTTTTGAAGTATTACCAATAACAGTAAAAGAATAGGCTGGTTGCGTGAAAAAATTTTTTCCACTGCGCACTCCTTATGACCATTAAAGGGTTATGGTAGGAAGAGGGATTTGTCTTATTTTGTCTATAACATAAGTCTTTAACCTACGATATATCGTTACGTAAGAAACGTATATCATATAATGTTATATCTATCCCTGCTACTAAAACAGTCTTCGCTAGTATTCAGTATGATAATAGATCTGCTTATTTATACTCTTATAACAAAATAAGTAAATACGTTGATATATATATATATATATATATATATATATATATATATATATATATATATATATATATATATATATATATATATATATATATATATATATATATATATATATATATATATATATATATATATATATATATATATATATATATATATATATATATATATATATATATATATATATATATATATATATATATATATATATATATATATATATATATATATATATATATATATATATATATATATCAACGTATTTACTTATTTTGTTATAAGAGTATAAATAAGCAGATCTATTATCATACTGAATACTAGCGAAGACTGTTTTAGTAGCAGGGATAGATATAACATTATATGATATACGTTTCTTACGTAACGATATATCGTAGGTTAAAGACTTATGTTATAGACAAAATAAGACAAATCCCTCTTCCTACCATAACCCTTTAATGGTCATAAGGAGTGCGCAGTGGAAAAAATTTTTTCACGCAACCAGCCTATTCTTTTACTGTTATTGGTAATACTTCAAAAAAATTCGCTGAAACATGGTGCTATGCACAGTGCGACTTAGCACTACGCGCACATAATTTTCGAACATTTATCGTTCGTTTTAGTGCTGCACATTTTACATCTCTTGTACCATTGCAATTGGCACGGCATGAGTGATTGACATTGGTAAACCGTACTTCTTCTGGCACAGCACTAATAGTTTTTTGCCGGTTTTCATTTGTGATCTTCCGCCTGCTCACATAAGATGCCATACTACCGGTCGAGCGTCTCTTCCTGCTGCTAAAACCACCTATCAATCCTCGTGCTAAGCTGGCTCTAAATTCGAGATGGGTAAATGTACAATTTTTATTATTTTTGTACCACAAGAAAGCTGTAGCTGTAGCTAATAACACATTATTCGTATGTATATATTCACTAGAAAAGTTTGTGACCACGTGAGTCTCATTTAACACAGGTCTAGACTTACCTTTACAACTTTCATTATCTTTACCTAACGATGAACCAACTCATGTAGCAGCAGACACACCTTCTTTCATTTTCTCCATGTTTTGCTCTTTCTCAAAGTGAAGAAGGGTGTGGTGCCTCCTTCCACATCTTCTACAGCACGCCGACTGCCGACACTTAACCACTGAGTGCGTTGGCGCAAGACAATTGAAACATAATTTGTTTGCTTGAACAAAATCCTGCCTTTGCTTGGAAGTTATTCGCCGAACTTCTTACAATGATACACGTAGTGGTCACCACTGCACATCGCACATTTGATTTCACTAACATTATTATTTTTATTAATATTCGAGTGGAAAGCTTTCGGTTTGACTAGGGATTTAGGTTGTACCGTTCGCATCTTATTTCTTTCAATCATCTCTAACGATCTAAATCTCGCTTCCAGAAAATTCTTCAATTCAGACCAAGCGGGTAGGACGCAGTTACTTATGCTGAGATTTTGTTCCTAGTGTTTCATCGATTCCGAATCCAGTTTTGTTACAACTAAATAATTAATAATCATATCCCAAGTATCAGTTTTTACTCCCATATTATTCAAAGATTTTAAACATGTCGATGTGGTGATGTCCACCAGTTGTTTTAATAAAGTCGTCGATTCTGTGTAGATAGGCTTTTGAGCGAATAAAATCCACTGCGCACTCCTTATGACCATTAAAGGGTTATGGTAGGAAGAGGGATTTGTCTTATTTTGTCTATAACATAAGTCTTTAACCTACGATATATCGTTACGTAAGAAACGTATATCATATAATGTTATATCTATCCCTGCTACTAAAACAGTCTTCGCTAGTATTCAGTATGATAATAGATCTGCTTATTTATACTCTTATAACAAAATAAGTAAATACGTTGATATATATATATATATATATATATATATATATATATATATATATATATATATATATATATATATATATATATATATATATATATATATATATATATATATATATATATATATATATATATATATATATATATATATATATATATATATATATATATATATATATATATATATACACATACACATACACATACACATACACATACACATACACATACACATACACATACACATACACATACACATACACATACACATACACATACACATACACATACACATACACATACACATACACATACACATACACATACACATACACATACACATACACATACACATACACATACACATACACATACACATACACATACACATACACATACACATACACATACACATACACATACACATACACATACACATACACATACACATACACATACACATACACATACACATACACATACACATACACATACACATACACATACACATACACATACACATACACATACACATACACATACACATACACATACACATACACATACACATACACAACACATACACATACACATACACATACACATACACATACACATACACATACACATACACATACACATACACATACACATACACATACACATACACATACACATACACATACACATACACATACACATACACATACACATACACATACACATACACATACACATACACATACACATACACATACACATACACATACACATACACATACACATACACATACACATACACATACACATACACATACACATACACATACACATACACATACACATACACATACACATACACATACACATACACATACACATACACATACACATACACATACACATACACATACACATACACATACACATACACATACACATACACATACACATACACATACACATACACATACACATACACATACACATACACATACACATACACATACACATACACATACACATACACATACACATACACATACACATACACATACACATACACATACACATACACATACACATACACATACACATACACATACACATACACATACACATACACATACACATACACATACACATACACATACACATACACATACACATACACATACACATACACATACACATACACATACACATACACATACACATACACATACACATACACATACACATACACATACACATACACATACACATACACATACACATACACATACACATACACATACACATACACATACACATACACATACACATACACATACACATACACATACACATACACATACACATACACATACACATACACATACACATACACATACACATACACATACACATACACATACACATACACATACACATACACATACACATACACATACACATACACATACACATACACATACACATACACATACACATACACATACACATACACATACACATACACATACACATACACATACACATACACATACACATACACATACACATACACATACACATATATATATATATATATATATATATATATATATATATATATATATATATATATATATATATATATATATATATATATATATATATATATATATATATGTATATGGATGTGATTTGTCTTCTATAACATAAGTCTTTAACCTACGATATATCCTTACGTAAGAAACGTATATCATATAATGTTATATCTATCCCTGCTACTAAAACAGTCTTCGCTAGTATTCAGTATGATAATAGATCTGCTTTTTTATACTCGTATAACAAAATATATATATATATATATATATATATATATATATATATATATATATATATATATATATATATATATATATATATATATATATATATATATATATATATATATATATATATATATATATATATATATATATATATATATATATATATATATATATATATATATTTTTTTTTTTTTCTAAAACTTGTTATGAGTGTGAAATTAAAACAATAAAATGGATAAAATCTTAAGTTTTCAACGGATTTTTTTTGAATATATGAACTAGCATTCATATCCTACTTACACCAACACCACATTTGCTTCCTTTTTGGTAATTACTTCTCTTATTATTACTTTTTATATTGTTTCTTTATTATTGTTGCACCTTAAAAATCTTGTATACATACATACATATCTTCACGCCCTATCCCTAGCGGGGTAGTCAGAGAGAACGGAGCGCCAAACGCTGCGGTCCCTGCATACCTCTTTCGCCTCGTCCACTGTCATTAACCTCTTCATACATGCTCTCCGGGGAGTCCTCATGCTTTTTACGTGACCTTCCTCCAGTATCTTCGATACTGTGTTTTCGAAAGTCAACCGAGGTCTCCCCTTACCTCTCTTACCACACACTTTTCCATCGTATATCTCATAAAGATATACGATGGAAAATCTTGTATACTTGTACCTAATTCGTGATATGAAAGAGCGGAGTTTCCTGGCACATGGCACACACTTTTCATATGCTTAAAAGGAGACTCCAAAAACTTTATATTTAGTACAAACTTGTTAAAGAAAATAAAGAATTTTTATTTTATTTCTTATTATTTATTAGATACTGCAATAAGTACTCCACCACGAGTCTTGCGTTGAGAGGAGGTTGACTGACAATCTCTTCTTTAGATGATGTATTTATCCGTGAACAATTCCCCGTCTGCAACAGTGTCATCCAGCCATGTTTCGGTTGCAACAATCATCTCATAGGTAGCTAGTAATGTTACCATTTGTATTTTATGCAATTTAGTTTTTATTCCACGAAAATTCTGATAGGAAGCCTTGAATTTTGTTAACTATCTACGGACTAGTATCTAAATAAGAGATTCTCATTTTAAAGATTGTTCAAATAATTGTAGCATTTGATTTGTTTAGCAGGTGACTGATCATTTTTCCTAACGAATATCCGACCATTGCGAATCCATACGTATCTTATTCCTTTTTCTTTTGCAACGATCCTTGGGCGTGCATGTAATGCTTAGTAAAAAGGGGAAAGATGTTCAGATACATATATATTCGACGTATTACCGCCGTACCCCAGATCGCCGATTCGGTTTGTCTCTTCTTATTGCACTTGGATACTGCAGCGATGATACTGTCTCTGACTTTTGTATTACACAGTCTGACAATTACCAACCGGGGTCTGTTATTGGTTTCATCCATTTTCCATACCCTGTGTGCATGACAATATATCGGTCTTGGGAATAGGCAGTGAGACGGTATTTCCGAGTTGATTAATAACTGAGTATAAATTTTCGGATAGATTCTCTGGAATACAGCTGATTTCCAGGTTGTTTTCAGGCGAATGTTGTTCAATAAGATTTAGTCGAGCAGATAAAGATTCAACAGTTTGATTTAGGGTACTGTTGTCTTTTGCAAGAGCGGCCTGGTGTGAAGAGCCCACAACAAACTCAACCCGATTTCCCTAAACCTATTGTGATCACTTCACAAACGTCATTCTAACTTATGAGCAATTCATTAATTCCATGTCGTTTTATCATTAATGTAATCTTTTACACTATAATAGGATTTATTAAGTAATTGTCGTTTTATAAAAAAAATAAATTTATTTAAGGAGAGATCAATTACTTCTTTTGGCAGTTTATTGTAGAAACGGACACAATTACATGGGGAAGAGTTGCGGGAGCCTTTTGGTGGGCATAACAAGTTTATACTTATTTCTCGTATTAACATTGTGAACATCACAACTTGTTCTTTATCAATATTTTTATGAACATACATTAAATTTTCAAATATATACTGACTGTGAAGAGTCATGATTTTAATATCTTTAAATTTATCCCTAAGAGAATCTCTGGGCCTCATGTTATAGATTGCTCGAACATCTCGTTTTTGAAGAACAAATATAGTATCAATATCAGCAGCATTACCCCATAATAGTATACCAAATGACATAATGCTGTGGAAGTATCTAAAATAAACTAGTCTAGCGGTATCGACGTCGGTTAAGTAGCGGATCATTTTGATCACAGACGCGGCTGAGCTAAGTCTGTTCAATAAATCGTTCATATGAGGGCCCCACTGAAGTTTCGAATCTAAGGTAATGCCCAGAAAAACTGTAATTTCCTAAATCTAGTTTCTTATCGTTAAGTTTTACAATAGTTTTGACAAATTTAACATTCGGGAGTGTGAATTTTATACATTTCGTTTAACAGTAAATTATTGATTTTAAAGCATTGGACAATATTTGAGAGAGTTTTAGAGAGAGTTTGTTCACATTGTTAATTTCATCATGTCGTCTATTAATTTTGAAAATCGATGATGATTATCTACAAATAATACTATCCCATGTTTGTCCTTTAAAAGGTAAGGTAGGTCATTAATATAGATAAGGAACAGAAAAGGGTCCAATATCGAGTCCTGTGGCATCCCTATTTTGACAAATGACCCGGGAGAACGCTTTCCATTAATGTCTACTTTCTGGATTCTATCATTTAGGTAAGAACTGACAAAGTCCAGAGCCTTAGTTCATTTAGTCTTTTCAGTTCATTGTTTATGAGCTCGAATTCTCTGGAAAAGACAGTGGAAACAGCTGACTCGACAGATTCTGTTACTGTATTTTATATGAAGATGAAAGTAAGATACCAGTACTTTAGTGATAGAAATCGTTAATACAATTTGAACTTGTCGTGGTAGCTTATTGTCACTTTAAGGTTATAAAAATTTAGCACTTAAAAAGGTTTTGTTTTCCGTGTACATAATAAGTTTCACTTGATTTATTTGTAAAAGTAATATAACACTGTGTTTTTTTAATACGATGTTACTTTGTATTTAATGAATTAAAGCGATTATTAACACTGATTATTTTTGTTCCAATAACTGTAAATTCACTTAGTTATTTCAGTGTATAACACTTGTCCTTAGTTATTGACTTATAACACACAATTCACCACGGTTTATATACGGGATTAATTACACATGCATTTTAAAAAAAAAATTATTACGGAGACTATGTTTACTGTTTGGCAGCGCCTTCTGTTTTATCGATCTGGCATTTAGAAAAATATTTGAAGGTTCTTATTAGGTCTACAACTTTGCTCACGCCGTTTTCCAAAAGATAGTAGCCAGTAATAGTTTAAATAAATAAATCATAGTCGATTTCCATCAGTTTTGACATCTATAAATGAGCCGCTCAGAGCACACATCGATTAACTCCACTTTTTGAAAAATCTTAAATTTTAGTGTCAAAGCCTTTGGTATAGTCATAACTTTTTGTATTTATAATAACATTCCTGAATAATAAAGGTTAGTAGCGTAAAATGGCACATTTTTTTGGCCATTGAATAACAAGTCGTTTATTTCAGAAGCCATTTCGATTAACTCCATACTCTAATGTAAAGCGTTTCAGTAACCATTTATCTATTCGGGCCGTGCGAAAATTCGGGCCGAACAAATGAGCGTCAATGCTCATTTGTTTTTAAGCAGCCGAAGATGCTATCCTTTAAAGTATATATCAGCCTTTATTATATCCTAAAAGTTTGTTATATCTTTATTTTGGTTTTGGATTATTATATCCTAAACTATGACAAGGGAAAAGTTGAGAAACATAATGGGCCTGCTATAATTCATTCCTCCTGTTAATCACGGTTACTATTAGAGCCTGTCAACAAATCGAAAGGACGAATCCTCGCATACAGCTGATGAAGAAGACATTATTTATAATATTGCTGAATTATCTCAAAGAATAATGCCGCTAACATAAAGCTGCTATAAATTAACTATAAAAATTATACTATAACGGAACTGCTAACATTCATTTTTATGGAAAAGCTGTGATAAAAATGTATGATCACTAACTTTTTAAACTTAAAAATGTAAAAACTACATTTAACTTTATTACTTTTTTCAGTTGTCAAATCGATTAACTCCATCGGTCACATAAAACTGTAACATTGCGGAGGATTGTTTGTTGGCTATTCTTTCTTATTGATTTTATATAACACTAGATGAAAGCTATATCTGCCACTATGCATTCTACATTATATATTTGAATTCATATTATCAGAGGACTTTTAAAAATCAATATACATTACATCATAATTTCTCATCTTTTCGTTTTATGGAATTAATCGATGTGTTCACTAAGCGGCTCAAATATAAATTTACATAGATATTAGTTAATTTTTGTTTGCGTCATACAGTTACTAGCGTCATTTAATTAAATATGTCAACTTATAAACCGAATTCACGTCATTTGCGGGAGATTTCACTTTTTCATTTCAACATAGTTTTAGCGTTACCAATATTTTTATTATTTAACATGTCTCTCCACACCAATGACCGATGACCGATGAGGATCAACTTTATGGAAAAGATCTTACATTGTACCTATTTTAAAATCCGGTAGCAAACATGATATAAAAACTTATAGACCCATATCCAAACTTTGCTGTATTGCGAAGTTGTTTGAAAAAATAATTAACGACACAATATTTTCTATTATACGTCCTCATTTAATAAATGAGCAACATGATTTCATCAATAAAAGGTCGACGGAAACAAACTTATATGAATTTTTGCATCAGGTTTCTAATTCCATGGATTAAGAACATCAGGTGGATGTAGTGTATACCGATTACTGTAAAGGCTTTGTTAAAGTGTCTCATAAAATACTTATTTACAAGCTTGAAAGTTTCGGTATACACGGCGACGTGCTCAGATGGTTGGATTCATATCTTCGCAACCGAACTCAGGCTGTCTCTATTAAAGGTTATCTGTCATCTTTTATACCGATAAGTTCAGGTGTTCCTCAGGGCTTTCACCTCGGTTATTTACTGTTCAATATATTCATAAATGTCATAAATAATGTATTTGTGTCTTCAGATTTTCTTTTATATGCTGATGACACTAAAAATTTTAAATCTATTAAATCTTTAGATGACTGTTATGATCTACAATCTGACTTAAATAGGTTAGAGACATATTGCAAATTAAATTTTCTTCATCTTAACATAAACAAATTTGCTTTATAAATATACCGTCAATAATAAGGACATATCACGGAAGACCGAGGTGACAGACTTAGGCGTGATGGACTGGATAGCAAGCTTTCTTTTAGTTCTCATATTAGAAGTATTTCATCAAAAGCCTATCGCATGCTAGGATTCATCAGAACAGGACAGATCCAGTTCTTATTCATAAGAACAGGATCTGAATTTAAAAATACTTCTACTATTAACCTGCTTTATAACGCTTACATCCGTTCTTTACTCGATTATGCATCTACGGTATGGAATCCTCAGTGCAATGTTCATATAAATAAAATTGAGAAAATCCAAAACAATTTTTTAAAATATTTGTCTATTAAATCTAGCGATTCTACCCATGAACCTTTATTTGCTCTTTCAAAACGCCGATCTATGAGAGACCAAGTTTTCTTATATAAAATTATAACAAATATTGTTGACTTCCCTTTTCTGCTTAGCAAGTTGTCTCTGAACTGCCCACGATCCAACGCCAACCATTACGTTTTATACTCCCACTTGTCATTCATCACATAATGCTAACTGTTTTATAATCAGAGCTTGTCGCGAATATAATAAGCATTTTGGGAACATTGATATATTTCATTTATCATTGATTAACTTTAAAGATAATATTTGTAACAATCTTAAATCTTAAATTAATTATATACTTTTAATATTGTCTAATATTTTTTCTCTTATTGTGTTAAAATATTTGAGTGCATTTTATGTTTCATCAATCTGTGGAAACTTCGCTGGATAGTGTGATATTTAAAGTGTATTATGTAATTAGATTATATTTTATATCTGTTTGTTTTCCAAATATTAAATAAATAAATATCAAATCAAAGCAAATCAAATGATTTGATTTGATTTGATTTGATAAATAAATAAATAAATAAATCAATAAATATGAAAAAATCGGCGGCTGAGGCTCATCGGGTTATTTCAAGTACTTATGGTGTCGATACTATTAGTGAACGATCGTGTCGCAAGTGATTCCAGCGCTTTAAAAGCGGTGATTTTGTTGTTGAAGATTGGTATAGCGGTGGCAGAGAAAAACTTTTGAAGATGATGAACTGCGGCATTAGCTAAGACGCAATTTGGCCATCGGTTACGGTGACAATATGTATGGAGTTAACGATAAATTACGTGATCTAAGTCAACGAATAGAAAGATCGTAGCCAAACGTATAACTTAATATAACGTCAACGAAGCGTTCGAGTAAAACGAAAAATTTTATCGTTTCTTCAGTGTCAATCGCTACATGACAGCCAAGTTACTCAATGACAATTAATTGCGGCTGTCAGTGTTAATGGTTAACGCTCACCTATCGAAGTATAAAACCCTGCAGAAAACGCTACAAAATGGCGTCTTAAGTCAGTGGTGAGCAATCCTTCGACTACTGTACATATATTCGTTTGAATAATGCACGCATTGAATATTTTATGGCAAAATCATAATTAGGAAGTGTGGCTCAGGCGCCAACGAAGAATTAAAAATCGCCGATACGCAGAGATGGTTGAAGAAATGCCGGAATCCCTGTTTATACAGAGATTTCTGCTATATAAGGTAATTTTTCCAACCATGTGTAAGGAATTACGTGAGCTAGGTGGTTTGAATGGATCCAATGAAATCTCCATAGAAATTAAGGTAAGATATGAGTTTACAACTTTATTATTGTTTACGTGCATTATTAATTATTTATATCTTTTAGGTTTTGTGTGATCTTAGTTAGTCTACCAGCGCATTGTAGGCATCTCTCAACATCTTGCCCAACGCACTGTGAGTCGTTGTGTTGCACAGGTTGTGGATGCTTTGAACCGTCCTGCAGTAATGGCAAAGTGGATAATATTTCCACAAACGCAACAAGACAGGGAAAAAATAAAACAAGAGTATGTCTCCTAAACTATTTAAAAAGCTTATTATTAAAAATACACGTATATTTTTAGGTTTCAGAGAAAATTTGCTTTGCCAGGGATTATAGGGTGCATAGATTGCACACATATAGCCATTATAAAACCAGATAATGAGGAGCACTTGTATTACAATAGAAAAGGTTACCATTCCTTAAATGTGCAAATGGTATATATATACTTATTTTTTTACTAAGTATAAGGCATGTTGAATATAAATTCAATTAAATTTAGAAATGAAATTAATTTAACCACAGGTTTGTGACAGTGATCTATATATCACAAATGTCAATAAAAAGTTTAGTGGAGCTTCACATGACTCACACGAGCCATGAGAACCATAATGGCCGAAGTCAATTTTTTACAATATTGAGTTTATGATTTTTTCCAGTTCAAATTGATCATTTTGATATAACCAGAGTGGCCTAAAAATGATACAACTAATTTTACTAGATGGCAGCATAATTATTGTAATATTTTTTAGTCTGTGATCTAAATTTGATGTGCCATACTAGCCTAAGTAAGATAAGCCACTATGGTTTAACCCTTAGATGCATATTGTTGCCAATTGTATTCGGAGCATAAAATCTCGATTTATTCGAATTATACATGAAATACGTGTATCCAAACGCATAACAACCATAGACTGAAAATTCATCTGTTAAAAAAGTAATTGTCAAAAGTGACATGGCGCGAATTTTCTAAATAATTTGACATCTAGCTCTGGATGTCGGAGAAATGTAAACGTTACGTGAAAGCGAGTTTTTAATTTTGTTTTCTGTGTGAAAAAGCATATTAGTTGTTTTATAAAAATTGTCATTGCACTGAAATAAAGGTAAGTTTTCTAAGTCAAACGTTATTTTGTCGAATTTTGTTACAATTCTGCATTTTTTCCTAAATATGAATGTTGCCATTTGACTACACTATGCGTATATGGGTAATTAAATTTTTCCTTAGGCATTGCATTTTCTTTAGCTTTCTTAGCTTTGTTTTAGCATGTCGCGATATATAAGGGAAAAGGATATTGAGGCTATGCTTGTGACGTTAGAAAACGGAGATATTTCCGAAGATGAGGATGATATCGGCGATGAAAATGATATTGATTACTATTCTAATGTTCATGAGTTGTTGCATGAGTTGGACAGTGAACACGATGAAGAAAACTTAACTGAAGAAGATCCACCACTGCTTATTGAAGAAGAGGGAGTTTCAAATAGGGTACAGTCTCCGGAACCAGCAGCAGGACTTTCGCCTGGTCAATCGTTGTCAGTTAGTATAGGTATAACAGAGTGGAGGTCAAGAAGTACAGAACTTATTTAAAAAAAAAAGAACCTGGAATGGAATAATGAACGCGTAAAGTTTTTAGGATCAACTCCCTGAAGGAATAGCCAAGTTGGATACCCCTAATATTTTTCACAATTTATGAATGAGAATATTCTCGTTAAAATCGTTGACGAGACAAATTTATACATTATACAAAATAGCATTTCAACCTGTCCTCCGGGCAATATCACGGAAATTCGACAGTTTTTAGGCATACTAATATTTATGTCAGTCTTCCATTATCCCAGTGTAAGATCATACTGGGGTAAGTATGGCTTCCAAAATATAATGCAGACAATGACTGTAAACAGATTTGAAAAATTACGATCGGTCATTCACTTCAATGACAATCTCCAACATTGTCCTGTAGGTCATCAACAACACGACCGTCTTCATAAGATAAGACCTCTGATACAATATCTGAATAAATGTTTCACGAGTGCTGCTCCATTTGAACAAAAGATTATCGTTGGATGAATAAATGTGTTCTACCAAGGTGGCACATTTTATGAAGCAATATCTCCCGAACAAACCACACATGTGGGGATTCAAATTGTTCGTACTTTGTTCCCTTTCAGGGTATGCCTATACATTTGAAATATATTCTGGAAAACAAGACGAAAAAATTTTTCCAGGGTAACCAGATCTTGGTGTAATAGGAGACACTGTGATTCGTTTATGTCGTTCAGTACCACGGATGCAAAATCATATCATTTATTTCGATAATTTTTATACTTCGGTTCCCTTACTTTATTACTTGAAAAAGCAAGGAATATACGCATTAGGGACTATCCAAAGAAACCGTCTGGGTAAAAATTGTAAGCTGCCTTCTGTAAAACATTTTATGAAGGAGTCTGTTACTCGTGGTTCTTATGAAGAGCAAGGGGCTGATTATGACGGTGTAGACATATCAGTTACATGTTGGAAAGACAACAAAGTAGTCACTTTGGCTTCGACTTATGTTGGCTCTGAACCGGCAAGTACAGTTCCTAGATATGATAAAAACAAAAACGTAAAATAAATATACCCTACCCAAAAATAATCAAAGATAACAACGCCCCTATGGGGTTGATCTCATGGACAGCTTCTTGGGCAGATATAAAAGGTTTTTTTTTTTTAAAAAAAATATGAATATTACAAGATTTTTTTTATTATTTTTCCCATATCACATGACTCAAAAGCTATCAGAAAACATTTTTTTTAAATCAAAGTAATAAATCATGCATTCAAGGGTTAAGCAGTCTTTAACTTCACTGTCATGATGACATTAGTTTGGCTAGTTTTTGACAGTCTGTGGATGACAAACGTCATTATTTTCGCGGTCATTCGTGCTTGCTTTATTGTTTAGCAAATTATTTTTAATTATTAGTGTTTATTCATATTTGCTGCCGCCCCTTGCGATGACCCCCGCGCGGGTTGTCGTCAGTTGCACGTGAGACGGCCGGCGCGAACTTACGTCCTTCCTGAATCGATATATTAATTAGCGGTGTATTTGATTTCCCTTTGTGTTTTCCCCTCTTGATAACCTGACAAAGACAAACCTACAAAAGATAATAGTGCAAGTAACCCTAAGTGAAGGAGACTAATGTGAAACATTCCATGGCGCCATAAACGACCAGTGAATGTGTTGTGAATTATGAAGATAAGGTACTGTACATTTTTATTATCCTAAGATCGACTATAAAGTAAATAATTAATATAACCTCCCCCTCAGCACGCTTCCACAACTGTGGCACACCCTACCTTACACTGTTCAGTTAGTAAATGGCTATTTGACAATATGGAAAACGACCGACAAGAATACTATGTGGATAACGAACGTCGAGGTATGTATTACAATATCCCATTGTATTGTTGCAATAAACAGGAAGTGTTATTTGTTAATAGTCTTCTAAGAATCATTATTTACAGAAATCTTTGGGTCTGTAGCAGAAGAAGATTCATTTCAAGACAATGGTTCAGAATACCAACCATCTGGACGTAATTCGACAGCATCTACTAATGATTTAAGTGAGATTGTAGGTGACGAAAACCAATCCCTAAATTCTAAAAAAACTTCTGAAATTACTCCAGTTCAATGTAAATTTAGAAAAAGAGTGAGACAACCTAGCAAATAGAAAAAGAATTTGAGAAAGGAAAAGCGTTGTATGTTACTGTATGCAAAACATTTTTTAAAAAACTTTTTGGTGTCAGTGATGGCAATCCGTCTAGAGGTTTAAAAGATGATCTAGTTATTCCCACAGCTCCCACAGATCTAAGAAGAAACCATGTGCCTTCAAATAAAACTTCAGAGAACAAAAAACAAATTGTTAAATACTTTATCAACAAATTTCCCAATTATGAGTCACATTATACCCTACACTAGAGCACAAACCAAATGTATTTAGCACCTGACTTGGACTTGCCTAAATTGATTTCTTTATATAAAGAAGAAACACCACCTTCTGAACAAGTGTCAAATTTTATGTTTAGAAAAGTTTTTAATGAGCAATTCAACCTATCTGTTCATGCACCAATTACTAATTCCTGTAAAAAATGTGATAATTTTAAAATAAAAATAGAAGCTGAAAAATCATCTGTCAAAAAGGATGAACTTGATTCTTAAAGGAAACTACATCTCTTAAGGGCTGAATCTGCAAGAAATAATTTTTAGATAGATAAGAATAGAGCTGCAGATGATTCTGTTTTAACAGTTATAGTATTTGATCTCATTAAAACTTTATCTACTCCTGTTATTTCTACAGGAATTTGCTATTATGCAGCTTTGGACTTACTGCCTGGGAATTCATAATGCTAATAATGATAAAGTATCCATGTGTCTGTGGGATGAAACTTTAGCTTCCAGGAGTCCTCAGGAGATTGGTTCCTGCTAATTGCGTTTTATCCAAGAGAAAGTCAAGACTTAAAAGTTAATTATGTACTCAGACCAGTGTGGTGGTGGTCTTTGCCAGTACATTGTTGCCCATCCAGATTACACAGTAGATAACATAGACTATATGTTCTATGTAGGTTACTTAGCATGTGACCAAGATTTTGGATTAGTAGAGAAAAAGAAAAAAAATTTCAAAAATATTTACTTACCGGATGACTGGACTACTGTTATTAAGGCAGCTAGGGATAGGAACCCCTTTTATGTCATAAAAATGACAAAAAATGACTTTACTTCAATAAAAAAGCTAGAGAATAACATTATCAACAGGAAGATAACTGCTGAAAAATCAAAGGTACAGTGGCATGCAGTGGCTCTTGTTTAATAAAATGCATCCACTTAAATTATTTTTTAAATGTTCTAATAATGAAGATGTTTTATTTGAAAATGTGGATTTCAAGAAAAGGGAGAGGCTCTACAGATTTGACTGGTATTAAGCTGGATCCTTTATACACTTATGGAAAACCTATAAGTTGTGAGAAAAAAAAGGATTTATTAGATATATTTATCCCTCCTTTATACCTCCAGTGCATCACAGCCAGTATTAAGGATAATGTGTCGGTAAGAAATGACATAGATGTTCCTCGTAGTAAAGAGCAACTAGTACCAGTTCCTCCTTCGAATAAGCAAATTTATATCGATAATACCAAATCGCCATCATCAGTAAAATCAACCGCAGACGAATCTAACCCTAGCAGTTTATCTAGCCCAGCCGGAGAACCACATTTACTTAACCAATCTGAACATAATGAACTTGTTCGCGATCTGGAACTTTCGAAATCTAAGGCTCAACTTTTGGGATCCAGATTACAACAATGGAATCTGAAGAGGGTACGAAAGAGTACAAAAATTTACTTTTATTTAATAAAACGAGGGTAGAAAAGGGTACGAAAATTTCATATTTCAGGAAGGGACATTCCTAGTTTTTGCAGCTGTTTGGTAAAAATCAAGATTCAGTTTATTGCACTGATCCACAAAAACTCAAGAACTACAGCTGCCCGAAGAACCAACGGCTTGGAGTTGGAGAATCTTTATCGACTCGTCTAAACTGAGCCTGAAAACAGTGTTGCTTCACAATGGAAATCAATATCCGTCAGTTCCATTAGCTCATGCAGTAAATATGAAAGAAACCTACGAAAATATGAAGTTTTAGCTTAATAAAATTTAGTACGAGCGCTATTTATGGAATATTTGTGATGATTTTAATGTAGTAGCCATGCTAACAGGATTGCAAGGTAGATATACAAAATGTTGTTGCTTTTTATGCGAGTGGGATAGTAGAGCAAAAGCAACTCATTATGTACAAAAAGATTGGCCTTCAAGATCACTTGTTATTCAAGGACATAAAAACATAGCAAACGAAACTTTAGTTGACAGAGATAAAATATTTTTGCCACCACTACACATAAAGTTAGGTTTAATAAAAATTTTGGTAAAAGCAATGAACAGGGAGAGAGAGGCATTTAAGTATTGGAAAACAAAATTTCCTCGTATAAGTGAGGCTAAATTAATGGAAGGCATATTTGTCTGTCCTTAAATAAGAGAAATTTTTAAAATTCAATTTTCAAGTCTGAGTTGGTTGCTGAGAAAAGAAGGGTGTGAGTAGCTTTTGAAAACATATGTCCTAATTTTCTTAGAAATAACAAGGCTTTTCTTTTTCTTTATTTTATTTAGAGACCTTTATATTAATGTACATGCCAACCCCATCGTAACCTAATTACATTAATTCTAATAAATATATCTAGTCTATAAATAAACTAATCAAATGTGACTTATGAATTTGAACAATGTTATAAACTCATTAGATGTTGGTCTGGCAAGAATATCCAATAACAAGGCTGAAAATTACGTAGAGATAGTACAAGAACTGCTTTCATCATACCAACAACTCGGATGCAACATGTCATTAAAAATACACTTCTTGCATTCGCATTTAGATTTTATCCCGGAAAATCTGGGTTCCGTGTCGGACCAGCATGGGGAAAGATTCCATCAAGACATTGCCCACATGGAAAAAAGGTACAATGGCAAGTGGACTCCAGCAATGTTAGCTGATTTTTAGTGGGGAGTAAATCGAGAAACAGGAATTAAAAATTATAAAAGGAAGTGATCTACAAAATAACGTTTATTTTTTAATTTGTATTAGTTTTTTAATTCATAGGTTTATTTTAAAAGAACATTTTGAATCATATAAAAAAGTAAAAACATTGTAATTTTCTTTTTTTCAAAATAAATACAAATACCGAAATTTATATATTTTATTATACAAATTTCGGTATTTTATTTCAACGTCAGTATCTCGAAAACTAGACGTGGTAGCATAGATCTGTAAACAGATTTGCATTCTGCTAACCAAAGCCAATAAGAATTACATACCCATCTTTTTGCTCCCGGATATATTTTTTTTGCCGACCAGTGTAATCTAACAGACAAAAGGAGAATCGTAAAAGTAGATAATTACTATACTTCATTGAGCCTAGCAGAAAAACTGCTCTTACAAAAGTCTTTCGTATGTGGTACATTGAACGTAAAAATAAAACATTTGCCAAAGACTATCTTTGGCAAATACTCTATCAAAATTAAAAAAGGTCAGGAAATAGGAAATATGAACAAAAAGAGAGGGGAAACGGTTGATAAAAGATCAGTTTTAAAGCTCACTTCGTGCAAAAATTACGACGACAAACTTATAAATACAGGAAAACTAAAGCGAGGCATAATGAACCCATTGAAAAACCAGGTTGTGTTTTCTTATATAATCAAACTAAAAAAGGAATAGATTTCAGTGAAAAAGGAGTGAAGTGGTGGAGAAAAGTCATGATAGAGTTGTTATTTGATACACCTCTTGTTAATGCTTGGATTGTATATAACTCGATCAATGATGGTGGTAAAATACCCAAGCGAGAATTTGTGGAGAAAATTATTGAATCTTAATGAGGAAGGACTTGGACACTGATATAGGTAATGTTATAAAACATTACATTGCACATCGCACGCCCTTTGCCTCACGCTACACACTGCAAACAACACGCCATAAACGGCACTCCACACTTAGTTTACAGTTTACACAATATTACGTACAATAACACTCACGTAAGATCTTTTATAATAATTTTATTTGCAGCACCCGTAATAAAACCAAATAAACACCATTTAGTAAAGGGCACGAAGAAGAAAAACTGTGTTGGATGCTACGAAAAGCTTCGAGATTGACGACTGTCAAGCTGACAAAAAATTAACTGAATGTAACGCATGCAAAAGAAACTTCTGTTTGGATTGTTTCAATATAAAACATTAATGAATATTATTTTTTCTTTTATTTCTTCAATAAAATTTAGGCCCATCGATATCTGTTTTTCCTAGAGAATCGCGGCGGTATTATCGTCGTGCCACGTATTTCTATACATTCTCTATGGAACCGTCTCCACACGGCGATATTATCGCCGCGATGCGACGAGTGGCAACGAGCGCGCGAAACGTCATTATATCGTTGTTAGCCGGCCGCGACTAGCAGCGGGCCCGCCGCAAGTTTTTCTTCTTCCGGCAAATCAAGGGCTTCTCCGTTGTAGATTAAAAAAAGTAATAAAGAAAGTGAGACCTGGGAATACACTGATTTGACTTGCGTAGTAGCCGATTTCTTAATTTTCCTATAAGAAATCGCTACTGCGCAGGTCGAACCACGTGATCCGTCAAGTCTGCTCTTTCGTGACGCGGATTGTAACAGATAGTTTATGTTTGATTTTATAGCTTCAAGTTTGCTTCAAGTTGCCACTTGTTTTTGTGTCTTTTCCTCTTTTCAAGTTTTCTTTTTTTTTCTTGTAGTGTTTGGCAATAATGAACAAGAAAAAGAATAAAATTAGTGTAAGAAATGAGCGAGAGTTGGAATTTATCGTCAACAATCTATCAGATTTATCCGATATAGACTCCGACGATGATGCCTATTATAATACAGCACCTGTAACTAGCCCAGCATTAGCATATTACTACATGCAGATTACTGCAGTTTACGAACAGCTTTTCGGTGTACAAGAAATTACACAACAAAATATTGAAGACAGAGAACAATATTCAGTTACTTCACTAAGAGATATATTAGAATCAAATAGTCCTGGCAGTAATGTTTGGGACACAACACCACAATTATCTGGTGATCCACTATTACAAGTAATAGATGAGCACATCGAGATACATGAAGAAAGGGAACATAATCTAACACAAAGAGAAATTGTAATACAGCAATGTATTGATGCGATCAACAATGATAATCATACAATCCAGGCAGATGACACAAGTACAGGGCCGTCAAATGTAAATAATAATGAATCAGATTCAAAAGAATTGTCAATGTATCCAGAACAAGACAACCACGAGAGTGGAAAATTGAAAAGAACATACATAGTATTCCAGAATTTATCAATCCCATTCGTCCACAATCGACATATAATCACAAAACTAAGCCAATATCTATTTTCGAAAAGTTTTTCCCTGAGTATTTAGTACAAGTTATAGTAGAACAAACCAATAAATATGCAGAACAAAAAAATAGTCAAAATTAAACATCAGTATCAGCAGAGGAAATGAAGGCGTACTTAGGAATATTGATTATGATAGGCCTTAACCCCTTGTCGGATATGGAGCTATAATGCTTAAATGATCCATTCTACAACAATCCTGAAATATCAAAAGTTATGCCTATTAAAAGATTTAGAAAGTTTACAGAGAACTTACATATTAATGATAATGAAAAAGAACCAGATAGGAGCTCACCTGATTAAATTGTATAAATTAAGACCCATGATAGAAGAACTAAATGAAGTTTACCAGCAAGAAACAGCAAATTCTAGTCAACAATTAATTTACGTATGTATGGTTAAATTCAAAGGGCGATCCATTTTAAAATAGTATATGCCCAAAAAGCCGATCAAGCGTGGATTTAAAGTATAGGCACATTGTGATGCTAAAACTGGCTATTTATATGCATTCCAAGTTTATACAGGAAAAGGAGACGACATGGAAGACGGAGGGGTAAGACACAATGTGGTCTTGCCACAGGCCTTCCTGAAAACACATTGCTAGCTTTTGACAATTTTTTTACTGGCTGCGATCTGATGGAAGCCTTGTATGAAAAGAAAATTTTCGCTGTTGGCACAGTGAGAGCAAACCGAAAAGATCTTCCAGATATATTAAAAAGATTACAACCACAACCTCTTAGGCTTGAAAAAAAAATTTGCAGCTGTAACTGTTAGGCCTATTACAGCTATCAAATGGCTTGACACTAGAGACGTTAACATTCTTACAACTGCCCACCATCCAACTGACACAGTATTAGTAAAACGAACTCAAAAAGATGGAACAAAGAAAGAAATTCTTTGGCCCAAAGCTATCGCTTGTTACACGCTCATTATGGGCGGAGTTGATCATTTTGATAATTTCCGATCATCATATCCGATTAATCGTAAGTGTAGAAAGTTGTGAATGCGATTATTCTTTTTCATGTTATTAACAGTTACATTACATATGATACTACTCACATTGTAAGTAACCATTCGCATAGAGAGTTCAGGCTACGATTAGCTAGAGAGCTGGTTTCAAATTTTACCAGTAAAAAAAATCAGCAGGTCGTGTTCAAAAACAAAAAGAGCTCTAAATTCGGCGTGCCAGATGAAATTCGCCTCCTCAATGTTTGGATCCACCTTCCTGAAGAAGGAAATACCTACAAAAGGTGTAGATTCTGCAGCACCAAGAAAGAGGAAAAGAGAGCAAAAATACTTTGCACAACCTGCAAAGTTGCACTATGTGCAAAAAAATGTTTTAAATCATTCCATGAAGCTTCTGCTTAAAACTAATTTTGATTTGATTTTTTGTAATAAACCATGGTTGTCATACTTTTTGTTTTAATTACTTATCTCCTTGTTAAATTTAATTCAAATTTACAATTTATTCAAAACGCTATATACATTATACAAATATAATATATTTATTACGCAATTATTCATATATATTGTATATGTGACGCACACTCTTTTGCAGTATGTAATATTTTATAATCATATTTTTTCTTAGAAAATTAAATTTCACGGGCAAAGACAGGAGCCAGCGCTATATTTGAATAGATATAAAATAACTGAAAATACATGCTACCGTAAACAGGCAAGGGGAATTATTTGCTAACAGCAACTTAATTACGGGCAAAGGGAATTATTTTCCCACTGCAAAAAAGGATTATTCCCCCCTCTCCAACCCCTTTTAAATATATTTTTTGGAATCCCCAGCATTAAGTACTCCCTGACCGAGGTGGGCAACTCAAGCATGCCTCGGTCTCGCCGTCCCCCTCCCAGCCGCGCTGTGTACTGGTGGTCAGAGGAGTTGGGGGATCTCCGGGCCGCCTGTGTGGCCACCAGAAGGGCCTTTACAAGGAGCCGGCGGCGTTGTTGCGGCGAGTTGCTGGTCCTCCTACTGGGCGCGTCGCACGGGTGGCGGATAGGGGAAAACCACTCGCTCTTGCGGGCGTGTGGATCGGGAATTTATTCCCGACGCGGACCAAAACCAGCTAGGCATGGGCGTGTCTTTAGTGCATAGTTATGCACACGGCCTAGGGGAGCACAACCCGACAGAAAAGCTCAGCTGGGGAACAGCGTAAACAACAACATGATGATATTTCCTAAAACAAATTTACCCCAGAAAGGTACCAGCCTCTTAGAGGTTGGAGAATCCCTTCGCGCTTCGGCGTGCAGCCCCACCGAATCTGGGGGGGCAAGATCTGGCATTGTGAGACGGGAGAGAGGCCCGAAAAGGGCGGAGCAGAGGTAGTGCCCAAGAAGGGTGGTGAAGTTCGGTTGCCCGTAGAATGCGGGGAGAAGTTGTTGCCCGTAGAGGGTGATGTTATGGTGCCTGAAAAAGAGGAGTGTCACTCTGCGATGAAGAAGCTCTAAAAGAAGCGAGAGTCGTGGTGGAGCGACTTGACTTGAGCGGAGCCAGCGGTTTAAGATCTAGGTGTGATTCTCTCTCTTCGGGGGGAAAGTTCTGGGGGGTACCTGGGTCGAATAGCTCGGACACAGAGAGCTTTGCGTCAGTTGGTCCACAAACTGCTATATCCAAAGGCCGGCCCCAAAAATAGCTGCCTGTAGAAAGGGGAAAGGGCCTGCATCTATAAGGCAATATTCTCAAAATATTGAGGCCAGAAAGATGCAGAAGGAGGAACGATGGCTTAGGGCAGAGAAGGAAGTGGTAGAGGGTACTCTAGCTGTTCAAAGCAGGGCAAATTCGACATTTTCGAGCATGTCCTATCTTTCAGAACTCGATGTCGAGGAGATGAAGCTGACATCTGAATTGACAGCTCAAGTCACCGACAGTCTGGCGATTATTCAAAAGATCGCCAGTAAATCTGGGAACCTCAAGGGCACATTCACCAGGGCCCTAAAAGAGGCGGCTAAGTCGATTGCCATAGCTGTGGATGTACTTGCCCAGCGTAATATCAATGAGGAGGTGCTAAATTTGCGAGCTCGCAACAAAAGACTGGAGCACAATATGCTGGAGTTGCAGAGAGAGGACAGTCTTTTACGGGCTGACCTTGATCGCAGTCGCACGGCAGAGGCGCAAAACCTCAGGAGCAAGCCAGCTTCCGCCCGAGTAGTGCAGACGGGCCTGATGAGCTGGCACGAAACATCATGGTCCAGGTTGGGACCATGGTGAGTGCACGCTTGGAGGCTATAGAGATGTTGCTTCCTGCTAAACCTTTGAGGCCCCCATTGGCAGCGAGTCGAGCACCTGCAATTGTCGCCTCAACATCTGCGGCAAAATCACCAGAAGCCCAGGTGACCACGCTAATGTCCCCCGCAAACCCAGCCCGCACGAATGGGCCAGTGGCCTCAAAAGCCAAGGGTAAGGGAAAAGGCAAGGGGAAGACAGCCCGAGTTCCCGAGCCTCGGCCTCTGCCACCTGCTCTGACTAACATGACGGAGGGGTGGAATGTGGTCGCCAAAAAGGGCAAGAAGAAAGGTGCCCTTAAGGTGAACAAGGAGGGGTTACGACCTAACTTCAAACCAGCGCCGAAGCCTCCCAAGCTACGCCAACCAAGATCGGCTGTAATTTCTCTGAAGTTACAGCCAGGCGCAGCGAACAAGGAATTTAAATAAATTTTCAAGCTCAGAAATTTCCAATGTCGAAACCATTGTTAAGAGTGTTGATAACAACATGAAATATCCTAAAATTAACATATCTGGGTTTTCAGGCAGTTACAGTGAATGGACCACGTTTAAGCAGATGTTCTCGTCACTAGTAATCTATAATAATTCATTTGACGATATATAACAAAATTCATTATTTAAAAAGTTATCATGTAGGAGACGCTGAGCAATTGCATGTTCATGTTCCAATAGAACAGGGTAATTTTGATCGTTGTTGGCAATTATTACAAGAAATGTATAATAACAAAAGATTTGTTTGTTATCAAACATTAAAATTGTTTTTTAGTCAAAAAAATCCTAATGTTGAGTCTTAATGTTGAGTCATGTCTAGCAACGCTTCAAAGCGTTGGTGTAAATACACAAACGTGGGATGTAATATTGATCCACGGTTTGACTTTGAAATTGGACGCAGAGACAAAGCGTAAATGGGAATTCCATATTACTAACCATATTTCCATGAACGAACTCCCAACTTATCAACAATTTACTGACTTTTTATCTAAAACGTTTAGAGCTCTAGAATATCTTGGTCCAAAGTCAATGTCAACAAAATCTCAATATAATAATAAAATTAATACTTTACATGTTGGAAATGTCAATATATCTTGTTTATTTTGTTCAGGATAGTCACAAATTATATCAATGTACAAAATTTCAAATTTCTAAAACAACGATTGATGATCGTCGCAAATTTGTCAAAGATAATAATATATATTTCAATTGTTTAGGTAGTAATCACTCTGCCAACGATTGCCGTAGTAATTTAAAATATCATATTTGCAAACGAAAACATCATTCTTTTCTTCATCCTACGAGTAAAATTGTTGATAACGAAAATAAAAATTTAAAACAAGGATGATTCTCTTGTATCAATGGTATCGTGTTTTTCATCAAGTAAGATTTATAAGCAGGTGTTAGCTACGTCCAGAAACGGAAATGATTACAAAATAAGAGCATTACTCGACCAAGGATCGCAGTCGTCTTTCATAACAGAATCTGTTGTTCAATATTTAGGTTTGAATAAAAGGTCGACCACTAGCCTTATAATGGGACTAGGTGGAAGAAAAACAATGCTTTCCAAAGCAACGTAAGTTTTAAAACAAAATCAATATATGATCCCTCTATAGAAATTGCAGTGAATGCACATGTTATAAAAAGCATTACTACGCCTTTGCCAACTAACCGTATTGTGGCATTGGACTGGGTGGATCTATCAGGAATTTCGCTAGCCGATCCTGAATATTATATACCAAACAAAATAGATTTTCTTCTAGGTGCAGAAGTATACGGCGAAATACTTCGCGATGGCATCAACTTCTGATGGTACAGGAGTAGAAATATTTAGACTAGTTACGTCTCAACAACGCTTCCATTTTATACAGAGCTGCCTTATGAGTTAGATAACCTAGCACCAATCAGAGAACTATTCAGTGCGTTCGAATAAAATTGTAAGAAACTGTATTCTCCCGGTGAGTGTCTAATCATTGATGAAATGTTGATTGCTTTTCGAGGCCGATGCAAATTTCAACAGTTGTATACCATCAAAACCTGCAAAATACAGCATCAAGATTTTTGCTTTAGTTTAGATGCTACAAATTACTACATTTTAAATCTTCTACATTTTAAATTACATTTTAAATCTTCGAAACACAACTGGCTGGGTCATTTGCTACGAGCAATAAGCCATTTGATATCGTGAATCGGATTGTAGGACCTATTTCTAAAGCTAATCGTAATCTTACGTTTGATAACTGTTTTACTAGTTATGAATTGGTTCAATAACTGCTCCAAGAACACAAGTTGACGTCAGTTGGTACCCTCCGTAAAAACAAGAGACAGATCCCACCTGAGTTCACTAAAACTCGGGGCACTAACGTGTTTTCATCGCGATTCGGTTTCCAAAAGGATATTACTCTTGCATCTCATATCATCTAGAGTTTTTAAAAAGGAACTGTAAAAGATGGGATTGAAATGTTAATAGGATTCAGAATGAGTGGACTTCAGCTTGTGGTGAATATTGCTTAATGTATTTGCTATATAATAATAATTCATGGATATTTAATGCATTGTTTTACGACATTATTTACAGGGAACACAGTGTACAACGATATTTCAGTACA
Source organism: Dione vanillae (assembly GCA_037178615.1). Taxonomy (NCBI): domain Eukaryota; kingdom Metazoa; phylum Arthropoda; class Insecta; order Lepidoptera; family Nymphalidae; genus Dione; species Dione vanillae. Next base: position 572,659 of record JAZFAU010000318.1, on the reverse strand, counting down.
TGAGATGTTTCAGTCATATTTTATAAGTAATAAGCAATAACAGTTCGGAAAATAAAAATTATTACAACTTAAAATAACTTTTTTATGAGTTATGAAACTGCTGAAAATTTGCTCAAAAACACAAATTGTCTGCCGTTGGTACACTAAGGTCAAACAAGACATGCCTTCCACTCTAGTTCACGGAACGACGTGAAGGAAAATCATCTGTGTTTGGATTTCAAAAAGACATAACTATTGTATCTTACATACCAAAGCCGCGAAAATGTGTACACATGATGTCCTCATGATGACGAGATCCCGCAACTGTAAACGCTGGCCTCTTACCGTTTTTTTTTCAATGTTGAACCATGATGGCATAATTAGTTTTATAGTGCATATGTTAAATAACAGCATTGAAAGGAACAAAACTAATCTAAGGAAGAACTTCATCAAACAATTGGGACTTTCTTTGCTCGAAGACCACATTAGGAAAAGAAAAGGCAATCTACATATACCACGAGATATAAGAAAACGCGTGCATGAAATGTTGAATGATGAAGTTACTGGACCTCAACAAAATCAATCAAGAAGGTCTCAGCGATGTTCTTTCTGTCCAAGACACAAAGATAGGAAGACTCTGGACGGATGTAACAAACGTAACGCCGCCATATGTAAGTAACATGCGAATTTGATGTGTCAAAATTGTACTATTTTAGATAACGAATGATCTTGCTCAAATAGTAGTAAAGAGTCAATTAAGAGTTTTTTATAAAGCCAAATATGTCTAATTTTATATAAGAAGTAAAATAATTAAGTTAAAAAAGAAGAAAATTTTTTGTTCTTTTTTTATTTCGATTTAATAGCATTTTGAAGTTTTTTTATTATAAACGTTTAATTTGATACTTTTTGTATTTTATTCATTAGGTTATTAATGTACGTAACAGAAAAACCCATTCAAACTTATTGCACATGATGCACACACAAAGTAGCGACAATCTCTAGTGGGGTTAGTTTAACCCCATGTTGTATAGGTGAGGATTTTTTTTCACCTTGTATGCCGAAGGTTAACACAGGTAACTTATGATGCTCAGCTCCGTATTCGTGATATTGAAGCTAGATAGAGAGGTAGCACTCATGATGCACGAACTTTTAGAGAGTCGTAATTGAAAGAGCGTTTTGAAAGAGGGATATTCAGAGGGTTACTTTTAGGTGACTTGGGATATAAATTAGAGCCATATCTTTTCACTCCTCTAGTAAGAACCACCACTGAAGATGAGCATAATCTTAATGCATGACACCTATGTTTCAAAGTTCATAAGCTTTAACAGGTTCAGTTGGCTTTTGAATAAATTATATGACAATATTGTAATGCCTGAGTGGACTGACCCTTAATAAGAGAAACTTTGTACAATTATACACCTACTAGACATACTGCAGAACAATTTCCAAAAAAATTACCAACCATCTGAGTGAGTTGTAAAGCAACGGAGTGTCTTGACACTAGGTTCTTATGGTTCCTGCAGTTTCATCTGCTTACCCTAATAAAGATAAAGCGTGAAGACATAAAAAAAATCAAATTCAAAGGCAGAAACTCCCTAAAACAATGCCAAAAAACCCGACAAAACGTGTATACGATTATATTGATGTGTGCACAAGTGTCAGGATATTGTCTAGATTTTTTTGTTTACGTAGGCAAAAGAGAAGATTTGTTGCAAACCCTTGAAAAATAAAAATCATACGGTTTATTTTGACGATTACTTCATTAGATACTCTTTGCAGTGAAACTACTTGAGGGCCAGATATTCACAACATCTTTACTGGGTTAGTGACACAAAAGTAAGTATGCTGAAATGGATGGATCAGTATTTACTCTGTCAAACTATATATCCAATAAATGTGGAAAAAGTAAGACGCAGAAAGCGTGATGGTACCAGTACTAAACTGGGACCAGTACAGTACTGTTTAGTCCTCAAGCCGTCATCGACTAAAACGCAAAAATAAACTTTGTCGACAAATTGAAAATGACCAGCTCAAAGGAAGCTATGCAATTAACAGAAAATCCCAAGCGATGGCATAGGATTTTTATATCTATCTTGATAGTTGTGATTTCAATGCTTCTTTGATTCATGAGGAACTGCATTTCTCTTCAGGCCCAGACCTCGACAAGCTGATGCTGAACGAATTCGGGCGAGAAGTATATCGGAGCCTGCTTGCATGAGGATATGTCAGAGACAAATGAAGACGGAGTTCGGGCTTCAATTGGATTTCAATGTTACTGAGGCCAATGAAGTCATACTTGAGGATGCTCTCAATAATGAACAACAGTCTGATCAGCGCACATATTCCGACGATGGCTTTAAAAGTTAACCGATTGGCGTTTCAGAACAAAACTAATTCAACGTTAGTAGTCGACGTGCAAAATTTGTCAGAGAAAACCAAGAACTTGTGCTATACTTATGTAAAAACAAAGCTTTCGACGAAGGGTAAGCTACACGAATACTATGCAACACGCCTGAGGGGATTGCAATTCAGTTCAACAGAAACTTCGGAGATCGACTTAGCACTGCACTACGTCTTGCCAGAACACTGGTATTTCAAAAGTCGCACAAAACAATACGAACTAAACATAACGGCGAACGACGTGCAACAATAGAAGAAGGACTCAACAACTTATACTCACTGCTAGAAAACAACGGAATAAATCCATATGTATTTGGAAATTTGACATTTGACAGTCATTTCTATGGACAACCAAATAAAAAAAAATAACTTATTCTTCTACGGAGCACCGAGCACAGGAAAAACAATGATAATGGAAAGTTTGGTGAATATGCATTACAATTTCAAAAGACTAACGGGACCAACGCCAACTTCTTTGTTTAACTTTGCAAGTCTAACACATACAAACGCATGGTTCATGGACGAATGCAAATTGACAGACAATCAATTTGAACAATGGAAACTATTGGCGGCAAGACAACCGATGTCTACAGACGTGAAATACAAAACAAGACAAGACATAAAAAATTGTGTACTGTACACAGCAAGTAATTGTCTCATATGCGCATACGTAAACTTCATAGAAGCACAAGAAGCTGTGAATGCAAGAACAATAACGTTCCATTTTACTAAGTACCTTAAAATAAATCCGTTCATATGGGAAGCATTTTGGAACATATATAGCACAAATAGTGATTACACTGAAACTATAATGTATGACTTAGTTTAAGATAATTTTATTTTCATATTCAATGTTAATCATTTATTATTTACGCAAATGTAACCAGCTTTGCAATAAATTATAATTAAACCAGTATAACCGTTTCATTTGCACACCCCTCACACTATATAAACACGAGTTCAAAATAAAAAAAGTCACCCGCCTGCGGCCCTTGAAAACGTCGAGGCGTCTATATGCCAGATATTTCTCACAGGCCATCAGCCAATTATAATAGCTTCGGTTTACCTCTCACCGAACAAGCCCTTACTTGAAAACGACTTAAAACTACTGATAAATATGGGTCCCTCGGTCCTTCTGACTGGGGACCTCAATAGCAAGAACCCCGTGTGGAATTCGACCCGCCACAACACCAAAGGCCGATATCTAGAAAGCCTTGCGGATAGATACAACCTCTCCGTACTAGGCCCATCAACACTATCCAGGTATCCGACCGGACAAATAGGCAGCCCAGAAGTTCTGGAAATAGCCATTCTTAAAGACGTGTCCCTCAGGATACGCTCTATAGAATCGCTATCGGAACTCGACTCTGACCACAGACAAGTAGTATTAAAACTAGGTTCGGACAGCCCTTCAGGCCAGCCAACAAAAGTCATTATTAATTGGAAAAAGTTCGCCAAACTCATCAGAGCGGACGACTCCCCTCTCGCGCACATGATTCCTGGCATCATAGACTCCGTAGACGTAGCAAAGGACGCCGCGACTAAATTTGCCCAATTTATACAGGACACGCTCCAAAGTTGCTCCAAAGAGGTCCCAGATCTGCCCGAAGGCAGATTTGAGATCTCAGAGAAACTACGACGCCTTATTCGACGTAAAAATAAGGCCACCAGAGACCACGACGCGTGTCCTAACGACAAAAACCGTAAAAAACTTAACGACCTTAGGAGAAGAGTCAAATCCCAATTTGAACAGCTCAGAGGCGAATCTTGGGATGTTCGGCTCGAGGGGCTCACGCCAACGGCCCAGGCGTTCTGGGCGTTGTCGAGGACCTTTCGATCCGACACAGTGGCGACTATGCCTCCTCTCACTAAGCCGGATAACTCTACCGCGGCCGACGACACAGAAAAAGCGGAATGCCTCGCAGATAATTTAGAAGCGCAATGCTCACCGAGCAGTCAGCCATGCGACCCGGAACACCTATCGATGGTGGACTCCGAGGTGGCAGAGTGGGCATCGATGCCCCCGATCGGCGAACCGGTTCGCCCGACCGACGTAGACGAAGTTAAAAATATCCTCAAGGACATCAATCCCAAGAAGGCCCCGCCTGACAACATCCCCAACAAGGTCCTTAAGAATCTTCCGATCCAATTCGTGTCTTTATTGGTCATGATTTTCAATGCTCTTCTAGCAGGGTGCTCCTTCCCCGCCGAATGGAAGGAAGCCACCGTCATAGGGATTCGTAAGCCCAATAAACCCGCCCACCTACCCTCGAGTTACAGACTCATCAGCCTCATCAGCTGCCTAGGGAAAGTCTACGAGAGAATCGTACTCGCTCGCATTAAAGAAATAGTAGAGACGAAGAAACTGCTCATCGACGAGCAGTTCGGATTTCGACAACGGCACTCTGCCGTTCATCAAGTTCACCGACTCACCGAACACATCGCGAAATACCACGTCCACCGTTCGATCCGCAGCGACACGGCTGCCGTTTTCTTAGATATCGCCAAAGCATTCGACAAGGTTTGGCACAACGGCCTGCTCTTCAAGCTCCACCGTATGGCACTCCCGGACACTCTCGTGCACATCATTCGAGAGTACTTGTCGAACCGCACGTTCCGCTACCGTATAGAAGGGACCCTCTCGTCGCGTCGTCCCGTCCACGCTGGAGTTCCGCAAGGCTACACACTCTCCCCCCTTCTATACGCACTGTACACGAGCGATATTCCGCGCGTTCCAAAAGTAGAACTCGCGATGTACGCCGACTACACCGCGCTCTACACCACGGACCGCTCCGCTTGGATCCTAGCCGAAAGACTGCAACTCGCGGCCGACGCCTTAGGCGATTGGTTTAGCAAGTGGCGGTTTGAGGTCAACACGGAGAAGAGCGCAGCGGTACTCTTTCCGCGTAAACGTTACGAAACCGTCTCTACTATACGGCTACAAAATAAACCGATCCCCTGGGAAAACCAGGTCAAATATATAGGCGTCATCCTAGATTCGCGTTTCACTTTCCGTCCTCACATTAGACACGTGAGAAACAAAGCCATGTTCATCCTGAACAGGCTGTACCCGCTCATATGCAAGCGGAGTAAAATGTCACTTCGCAACAAGCTGACATTGTACAAAACTTGCATCCGCCCCATAATGACCTACGCCAGTGTAGTGTTCGCACACATAACACAGATCTCCTTCAGAGAGTCCAAAATAAATTCCTCAGGATAGCATCCTGGATGCCCCTGGTACGTTCGTAACGTTGACCTACATAAAGACTTCGAATTGGAATCGATTAAAGAGTTCTACAAAGGCTTAGCCAAGCGCTACTACGAGCGCGCAGACTCTCATCCTAATCCCCTAATCGTTGAAGCGTCTAAATACGCTCCCCATCCTCACAAATTACAAGTGAAATTGAAGGTCACCACGGCATCTTGATTCGGTAAGGAGAGTTCCTTACCGAATCAATACCTTACAAATCGAGCCTTAGATCTATGCGACCCTGATCATCTCGAGCAAAAGCTGACACACATTCAGGAGGTATTGAGAAAAAACGGACATAGGGTAAGTGATAATGTAAGATCTCGAACGAGAAGGGAAAAACATCCGGAAGTCAGCCGTCAACCAGCGTTCCTGCCATACGTCAAGGGAATAAAGGACAAAGTTGGAACTATACTCAAAGATTACTCCATCAAGATTATATTTACCCCTTTGACAAAAGTCTGTAAACGCTTACGCACACCGAAGGATGTTATTCCATTCCAAACACCGGGTGTATATAAAATCAACTGCAGCTGTGGTAGTTCCTATATTGGACAAACCAAACGCACCATAGCGGATAGCGCAAAACCTGCATGTGCAAGCTGCATGCAAATATTACGATTACGAACGTTGCTATTTATAAAAACAAACGTTTTAAAACTAATGACATAAATCTAATAATCTCACATATTGTGTGGGATATAAATCCTTTAACTTGTAAGCTACCTGTGTCGAATATGGCCAGCCGAAAAATATGGCCACATCCTATTATTGCAAATACGAAATATAGTTAGAATCCGATCGTTGCGTGCCATGTTTGTGGTCAAGGTCAGTATTTAAACGGCGCACCCGCCGCGCGCCCCGCGCTTTCGCCAGTCGCTCAACGGGAATAAAGTGGAAAGGTGCATCGCTGCTCTAAATAATCCCAAGTAAGATTTTTGCTATATTTCGTTGGTTTTTCGATTTTGTGTATCTATTCACGTTGTCAGCTCACACAGTTATCGTATTCCGACATTTTCTTTGTGATTTATGAAAGTATTGATATGTTTTTGGTCAGAGTAAGGTTAGGTATACAAACCCTATGACTGAAAATATGGCCAACAAGTGGCCATATTGCATGTATGATTTTTTTCATACTTACTAAAATTTCGTTTTTTAGATATGGCGCGATACAAAAGTAAAGGTATTAGGAGTAATTGGTCAGAAGATGACATAAAACAAGCAATTAGTGCTGTCAAACGTGGTGTGAATATATACGAGGTGTGTTCAAAAAGTATCGCGAATTTTGAATTTTCGCGGGTTACGTATATTCGAATTTCAATTTTTTTGTGGCGTTATGTTGGTACTCATGTCTCTCACTTATGCCGACAACCTCGGCCATTTTGAATGTTCACTTAATTGTTGAAAGCTGCTTTGCTTGCACGTGTTTTGGATCGTCTTCGATTTTTACCCATTCAAAAAAATGGATCAAAGAACGTGTATCAAATTTTGTGTGAAAAACGAAATTAAGTGCGCGGATGCATTCCGAATGTTGACTGTGGCATACGGAGAAGCTACCTTGGACCGAAGCAACGTTTATCGGTGGTACAAAATGTTCTCAGAAGGCCGAGAAGATGTGAACGACGAAGAGCGTGCCGGACGCCCGAGCACTTCAACAACAGACGAAAAAATTAATGAAGTGGAGAAAATGGTATTGGCCAATCGTCGAATCACCATTAGAGAAGTTGCTGAGGACCTAGACATATCGATTGGCTCGTGCCATTCGATTTTTATCAATGATTTGGGCATGAGACGGGTCGCCGCGAAATTCGTACCAAAATTGCTCAATTGCGACCAAAAACAGCATCGCATGAACATTGCTAATGAGATGTTGGACTCTGTCCGCGACGACCCAAATTTGCTCCAGAGGGTCATAACTGGTGACGAATCGTGGGTTTATGGTTATGACGTGGAAACCAAAGCTCAATCATCTCAATGGAAGCTGCCGCACGAACCAAGACCGAAAAAAGCGCGCCAAGTTCGGTCGAATGTGAAAGTTTTGCTGACAGTTTTCTTCGATTGCAGGGGCGTGGTGCATCATGAGTTCTTGCCACAGGGTAGAACGGTCAATAAGGTTTATTACCTGCAAGTTATGCGCAATTTGCGCGAAGCAATCCGCCAGAAACGCCCGGTTTTGTGGAAGAACAAAAATTGGCTTTTGCACCACGATAACGCCCCTGCTCACACATCGTTGCTTGTGCGCGACTTTTTGGCCAAAAACAACACACTAATGATGCCGCAGCCACCGTATTCCCCAGATCTGGCCCCCTGTGACTTTTTCTTGTTCCCTAAACTGAAGAGGCCCATGAAAGGACGACGTTATGCTACACTTGGCGAGATAAAGACGGCATCGAAGGAGGAGCTGAACAAGATAAAAAAAAATGATTTTTTGAAGTGCTTCGAAGATTGGAAAAACCGTTGGCACAAGTGTATAATATCTCATGGGGATTACTTTGAAGGGGACAAAATAGATATTCATGAATAAATAAATAATTTTTGAAAAAACACAAAATTCGCGATACTTTTTGAACACACCTCGTACCAGTGCCAGGTACCAGGTGCCAGTAACATTTGCAACAACTTTGGTTCACATTTTTCTAAAATTTACAATAGTAATTCAGCTACCCAATACAACGTCAACGATACCCTAGCTAATATGTTTGATGACGCTGACAAAAGCTGTGTCTTATCATGTATTCAGATGAATGAACACGAAATATTGAAGAAATTACAGAACCTAGATCCGCATAAAGGTGCAGGACCGGACGATATACCACCAGTTTATTTAATTAACTGCGCATCATCTCTTGCTGAACCTCTAAGAATAATTTATAATGTATCACTAAGTCTGGGTGCATTTCCAACTAAGTGGAAGGTGGCATAAGTTGTTCCCATTTTTAAAAGTGGTAATAACGAAAAAGTAGAGAACTACAGGCCTATATCTATTCTTTCGGTGTTCGCCAAAATATTTGAGTCTTTAGTTTATCCGTATATATATGCCCAGTTTAAAGGTAGTATTAGTCAGCATCAACACGGTTTTATACCTGGGAGATCTACTAACACGAATTTAGTTAACTATACTGAAATACTAATCGAGGCTGTTGACAAAAGAAAAAGAGTTGATGTAATCTATACAGATTTTAGCAAGGCATTTGACCTGGTTCCCATTTCAGTTCTCCTTACAAAATTATCAGTATTTGGCATGACTGGATATATATTGGACTGGTTAAAATCATATCTCCATGATAGGTGTTTCTATGTAGTTGCAAATGGATATGAATCTATAAAATTCAACATAACATCTGGAGTCCCTCAAGGCTCACACCTGGGTCCGTTACTTTTTAATATTTTTATCAACGACCTACCAAAAAGTTTTCATTACTCAACACCTTTCATGTTCGCTGATGACCTGAAACTTCTAAAGGTTATTGAGAATTTTGAAGACGCTAGTCGCTTACAGGAGGATCTAAATCGATTGTATCATTGGTGTAAGGTGAACGGAATGGTACTCAACACTGAAAAATGTTCTTGTATATCGTTCACTCGGAATAAGCCTGAAGTTAACACCAGTTATTACCCATACGTCATTGCTAATGTCCCTCTAAAACGCCTTAATACTATCAGGGATCTTGGTGTGATTTTCGATGAGAAGCTTACATTTATTCTACACATAGATAATATAGTCTCCAAAGCCTCAAAGATGTTGGGTTTTGTCCTGAGGAACAGCAAAATATTCCGAAAAGTACATACCAAAATAATTCTATATAATAGCTTAGTAAGAAGTATACTAGAGTATGGTAGTGTCATTTGGAGGCCACACTATGCAACACACTGCCTAAGAATAGAGAGGATACAAAGGCGTTTTCTCTACCATCTGGCGTTCTCTCAAAGAAAGGCTAAAGAACTCTCTTCGTATAATGAAAGGCTAGCATTTTTTAATATACATAGCTTGAGCCAAAGAAGAGATTTGTTGGATTTGATGTTTTTATATAAAAGCCTTAACAATATCTATGATAATCCAGATTTAGTATCTAAGATTAAATTTAATGTTCCCTCTCGATATCCACGCAAAACAATTAATCCTCTTACAAGACCTTTTCGAAAAACTGTTTTGGGCAATAACTCACCAATTTCCAGGATGTCTAAAATTCTAAATGATAGTTGTAAACATTTGGACCTTTTCAGGGACTCACTCAAAACATTTCGTTATAAGTTCTTATTCAGCGATAAATTAAATAATTAATTTTTACATAAACAAAATATAGGTATTGATCTAATATAATGAACCACCTGTAACCTAATTTTTATACATAGAGATTTTAATAATTTTTATCAATAAGTTAATACGTTTTTAATATATTTTAATAAATGATTTATATACTTCCTAATATTTGCATGCTGTATCTGCCTTAAAAGATAATGCATTTAGAATTAAGCTACACTGTATTTTTTCTACTCAATATTGTATTAATGTAATTATCACTGGTGGATCTTAAATAAATAAATAAATACACAGCTGCCAAAAATTATAACATTCCAAGACGAACGCTAATACGTTATTTAATAGAGAAAAAGACTAGGAAGTCTACTCTAGGCAGAAAGCCGCTTTTAAACCAAGCACAAGAACAAGATTTGGCTTCCCGTATTATCCGTTTATGCCATGTTGGATATCCACTAACACAACGTGTACTATGCACGTGCGTCAAAACGTTTTGCATTCAAAACAATGTTTCAGTATCGAGTCGAGGCTTGATGGTTGGAAGAGATTGGCTGAGAGGTTTTCTGAATCGTCATAAAAACATCAGTAGAAGAAAATCTCAAAATCTGAACCCAGCACGCGCCGCAAAGCTGAATAAAGTCGTAGTTGCTGACTATTTTACCAAATTAAAAAAGACTATGGAAGAAAACGACGTTTTGAATAAACCCGAAAGAATTTTCAATGTCGATGACAAAGGATGCCAACTTAATTTACATAAAGCACCACAAGTTTTAGCGGAACGTGGAACAAAAAGAGTACACCTAGTGGCACCTGAACATGGTGAAAACGTGACTGTAGTCTCATGTGCTTTAGGCCACCCTATCCCTCCAATAATTTTGTTCAAGGGCAAAAGAATGAAACCAGAATGGATTGATTCTTTGCCTACAGGTTCAATAGCTCAAATGACTCCCAAAGGCAGTATGAATACTGAAACGTTCGTGAACTGGTTACACCACTTCGCCAAATTTAAACTATCAGGGCCTTGTGTTCTTATCTACCCAGCAACACAACACATGAGCTGCAGCCGACGGACAAATCGGTTTTTCGTTCGTATGAGTATTATTGGGATGAAGAGGTTTTGAGATACTGATCTATCAACCAGGATCGTAACATAATGAAGCAAAGATTTGGAATTATATTCTCAAAGGTGTGGGACAAGGCTGCAACGCCGGCAAATATCAGAGCTGGTTTCAAGGCTACTGGGATTTTTCCATTTAATCCACAAAAGATTTCAGAAGAAGCATACGCTCCAAGCATCCCTACATACGATCACTAAATAACTAAATCTAATACTGGACAAGACGAAAATGAAGATCCTAATAATATTACTGATGCAAGTGTTGACAGTGAAAGTATTTTAACTTGTCCTCATGATTATTTGAACATCAGCTGTAATCGCTTCGCTCCAGTTCAAAGTGGTCCTTCTGACACTAATGCTAAATCACCAGTACTTGGCTTGTCACAAGACAATGACAGTGACGCCACAGATGCCAGTGCAAGTCCCGTCGACCCAGACCTTCTATGAATAAGAGTGATGTTAACCCTTCCTGTCATCTCAGATAATATTCCCGATTCTAATAAGCAATCATTTCAAAATAACAGTTTATATAATAACAGGGTCTATGAACTTAGTACATTTTTTCTTTACTATAGAAATTTTAGTTCGTACACTCGTCAAGGGATGGCGCTTATTGTAAAATTAACCCGGCGTCATTGTTGCCGGGTATCTAATACCCGACGCATTTTAAAACTGTCATAATTTTAAAACAAAATGCGCGCGTCTTTTGTCCGTTACAGTAGCTGCGGTCGTTGACCTCTATTTGCGTATTCTCTTCTCTATTAGTGTTGCTGCGGCTACCTCGTAGTGTAAACGTGTGTAAAGAGCGTGCGGGTAAGTTATACCCGGCTCAATGGCCACGTAACATTTATAAAGACAGTGTGTTTGTTGTTTTTTATTGTTTATTGATAAATTGCATATCGTTTTTCACAGTTTTATGAACCATGTCTTACGAAAGCGAACAACGTCGACTCTTAGCCTTGTTTGATCAAGCTGACGCCAGTGAAAATGAACAGTGCAGTTCAGACGACCAGGGTGAAATCGACCATATTTCAGAGCGAAGTCAAGGCAGTGATACGGAAAAGGAATGCAGCGATAATGAGCAAGAAGTAATTGTTTCAACAAGTAACCAGCAGTTTTATATTGGTAAAGACAATTCCACCAAATGGTATTCGCAACCACCTCGGACCAACGTCCGCACAAGGTCAAAAAACATAATTTTACAAAAACCTGGGGTAAAGCCTATTGCGCAAAATGATAAGACTGAAATAGAGTGTTGGAAACGCTTTATAAATAATAATATGCTGGAACAAATACTTTGTCATACTAATGCTAAGATAAAACAGAGACAGTTGTCTAACAATAAACAATCGCTTCAGTATTTATTGAAAGAAACAACTACAGATGAACTATTAGCTTTGTTTGGCTTGTTGTACTTGGCTGGACTAAATCGTTCTAATCGCCAAAATTTGAGCGACTTGTGGAGAACCGGTGGCACTGGTGTGGAAATTTTTTTTACTACTATGTCTTTGCAGCGTTTTTACTTTTTACAAAGCTGTTTGCGTTTTGATGATGTTTTTGCAAAGTAATAAAGCTTTCGATGTTGTAGACAGATTAGTGCATCCTATTTCTAAAAGTAATAGAAATATTACAATGGACAATTGGTTCTCGAGCATTCCACTGGTACATTAGCAACAAAATCATAAATTAACATCTATAGGTACATTACGTAAAAACAAAAAAGAAATTCCACCAAACTTTATAACCACGCAAAGAAAAGAAGTATACAGCACTCAGTTTGCATTCCAAAAAGATATGACGCTTATTTCCTACATGCCTAAACGGTCTAAAGTGGTGCTGGTATTGTCTTCTCTTCATCATGACCAAAACTTTGATCCTGCTAGTGGTGAAAAAAGGAAACCAGAGATAATTACATTTTATAATTCTACGAAAGCTGGCGTCGATGTGGTTGATGAGCTCTGTGCTACCTATGATGTATCTCGAAACTCAAAACGCTGGCCCATGACAGTATTTTATTCGGTCATGAATGTAGCTGCAATAAATGGTGTGATTATTTTTCGTTAAAATAATAACTCGAAATCAAACCAGCGTGATTTCCTTAGAAAACTCGGTCTATCAATGCTTGAAGGTCATCTTCGCGTGAGAAAAAATATGGAGAACTTACCGAGAGGCTTACGTAAACGTATTCACGAACAAGTCGGTGAAATGATGACCTACCCTCCGAATAAAAGTTCTAAAACATATACGAGATGCAAAGACTGTCCTTCTGCCAAAGACAAAAAAAACTAGGCATAACTGCAATAAGTGTAATAAGCCTATTTGTATACAACACATTATCCCATTATGCCAAAGTTGCGTTGATCTCGATAGCGAATAAGTCGGTATATTATTAGTAAATAAGCTTTGTTTTATATAGTTCATAATTTCATGTTTATGTTCTAAAGAAATTTTATGTTTTGTCTCTAAATGTCTATTATGTTATGTTTTCGAATAAACGTTTTAAGTTATGTTCTAAAAAAGTTATCCCAGAATAAAAAGATTTATTTTGATGAGTAATATGCTCATTTTATGATAAATAAATGTTTGATTTTTATTAATAATGTATTTAACTACCTATTTCCCTATTATAGAAGACTAATAGTGACATATGCTTGATTCAGTGTACAATAATGTACATAGGTAAAATTTACCCGACCACAACGGCCAAGTTCTGTTTATTAGCCGCAATGACGCCGGGTTAAAATTTTGGAGTAAATTTTCGTTCAAAAGTGTATCTGAATATTAAATAATTGGGTAACAATATAAACTTCTGAATTAAATTATTATACTTAGTAAATTACTCATCTCTTATAATACAGTTTTTTTTATTACGTAGAACATAGATGTAACATTTCTGAACGCTAAATCAATTCACTTTAACAATTTTGTTTAAATATTTTGACATTGACGTTTTTCTGTGGTTACTGGTCAGACGTTGATACCTTGTGATTTGATTTGTTTTTTCCTTTTTATTACGACTATGCTATTTTCGCATTGATTTGATACCTGCTACAAAGATTGACCCACGCATACTTAAGAACTCCGATTATCTACTCTCTGCATTTACTATAGAGATCGTTTAATTCTGCAATGGCGGCAGATAAGGTTTGCTGTGTTCCAAGATGCGCTAAACGCCGTAAGTATCCAATTATTCGCTTTTATATAGGTATCTTTAAATTTATATAAAATGCATGTCTTAGCGTCATCGTCGCGGTTGGCGTTGTCGTAAGACATTATTATGTACTTTAATGTGATTTAAATTGACGTGCCTGCTATAGTCAGGGATGAGGTAGTCATAATTTTAAAATGTGGTAACTTTTGCTGCCGGTAGGACAGCAATAACATTTAAAAGAACAATTTATATATGAAATTGAAATGTTGTAGATATATCGTGTTGACTAGACAAAATGTTAGTAAATATGTCAAAATTATATGTTCCTTGTTTCAATCTTAACGATTAGGTAGTAGGAAATTTCTCTCAATGTATTTATTTGTTTTATAGGTGAAGATGGTGTTATACTTCACAAATTCCCTAATCCTAACAAGGATTCACGTTTTCAAACTTGGGTACAAGCAGTGGATCATTGTGGTACATTTTGAATCCAAGTATTGGACCAGGAGTAAAATGTTGAGTAATATTGCTGTACCAACTTTGCATATAACAGGTCAGTTATTATTTTAATTGCTGATATTGATACCAACATAGTTAATTGGCTGGATTACATTTACAATAGGGTGGTATCTAATAGATCATCAATTGGAATTGGAGGCTGCTCATCCTCCGTGCCTCCGGTTTTATAAAAACACTCTAGGGGTGTCACAAACAAGTATCAGGTGGAGTCTGGGTTGAATGGAGTCAAATTTGGTGCACAATTATTATTTTTGGTACAAAATTAATAAATTGACCAACTATCAAAATATTTGGTGCACATTCAATATTTTTGGTGTAAAATTAATTATTTTAGTGTACTTCTGTTAAATATTTATAAGAGTAATATATTTTAATAAAAATAATTTTGTAATAACAATGTAAGTAATTTTATTTAATCACTTGTGATAAGTTGATGCAAGTTAAAGAATAATAAACAATTTATGTACTTTTACAAATGGTAACTCTAAATGTTAAAAAGGTGAAGTTATATTTAAGAGTCAGTTTCTGTGTATTTATTCATAAATTTTCCTGAGCATTTTTACTTTATTATGATCAAAAGTCCCTTATTATGATATATATAAAAGTTTTAATAACTATGTTATTTTGATTTTCCAGATGCAGTCACCGAGAGAGTACCTCTAGCTGAATTAGCAAACAATTCAGTTATGTCAAATTATATGAATATAACTGCAGCATCTGCCTCATCATCTAGCCTTTATTCTAACATTATAAATAGTTCAACATCCATAACAAATTACATGGAAGAATCTCCTACGTCTGCATTTTTGAACTCTGGAACCGTGAAAACCCCCACATCAAGTAACATAATTAAAATTTAATTATATGTTTAAGAAACCCACCAAAAAGAACTAAACCTTTGTTACCCTGAAAGAGGCTTTTCCTTAATTTTAAACTGATGCTGATAAAGTAAGAATTATAATATATGGAGGATTCCATATTCCTGGATAGGAGGATCCAAGGGAATGAGAAATTCATCTATTGTGCAGTAAGTGAAGATTGAAGCATACATGCAACTAAGAGAGCACGATTAAAATTTAAGTCAGTCTTTCAATGGGTTAGGGCAAAACAGATTTTTATTTTATAGCTCAATAGCAATTAGCAATTCAAATATAATACAAAACACCAGAGGAGCCACAAGGAGGAAGAGTGTTGCTGGTCTTTTAGGGGAATGAATGGGGAAGGGGTAGGGAATTGGGCCTCCGGTAAACTCACTCACGCGTCGAAACACGACGCAAGCGTCACTTTACGCTGGTTTTCTGTGAGGCCGTGGTATCACTCCATTCAAGCCGGCATTGGCTCTCCCACATTTAAAGTCGAATTTTAAAAGTTGTATACTATAATATAATAATAATATCTTCTAATCACCTTGAGCAAAACCATGTGTAAGAATTTCTCTAAATCTATATTTATTAACTACAATAAGTTTAAAACCCAAATTTATACAATATAATGTAAAAATTCAATTTTGTTCCAGATTTGAAGGGGACTGAGTCTGAAAAAAGAATAATGAAGCAAAAAATATGTGCCTTAAAAAAGAAAGTAAAAGGCTTAACTATGTCAAAGGATAACTATTTAAAAAAAATAAAAAAAGCCATGAACCTGACTCAGAACAAATCTTTCTTAAGTGCAGTAAAAAGATTTACATTGATGGCAACAATTTTTACTATGCTGCAATTCAGGGAATGTAAAAAAGATAAGAAGGGGAGACGATTTACTAAAGATGAGAAAATTATGGCACTGCATTTTTATAAACGGGGGCCAAAAGTTTATAGAATGCTGCAAAAAATATTTGTGCTGCCATCATTTCACTCTAAACAAAATGTTATCAAAAGCCAATATAATATCTGGATTAAATGAAAATATTTTTCAACAGTTAAAGAAACAAGCATCACGGTTAAACCAAGCCACAAATTGTGCACATTAGTCTTTGATGAGATAGCCCTAACACCTCACCTGAATTACAGCAAGCGAAAAGATAAAATTACAGGGTTAGTGGATAATGGCGAAGTCGTTAGTAAAGAACTAGCTGATTATGTGTTAGTATTTATAATTAGAGGAATATTGAAAAATTACAAACAGCCATTGTCCTATTCCTTTTGTGCCGGCAGTACAAAAAAAGCTGAATTAGCATCAATGATTAAGAAAAGTATAAGAAAATTAAATGAAGTTGGCTTTAAAGTTCTGGCTACTGTTTGTGACCAAGGCACTTCAAATGTAAGCGCTATCAATGATTTAATAAAAGAAACGAGACAGGAATATGCAAAAGCTGGCAAAGAAGCAAAAGATGGAGTTTTTGAGGTGGACAATGAAGAAGTGGTTCCTTTATTTGACGTTCCACATTTAATAAAAGGTATCAGAAACAATTTATTGTATAAAGTTTTGTCCTATACAATAGATGGCATAAAAAAACAGCAAAGTGGGACCACATTGTGAAACTTTTTGAAAATAACCCAACATATAAGGGAGTAAGATTAATTAAAAAGTTAAGCGAAAATCATTGTGATCCTGAAAAAGTGCCTAAAATTAAGGTTAAATATGCCAGTCAAGTTTTTAGTCACACTGTAGGGATAAATATGGGATTTTTAGCTGGTGAGTATAATAATTATGGTTAGATTTGTAATTTATTTTATGTGATAAGATTACTAGTTACTATAGTTTTCCCTTAAATTGGTCAAACAACATTAAAATGGATCTCAGAAACAAAATTAAAATAGAAATTTTATTTTAATGCAAAAACCATTGTTTTTTGTCTACAGTACTTTAAAATAATTATTTTTCATTAATGATAATGATTCAATGATTTTTGTATATAAGAGTAGGCTCTACTATGTTTTTTTAATTTTTTTACGCTTGATATTGATTTAAATATATTTTATTTCTATTACAGATCAGGGCTTACTGCCAAGTGAATGCAAAGACACAGCTGACATTCTAATATTTTTTGATGAATTATTTGATTCAATGAATGGTAGCTATAGTAATTCTTCTAGAAGAAGTGGAAAACCACTACTTTTGCCAGTGAAACCCAGATCAGAGCACCACGAAATTTGGAAAAAATCAAAAGTGGTCCTAAAATCAATGAAGTTTGTGTTCAAACAAGGTGAAATAACCATTGTCCCGACTATAAGAAACTGGTTACGTACAATTGATAATATGGAAAAATTAACCAAGACATTGTTTAATGTTTATAACATTAAATCAATTTGGTGCCATCGTTTCAACCAAGACACGTTAGAGAATTTTTTCGGTAGTATAAGAAGTCATGGTTACCGAAATAATTCTCCAACGTGTGCTGGGTTTGAGTCGGCATTTGTTGCACTGATGGTCAAGAATTTAAGCAGTACTTATTCGCCTGGATCTAATTGTGAGAATGATGAGTCCTACATATTTAAATCTTTAAAGGAACTATTCTTTACAGAGTATGAATATAGAGACAATAGTTGTTCTGAAATACATTATGAAGACATTTGTAGTGATAATATGTTAGTAGAGTTGACTACTAAAAAAGGGATCCGCGAATAATAGCTGCATTAGAATATGTAACTGGCTATTTATTAAAACAATGTCACACAAAGGTTTTCAAAAATTGTAAAATTTGTGTAAATAATTTGTATTCGCCCCACTACTAAAAAAGGGATCGGCGAATAATAGCTGCATTAGAATATGTAACTGGCTATTTATTAAAACAATGTCACACAAAGGTTTTCAAAAATTGTAAAATTTGTGTAAATAATTTGTATTCGCCCCACTACTAAAAAAGGGATCGGCGAATAATAGCTGCATTAGAATATGTAACTGGCTATTTATTAAAACAATGTCACACAAAGGTTTTCAAAAATTGTAAAATTTGTGTATTGTAATTTGTATTCGCCCCAAGAGAATAGTTATATTAAATTGCGGGAATATAATTCGAAAAAAAAACTATTTGACACATCCAGCTATTGATTTGGTTAAACACTTTTCTGAAATACAGGATATTATACATTTCATAATTAAAGAAAGGCCAGATATTTAAAATATTAAAAATTATATGAAACTAGTTCAACAGATTAGGCTTGATTTTAATTTTTTATCATGCGAAAATCATAAAAGTGGTATTGGAGAGAAGTTATTAAATACTTCGTGCATATTCTTCTTATACAGGGTGGGCCTCGGAGTTTTGCGAATTTGAAATCGCCATAGCGTTGGAACGGGGGAGGGGGGCGGAGCGCGGGAGGTGGGGATCTGTAACTCGGGCCTTGGAAATTTAGTCGCAATGGAGCACTTCACGGGTGAACAGCGTGCGTTCTGTGTAAAAAATTATTACAAAAATGCTGATTCGTGCGTTATTGTTCGACGTTCATTTCGCTCCCACTATGGATTGCATGATTTAAAACAGTGTCTGAGTGAAAGTTTGATTAGGGCGTGGGTCAGAAAGTTCGAGGCTACCGGTTCGACCCTTAATCAGAAACCTAAGGGGCCCGAAAGGACGAAAAGGTCAGATAAAAACATAAACGAAGTCGGAGCTTCCGTACTACGCAATCCTGGGCAATCAACTCGCAAGCGATCAGCAGAGCTATCTGTATCAAGAACGACTTTGCGTCGTATTTTGAAGGAAGATTTAAAATTGCACCCGTATAAACTTCAACTAGTGCAAGATTTGAAGCCAAATGATCACAATTTACGACGTGACTTCGTCGAAACAATGTTTGAGCGGTTTCGGAGCTTCAACAATATTCTTTTTTCAGAAGAAGCCCATTTTCACTTAAATGGGCAAGTAAATAAACAAAATAGTCGTTATTGGGCCTCAGAAAATCCACAATTCAAACACCAAAAGCCTTTGCATTCGCCAAAAGTGACAGTTTGGGCGGCTATTTCAGCACACGGAATCATCGGACCCTTTTTCTTTGAAGACAAGCGAGGGAATTCTGTGACAGTTAATACTGAGCGATACACAGCCATGTTGCGCGATTTCTTTTACCCACAGCTGTCAGAATTTCGAGGGTACAATAGTTCGACATGGTTTCAACAAGATGGCGCCACTTGCCATACCTCTAACGAGAGTTTGGCAGCCGCAAAGGAGATATTTGCTGGAAAACTCATTTCGCGCCGAGGTGACATTCCATGGCCACCGAGGAGTCCGGATTTAACTCCACCCGATTTTTTCTTGTGGGGCTACATGAAAAGTAGAGTCTACAGTAATAATCCGACCACGATTGCAAAGTTGAAGGCTAATATCCGCGAAGAAATGGCCGCTATTCCGCGTGCCATGTGCGAACGAGTTTTTGTCAATTTGAGGTCGAGATTCGAAGAATGTTTGCAGCGGGATGGTGCGCATCTGGATGATGTTATTTTTAAGAAATGATTTTCCCAAATGTTAACTTTAATTTAAAAATAAATTGGTTTTAATATTACTTTTGTTTTTTTTTTTATGAATTTTTCAAATTCGCAAAACTCCGGGGCCCACCCTGTATAATTGGATGGTAGATGTAAACAAAATTCTCTCTGGTGTGATTACAAATTATGATCAGCATTTAAATATAAAAGTTTAAGAAAAAGAAAATAAAAGTTACAAAAAATAAAACCTTGTTTTATTCTTTTATAACCTTCGGTTTTATTTGCCTTTATTGTATGTATTATCACATAGTTTATCCTAATTATTACAAGTTCATGTAATTATGCAACAATCGATTATTTAAGTAATTTAAGTTGCATATTTATATGATCTTGTAATAATTAGGATAAACTATGATACTATGGAATGTGCTATAGAAAAGAGTATACATATTACCACTCTATAGCAGTATATATAATGTACTCTGTGGTCGGAAATATGGCCAATTTAACCCTTTTTAAAAAATAATTTACGATATTAAAATGATCCATAATTTTGAGCTTTTTTTCCGAAAGGTAAATAGATGAGGTTTTTAGAAAAATTTGTAAAGTTAGGGCAGAAACTACCTAAAAAATTATACTAAACCTTTAGGTGACCATATTCGACACAGGTACCTTATGAAAGGAAAATGCACAGAATGTGAAGCAAAGAAGCTCAATTATGGTCGACCGAAAGAAACTGGTTGAATTGGTACAATGGGTCCGTTTTTCTAAAATAGAATTTTTCTTGCTGGGCCAATCGCGCTGTAGGAAGAGGAGCACCGAGCAGGACTTGAGACGCAAGTATAGGTTTAAAAGGCCCCTTTAAAATGCTTTAAAGCTCACCTTCACTGTCCGTGGTCCTCCCATTACTCCCATTTTAACTTCAAAAAACAAAGAATGAATGGTATCTCATTTGATCATAGTTTTAAAAAAATAGAACTGTATGATTTCATTTAAAAGAACAGGGCCGTTTTATAACATTTAAAATTGATGAATTTATAAAAAAAATGTTTCGAAATCTTAAGACTCCCTTCGTATCACGCAAAGCTTAATCCAATTGAATATATATGGGATATTATAAAAACCGAATTGTCTCAAAAAATATAGGCCAAACCATGACCGTTGTTTAAAGTTAATAGATGAGTGCATAAATAATATAGACCAAATCACCTAGCGAAATACATGCAAGCACGTTTGTTACGTTCCCACACTACCCTGGGATCGCTTAGTCAGGCTCCACATAACTTGTCCAATATTGTATCAGATCTAAGAATAATAGCGGCATATAATTTAACTGTCAAAGGCATTTTCCATATATTCTTTTAGTTAATGTAATTTCAACTATATATTAATACGTAATTTCAATTATAAAACACACTCTTGTTTCTAACATTGAACAAGGAAGTCGTCAATTAGTTATAAGTTAGATTGTAACTTTCTTAATAAATACTTTTAATAATATGTTTTTTTTGGATCCTCTGCTGCCACCGTACTTAATTGGCGCAGTCGGTAGGATACTCGCGGGCCGGGTCGCGAGCAACGTAAAATAAATTTCTTAAGAAAAAACGTCGCAGACCACCCGGGAGGCTTTCAAGCACCAAGAAGAGTATCCAGAATCTACGAGGCGGCGCAGCGAGGCGTATCCAAACATTGATACACCAAAGAAGACCAGATTTAACTGTAAGTACATTAGAATCGTTCTAGTGATTGCTTATCCCTAGATTTAGATCCTTTTAGTTTATCCATTTCCAAGATTTCCCGTCAGAGACAATCGAGTACTCCTAGGTTTAGCATTTTTAACGTTTTCCACACGGTTAACGTCATTTAGAATAAGAAAATAACATTAAAATAATATTAGTTTTTTAAGAAAATAAAAAATGGCTAAGTTAGATAACACATAAGACAGAGAAAGGCTCTACGTTTTATACCCAAATTTTCAAATAAAGTTTTAATTACACCATAATTAATATTTTATATTAATATTTTTATATTATAAATAATTAATATTTTTTTAAGATTACATACAATACAAATAATTCACCGTCAAATTTTATCTTACTCGTAAAAAATGCTACAATAGAGAAATTGCTACTATAAAAAAAGTCTGGCAAATGAAAGATGAGAATGAGGTTTTTGTGGAGCTTTTTATATGACAACACCAGCTGAATTGTCAAACGTCATTGTTCGCCATTGATTCGTTTTGATTACATTGTTCACTTTCCGCAATTACTACGTTTTTGAGGGTTTATTATGAAGAAAACTATCAAAAGTAATGTTCGGAAGTTGTTGCATACTATGATATGTAAATACAAAGAAAAACAAGAGGAGAGAAACATTGCTTTCAAGAAGTTTAGTACGAATTATCAATTTTGATACTTATGTTTTTTTTTTCTGTGGCAACATTGACAGATAGACGTCTTTAACACTTCTCCCTTATAAAATATCAAAATTTTACTATTTTATATTGTAAAATTTGGTGTAATTGGTGAAAAAGTTTCTGTGAAACAAACATTAGTGCTGTTTATATAATATTCAGTACATAAAAGTGTAGAACTTTCAAGTGTTTTAGCTGTGTTTGTTCGTCAGCTGTCATTGCGCAGGTAACGAACAAAATTTTAAATTTATATGACTTGTACTTATTGCAGTCCCTTTGTTCTCTAATAATATTTTATAATTACAAATATTAAATAAAAATCAGACAACTTCATATTGCACAAGCGTAGTTTTAATTAGTACTTACACTATATACTTTTATATTCTTTAAAAATGATGACTCGCAGTACCAAGGCACGTCAGGCGAAAGATAAGCTCCAGCTGACGCTTCTTGAACTGAAGTCATCTAGAAAGCAATGTGAAGAGCTATTGAGAGAAAGGGATGACAATGAGCAAGAATTTCTGCAGATTATCAACCAAAATAATAATCTCAAAAAGGAGTTATCAAAACTCCATCAAAGCCATTTGGAAGTAGTAGAAAAAAATGATAATCTGCAGAAGATAGTTAATGGGTTTGATCAGTGCAGGCTACAATGAGGAAACACTAAAGCTTAACAATGAATTGAAATTACAGCTGCATGAGGCCCAGCAATATATAATAAGTTTAGAAGATAGTAATATAAAACAAAAGGCCTCACAGACCCATAATCTATATGAGGAGCTGGTTGGGAATGCACCATATCTGGTCTCCCCTGCCATTACCTTTAAAAATGACATTTCAACAATAGCCTTGACTGGTGATGATACAGGGACTTCCAATAAGATCTAAGAATAATAGCGGCATATAATTTAACTCTCAAAGGCATTTTCCATGTATTCTTTTAGTTAATGTAATTTCAACTATATATTAATACGTAATTTCAATTATAAAACACACTCTTGTTTCTAACATTGAACAAGGAAGTCGTCAATTAGTTATAAGTTAGATTGTAACTTTCTTAATAAATACTTTTAATAATATGGTTTTTTTGGATCCTCTGCTGCCACCGTACTTAATTGGCGCAGTC
This sequence comes from Dione vanillae, assembly GCA_037178615.1. Classification (NCBI taxonomy): domain Eukaryota; kingdom Metazoa; phylum Arthropoda; class Insecta; order Lepidoptera; family Nymphalidae; genus Dione; species Dione vanillae. The sequence goes on along the minus strand of JAZFAU010000318.1, from coordinate 549,085 downwards.
GGTAGGATACTCGCGGGCCGGGTCGCGAGCAACGTAAAATAAATTTCTTAAGAAAAAACGTCGCAGACCACCCGGTAAGCTTTCAAGCACCAAGAAGAGTATCCAGAATCTACGAGGCGGCGCAGCGAGGCGTATCCAAACATTGATACACCAAAGAAGACCAGATTTAACTGTAAGTACATTAGAATCGTTCTAGTGATTGCTTATCCCTAGATTTAGATCCTTTTAGTTTATCCATTTCCAAGATTTCCCTTCAGGGACAATCGAGTACTCCTAGGTTTAGCATTTTTAACGTTTTCAACACGGTTAACGTCATTTAGAATAAGAAAATAACATTAAAATAATATTAGTTTTTTAAGAAAATAAAAAATGGCTAAGTTAGATAACACATAAGACAGAGAAAGGCTCTACGTTTTTTACCCAAAATTTCAAATAAAGTTTTAATTACACCATAATTAATATTTTTTTAAGATTACATACAATACAAATAATTCACCGTCAAATTTTATCTTACTCGTAAACAATGCTACAATAGAGAAATTGCTACTATAAAAAAAGTCTGGCAAATGAAAGATGAGAATGAGTTTTTTGTGGAGCTTTTTATATGACAACACCAGCTGAATTGTCAAACGTCATTGTTCGCCATTGATTCGTTTTGATTACATTGTTCACTTTCCGCAATTACTACGTTTTTGAGGGTTTATGATGAAGAAAACTATCAAAAGTAATGTTCGGAAGTTGTTGCATACTATGATATGTAAACACAAAGAAAATCAAGAGGAGAGAAACATTGCTTTCAAGAAGTTTAGTACGAATTATCAATTTTGATACAGTAGAATCCGTTTAGTACGACTTCGCATATAACAACCAACCGTTTTTAGCGACGCAACTATAGACATATGTTTGGTTTCGTATCGAGCCACTATGAAAGTACATTCGTTTATTACGACTCCGCTTATAACGACCGACCGCTTTTAACGACGGAATTCAACGCACATTGTCCGGTTATAACGACGTGCGTCGACGTGTTTACAAACAAATCTAAGTTATAGGTACATTATAGAAGCTATCCCCGCCCCGCGCACCTACCTACCCCATGCATCGCGGACTGTCTGTTTTGTTTATTTTACATTTCCTAATTTGCGGGTGACAAGTGAGTGCGCGTACTAAAATGGCTAAGCGAAAAAGTTTCTCTATTGAAGAAAAAAGTTTTATTTTACAACGTTTAGAAGCTGGCGAGTCGAATGTAACTATTGCGAAGGAACTTGGTGTAAATCACTCGACTATATCCACAATAAAAAAGAATAAACACAAAATAGAACCTTTGTTTAACGCAAACGTTTTAAATCCTAAACGCGTGAGGGAGTCGTCTCAAGAACAAGTTGATGTGGCACTTTTACAGTGGTTTAAGCTGCAACGTAATCGAGGAATACCCGTCAATGGGCCCATGCTTCAAGAAAAGGCAAGTTGTTTTGCTAAAGATTTAAATATTCTTAACTTTAATTGTTCCGCGAGTTGGATTAGTCGTTTCAAGACTAGACACAATATTGTCGCCGGAAAAATTGCTGGAGAGTCATTGTCGGTTGAACAGAGTGATGTGACAGAGTGGCTAACAAAAGTTTGGCCTAATTTGCGAGCAAAATTTAGTGACGACAACATTTTTAATGCAGACGAAACCGGATTATTCTATAAGCTGACGCCAGATAAAACATTAAAATTTAAAGGTGAAAAATGTTCGGGAGGTAAACTTTCAAAAGACAGAATAACTGTGATGGTAGCAGCTAACATGAATGGCACGATAAAAAAAAAGCTGTTAATTATCGGCAAGTCAAAGAACCCCAGATGCTTTAAAAATGTACGATCCCTGCCAGTAGATTATGGAAACAATCGCAAGGCCTGGATGACGTCTGATATTTTTGTCAAGTGGGTGCGGGACTGGGATCGAGAACTGACTAAACAAAAGAAAAAGATCCTGCTTCTGGTTGATAATTGTCCAGCTCATCCGTCAGTCAGCGACTTGAGAAGCATAACTCTCGTATTCCTGCCTCCTAACACAACATCTACACTACAACCTATGGACCAAGGAATTATTCGGGCGTTAAAGTCTAACTTTCGTAAAAACTTGGTTCTAAAAATTATCGCCAGTCTTGAGGCAAATAAAGACGCCTGTAGCGCCAAAAATCCGAAAATCACCATACTGGATGCCATTCTCATGATATACGATGCCTGGAACAAACTTACGTCAGCAACGATTTCCAACTGTTATAGACACGCTGGATTTGTCCGAGACAGTGCCAGTGTTGCTGCCGACAACGATGATGGTGACGTTGATGATGATGTGCCGCTGTCTGTTTGGGCAAGAGCTCTGAATAAAGGACTTCCGATAGGAAATGAAGAACTTGAACATTATTCTACTATTGATGATGATCTCGTAACGTGTGAGGAGCCGACTGACGAAAATATTGTACAAAATATTATCGTCAACAGTCAAGATAGCGATGATAATAATGACGACGATGGCCAGGAACAAAATTGTACTACTCCAAGTGTATCAGAAGCTCTAAAAGCTGCAGAAGTACTGACTTTGTTTGTGCATTCTAATTTTGAAGACGACAACATGAAAAATATTATGTCTCAATTGCATAATGCAGTCCGTACTTCTTACTATAAAAATAAAAAACAAAAACAATCAAAAATTACCGACTTTTTGCAGTAGGTGTTGCGTTGTTTTAAATTACTTATTGATTAATCTCATTTCTTTTCCTTCTTAGTACACTTCTGTACCGTATTTGTATGCATATTATTATATGTGAAATAAATAAATATTTTTAATTCAATGTTTTTTTTTGTCTGTTAGTCACCTTAATACGTATTAATACGTATGTACATAAATTTTGTATATGATTTAAAAAAAAAAAAAAGATTGTTTAGTACGACTTCCGGTTATTACGACGTAATATCACTGGTCCCTTGACCGTCGTTATAACCGGATTCCACTGTACTTATGTTTTTTTTTCTGTGGCAACATTGACAGATAGACGTCTTTAACACTTCTCCCTTATAAAATATCAAAATTTTACTATTTTATATTGTAAAATTTGGTGTAATTGGTGAAAAAGTTTCTGTGAAACAAACATTAGTGCTGTTTATATAATATTCAGTACATAAAAGTGTAGAACTTTCAAGTGTTTTAGCTGTGTTTGTTCGTCAGCTGTCATTGCGCAGGTAACGAACAAAATTTTAAATTTATATGACTTGTACTTATTGCAGTCCCTTTGTTCTCTAATAATATTTTATAATTACAAATATTAAATAAAAATCAGACAACTTCATATTGCACAAGCGTAGTTTTAATTAGTACTTACACTATATACTTTTATATTCTTTAAAAATGATGACTCGCAGTACCAAGGCACGTCAGGCGAAAGATAAGCTCCAGCTGACGCTTCTTGAACTGAAGTCATCTAGAAAGCAATGTGAAGAGCTATTGAGAGAAAGGGATGACAATGAGCAAGAATTTCTGCAGATTATCAACCAAAATAATAATCTCAAAAAGGAGTTATCAAAACTCCATCAAAGCCATTTGGAAGTAGTAGAAAAAAATGATAATCTGCAGAAGATAGTTAATGGGTTTGATCAGTGCAGGCTACAATATGAGGAAACACTAAAGCTTAACAATGAATTGAAATTACAGCTGCATGAGGCCCAGCAATATATAATAAGTTTAGAAGATAGTAATATAAAACAAAAGGCCTCACAGACCCATAATCTATATGAGGAGCTGGTTGGGAATGCACCATCTCTGGTCTCCCCTGCCATTACCTTTAAAAATGACATTTCAACAATAGCCTTGACTGGTGATGATACAGGGACTTCCAAACCGGTTCTTCTTAGTAAAAATAAATTAAAGAAATACATTAAAATAAATAAATACATCAGGAAAACACAGCGATTATTAAAAACTGAAAATAAATGTAAAAATTACAACAAATTGATTTTTGAAAAAAAAAATCCTTACAAGGTGACTTAACTGAGTACTCTAAAATGATGGAAAATATTGTCTTATGAAGCTGAGGTGAGTTCCTTGCAGCTTGAGATCTCATCATTACATACTAAATTAAAAACTATTTCTGAGAAATATCAATGTGCACAGAGTGAAATAACAGAGCACATATCTGCTATGGATGAGCTCATTAAACTATGTAATCATAATTCTGAGCGTTTTGAGTCACTTAAAAATTATGCATGTAAGTGTCAAGCGCTCACACCGAGTCATCCAGGGCAGACCTCAGAAATGCCTTTTCAGTCTCAGGCTAATGGAGCTCAGAACAACTTTAAGAAGGATAATGAAACACGGCCCATACTTTCTTCAAATAAAATAAATATAAAAATATATAGTGACAATTTAGGGAAAAGTAAGGGTGTGATTCTAAATAAACTATGTAAAGGACACTCAGTATTAAATTATTGTACACTAGGTGCCACCTGCTCACAAATAATGAGTAATATTCTAAGTAATACTCATTGTCCTAACACCATTTTGATAGTCTTGATTGGGGGAAGGGGAAATGTAAACAGGAAATTGTTGCATGAATATCATACAAAATTATTGAGCTTAAATGTTAGAAAAATTATAATGTTTACATTTCCTTACATAAAGAAGTTGCCACAGGAGAATGAAATTAGATTTAATTTAAATAATATGTTGCACACATTAACAAATGCAATGTATGTAGGTACTTATGTCAGGTTAAGATAATATTGTAATTTGCTTTTTAACAGAAGGACACGGGGATGTCACGGGAGTCGATATTGTCAAAAACACGTTAAAAAAGTTATGTGAGTTGGAGAATAAAGAAATTTTATTGACCGAAAACCAATACATAGCAAAAATTGCTTCTTACACTGGTACGTACATATTTACAGATGTATTTGAAATTTGATAAGACTCAAACTCTAAATCAATTGCCATATTTTAAGACAGACATGTTCATTGTTCATGCTCAATAATATGAAAATTTATTAGTCACTGTCAACTTATCAAAGTGAAAATTTGATGATTGAAATAGAATATTAACATACTAGAATAGAATAGAATTCATATTGTTGAGTATATAAATAAATAATGAAGGTAATATATGTGGTTACCACATCTGTATTATGTGTGAAGTAATTATATTCTTGGGGCTTAATTATGTACAAAATACCTGTAAACTTATATTTTCTTTATTTTTTGTAGAGGTGTGTCAACACTTAATAGAATCAAACATGAGGGGTTAGTCAATGAAGGTGTATGGAATACTCCAGGAAAAAAACGCCCTCACAAGAAAACTGTTTCAAACTTGGATAGCTTTGACATTCATGCTATACGAAACAAAATCAATGAATTTTATACCATAAAAAAAAATAAGTTCCAACATTAAGGAGTCTCTTGACAGTCTTACAAGAATCCATTGGTTTTCGTGGCTGTCGTGAAAACTGCGACATATATTGCTTTTAAATGGATTTCAATTCAAAAACAACAAAAATGAACGCTCATTGTTAATTGAGCGTTATGATATTGCTGCATGGAGGCACAAGTTTCTCCCAACAATTGCTACAAAAAGGGCAGAGGGTAAGCAAATTGTATACCTTGATGAGACTTACATTCATAAAAACTATAAACCCAAGAAATCATGGCAAGGTCCATTTACGAGTGGTGTTGTGGAAAACATATCTTCAGGAAAGAGGTACATTATTGTGCATGCTGGGCACGAAAATGGGTTTGTACCTAATGCTTTATTGCTTTTTAGCACCAAATCTAATAGTGCTGACTATCACCATGATATAAATAGCCAAAATTTTAACAAATGGTTGACCGAGAAGCTTATTCCGAATTTGCACAAGCCCAGTGTAATAATCATGGACAATGCCAGTTACCACACTGTGCAGAAAAATAAGACCCCGACAATGACAAACCGCAAAGCCGATATTCAAAAGTGGCTTGATGAAAATAATATAGAGTATGAAGAATTTTTCTCAAAAGAGGAATTGATGTGTGTAGTAGAGAAGCATAAACCAGACCCTATATATGTGGCAGATGACCTTCTCCAGCAGAATGGCCATGAAGTATTAAGACTTCCTCCGTATCATTGCGACCTGAATCCAATAGAGTTGATATGGAGTTCAGCGAAACGACTAATCGCAAAGAAACATATTGGTTTATCTGCAGCAGACACAGAAGAACTTATTAAGGAGACATTCGCGAACATAACTGCCTCAGATTGGAAAACAATGACTAACCATGTCATTACTGTAGAGGATAAGTATAGAGAAAGAGACAATAATGTCACATTAAAAGAATTCATAATAAATGTTGGTAGTGATAATGATACAAGTAGCTCAGAAGAATCGTTATATGAATTTTTAGAGTCTGATTTTGATTACTCTGAATAAATAATAATAATATTTTGTTTTTTATTTATTAATAATTGAATTTACTAATAATTATTTAACATGAAATTTACTGAATTGGTTGGCATGAAATTTGATATGGGAATCGATTTAGATAATATTTTATGTAATAGGCGTCAATATTTGGGGCTTCACTTTTTAACTCATGAATTGGCCAGGTTCACATTATTTATTTATTTAAATCAACCGGACGAATATTAATTTGAATTGTACAATATAGAGGCAAATTGATAAACTTGTTTTAAAATTTAAAATAAATTAAAAGTATCAAGACTGGTATTCGCATTACAACTCAAGGATACCACACTCTGAATTTTTTGAATTTGCCGCACTTTCTCATTCTCATCTTTCATTTGCCAAACTCTACTTAAACATATAGGTTAAGAATAGTTTAATTACAAGATAAGTCAGAAATCATGGAAAAAGTGCATTAAAATTATTTGCTTTTTTTTAAATAATTTTGTATTTCAATAATACGTTTTTTCAGATGACTTACAAGTACGCTTTAATTTTATTTGTAAGTGATTCATCCAGTAAAGAAATTGACATACGAAGTTCTTGGTTAGACCATTGTAAAGAATACGGTGATACTGGATGTAAATATATACTTAAAAAATCTAAACAATTACATAAAATGGTAAAGTGTTGTGATGCGCCTGATCCGACATGGCCAACGTTTCATATTGAAATACGTGGTGTAGCAGGTAAGGTGAATTTGAATTATAGATTTATTAAAATTAACCTTCGGCATACAAGGTGGGGTTATTTTAACCCCAACACTTTTAAAATGCGTTGATTTTATATTAAAATGCAACCAAATAACTTAATTTTCACAGTAGCTGAAGTTTAAATATTACCGCGTCGAATTACAGCGTTGAATCAGTACTGTGCGCGTCAGCATTGTGTGAGCACGTGCGCAAAGTGGTTTCCGGGCGTTTTTTACCACCCACGTTATATGGGACGTTGTCAAAAATGTTTGTACTAACTTTTGTGTTTTTTTGTTATTTACTGCTACAATTAGTGTTTTAATTATTTATTAAACGGTTTTATTTAGCTCACCCCGTTTGTTTTATTTATTCTTGGGTCAAATTTAGTAATTCAAATTTCACCCTCTTCCTGTCAACCGATTAATCTGAAATTTTGTATACACTTTGGATTTTGGTGACAATATAATTATGTTTATTCATTATCATTATAAATTCAAGATGGCCGCCGTTACAAAATGGCGGATAATTTAGGTTTCATTAATCCCATCAATATGGGTATCAAATGAAAGGGCTCAACAAGCAGAATACAATATACTATAAAAAATTGAAATCCAAGATGGCGGCCTCTACAAAATGGCGGATAACTTAGGTTTTATCAATCCAAGAAGAAGAAGAAGTCAACAAATCAAGCCGACTCTCAATTTTTAATAAACGAAATACGAAAATTGTCTCTAGAAATCGCAGAACTAAAAGCAAGACCGACTGCAAGACCGCCATATAATTATCCTCGACAACGTTTTCGATCCCGCCACCGTAGCTCGTCTCGATCCCGCACTCGCAAAGATTCATCGTCACCCTACTGCTACTACCACCGTCGCTTCGGTAGTCAAGCGAGACGCTGCACAACACCTTGTAGCTACAAAAAAGAGTCGGAAAACTAGATCGAACGTTGGCTGCGGCGGAATCCGGCGTTCCCACTACTTCATACCGCCTATTCGTAACCGACAAGAAGACGAAACTATCTTTCTTAGTAGATGCCGGGGCAAACATATCCGTTCTACCGAGAAAGCAAGGCCAGAACACAACGCCGTTACCTTTCAAACTCTATGCAGCGAACAATACAACTATATCTACACTACCGGTCAAAAGTTTGAGACCACTAATAAAAATGTTTGTTATCAGTAAATATTTTAGAAAATATTGGTGATAAATAATAATCTGCACACCTGCATATTCTATTGTTCATAAAGATTGCCTAAAAGCTTATTTTTTTGTATAAAAGTCAAGGAAAGGGCAATAAACAAGCATTGTATCCAAACATCAATGTTGCCGCCGAAGCGGTAAGCCGACAGATCAATTGTTAAAAATTTATTACCTCATTACCGCAGCTGGCGCTTCTAATTGTTTTACATCAACTTACAATACAATTGTTCATAATTCTCAAAATATGTTTAATTATTATTTTAACCTTGCATTTGTTTTATTTCGAATATCCAAACAGTTCGTCTGATTTTGGGGTTCCTACAGCCAAGACAGCTCTAAAATGGGAAAAGTTTCGGAAATTAGTATTGAAACGCGAGCTGCCATCGTTGTTCTCCACGACAAAGGCAAATCTGAACGTCAGATAGCGAGTCAACTCAAGTTATCGAAGACTTGTGTTCATCGCACTATTGTGCGCTACAAGCAAACCGGCAGTAATCAAGATCGTCCGCGCTCTGGAAGACCGAGGGCTACGACTTCTAGTGAAGATAAATTTATTGTGGTGACCAGCAAGCGAAATAGACGTCTGACAGCCCTAGAAATTCGTGTAGAAGTCAACAAATCACGGGAAAAACCAGTATCGGTGCCTACAGTGCAAAGACGATTGCGAGATGCTAAGTTGTTTGGACGCGTTGCTGTGCGAAAACCTCTGTTAAAGCTGCAGAATAAAAAGAAACGGATGCAATGGGCCCTAACCCATCGAGACTGGACCGAAGAAGACTTCAGAAAAGTTCTTTGGAGTGACGAATCGAAATTTGAAGTGTTCAGGTCAAAAAGGAGAATTTTCGTCCGACGCTCCGCCGAAGAAAAGATGATGCCGCAGTGTGTAGTGCCGACTGTCAAGCATAGTGGCGGGTCAGTCATGGTCTGGGGTTGTTTCTCTGACTACGGGATTTTAAACCTAGTCCAAATTAAAGGCATCATGAAAGGGATCAATATAAGGTAATTTTGGAGAAAAACGCCATTCCATCCGGACTAAAGTTAATCGGCCGAGGATTTATCTTCCAGCAAGATAATGATCCGAAACATAGTTCGAAATTATGTAGAGGCTATTTATACAAAAAACAGTCGGAAAAAGTATTAGAAAACATGACCTGGCCTCCTCAAAGCCCCGATCTTAATCCCATCGAACTTTTGTGGGAAGAGCTGGATCGAAACGTTCGGGAACAGTGTCCAACTTCACAGCAGGCCATGTGGAATGCATTGGAGGAAAGCTGGAATAATATCTCGCAAGAAACTATAGATAAACTAATTGCTCGCATGCCAAGATTGGTAAAAGAAGTAATAAAAAGGAAAGGAGGATATTTCGACGAAAAATCTGTTTAAACTCACATTTTTTTAAAAACAATAGTAATCTTAGAGACCTTCTTTTTTTTAGTTGTAAATCTAATGTGTAATATGAAAATAAATCCAGTTTTCCATAAAGTTTTGAATATCTTGAGTTTTATTTGTTTTCTCATCTTTTTTCATAGTGGTCTCAAACTTTTGACCGGTAGTGTACATACGGCGAAAAAACACTCGAACTTGACCTCAACCTACGACGTCCGTATAAATGGAAGTTCATCGTTGCCGACGTGTCAAAATCTATACTGGGAGCCGACTTTCTAAACCACCACCAACTCATTGTAGATTTAAAAAATCGAAGATTAATTGATGCAGTTACAAATCTCAAAATCAACGCTCCTATAACATCAACAAATACGCCTACGGTACGAAGCATAGACATTCACAACGCTTACCACGAAATATTAGCAGAGTTTCCCGGCACTACAAGACTAACCGCAATGCAACTTCAACCTAAAATTAACGTCGAACATTATATCGAAACGCAAGGCCCGCCTATACACTGCCGTGCTCGACCGATCCCGCCACATCGATACGAAAACGTAAAAAAAGAATTTGAAAACATGATGCAACAAGGACTCTGCAGACCGAGTAAAAGCCCGTGGTCATCGCCACTACATATCGTGCCTAAGAAAAACGGCGACATACGAGAAGAACCAAAATCAACGAAAACTCCCGTACGAAATTTATTGAAAATGAAGCTTCCAGCTTTGAGGCCAAATTCAAAATCCCTTGGCAAAAATCCTGAAATTGAAGAAGTTTGGCGTCTTTTGTTTGATGAAGATATTATCAATGAAGTGGTCATTTGGACTAATAAAAAATTGGAAAAAATGCGGGAGAAAATAAAAGAGAAACAATCCCCGAACTATAAAGACACTGATGTGATAGAAATAGAAGCACTAATTGGATTAATGATGTTGTGCGCAATATTTAAATCTGGGAAGGAAGACCTTTCTTCGCTTTTCTCAACTAGGCCTTCAGGTCGTCCAATTTTTCGAGGCGTTATGTCGCTCAAGAGGTGTCTTACACTTCTTCTGTCATTACGATTCGATGACGAAACAACAAGAAAAGGACGAAGCAAAACTGATCCCGCTGCTCCCATTTCGTCTTTGTTCTATAAATTTATAGACAACTGCCAGAAAGTATTTGAAATTGGGAACCACGCCTGCATCGATGAAATGCTTGTCCCATTTCGAGGAAGATGTCAGTTCCGCATATACATGCTTAACAAACCGGCTAAATATGGTTTGAAAATTATGTGCCTAACTGATGCTCATACATCGTACCTATATAATGCGTACCTATACGTGGGCAAAGACAGCGACGGACAAACTTTGTCTCTAGAAGAACAAAAACTTGGCAAACCGACTCAGATTGTCATACGGCTTTGTAAACCGATCGCCAATTCAAGACGTAACGTAACTGCGGACAATTGGTTCTCCTCGTTAGAGGTTATAAGAGAACTTGAAAAAATAAAATTAACCTACGTTGGTACTTTGAGATCCAACAAAAAAGAAATTCCACCGGAATTCAAGGCAGATAAGAAGCGACAAGTAGGATCCAGCTTATACGGTTTTTCAGAAGAGGCTACACTACTTTCTTCCGTTCCAAAGCCCAACAAAGCTGTCATCCTGATATCATCCATGCATAAATCGAAGTACACCGACAAGCAAGTCCCAGCCGGAATGAGGGAAATAACGGATAGGCTTCCCAAAAGGAAAACTTGTAGATACTGCTCATACGAAAAGAGAAGGCAAGCCGCTTATAAGTGCATCAAGTGTGAGAACCCAGTTTGCCTGGAGTGTTCAAAAAAAGTTTGCAACGAATGTGCACCTAGTGTAATTTAAAGTATGTTGTGCCTTTTGTTTACCGATTAAATTTAACTTTTTATTGACATTTTAAAATAAGTAAATTGTAAAAGAAGCTACAGTGTAACACCCCATAATGTGTGCAAGTAAGGTTCACAGCCTCAAGCCTCGGCAGAAGTGATACTCAAATTAAAGAGAGAACAGCTGAAGCAACAGAAACCTCTCTATGCACTGTTCGGAGAATCGTAAAAGAAGCTAAACAGTCAGAATTTCTCACAGTATTCCGGACGCCTGGAAAAAAGCATGCTACATCGAAACCTGTAACTGGTATAGACAATTTCGATCAAGGAGTTATCAAAAGATGCATTCATAATTTTCATTTAACAAATAATGAAATCCCAACAGTTACGAAACTTCTGACAAAACTGCGATCGGATATAAATTATCAAGGATCTGAACGGAGTCTTCGACGCATCTTAAAGGATCTAGGCCTTAAATGGAAAGCAACAGAAAATAATAGAAAAGTTCTTATTAAGAAAAGCAGTATAAGATTACAGCGAATCAAATATTTAGAAGCAATACACAAGTACAGACATGAAGGAAAGCCCATAATTTATACTGACGAATCATATGTCCACGCTTCGCACACAAGTTCCAAGGCATGGACGGACGGTTCAAAAAGAGGTTTAAAAAAACCGATATCCAAAGGTCAACGGGTAGTTATGATACATGCAGGGTCTGAAGCCGGTTTTATACCAAATGGTTTATTAATGTTTAAATCCGGAGCCAAAACAGGCAACTACTACGACGACATGAATTATGAAAATTATTCAAATGGTTAACTTCACAATTAATACCAAACCTACCACCGAGATCCGTCGTGGTAGTAGACAGTGCATCCTACCATAATACACAATATAATTTGGCCCCAAATTCAAATTCCAAGAAATGCGACATGCAAACCAGGCTGACTGAAAAAGGAATTTCGTTTGATCCATCAATGTACAAGCCACAGTTGTACGAACTAATAAAAATGAACAAAGAAAATTTAAAAAATTATAATATCCATAGATTATTAGCACAACACAATCATAGTGTCCTTCGCATGCCGCCCTATTATCCGGATCTGAACCCCATTGAAATGGCGTGGGCCGCAATCAAAGGTTACGCTAGCAGCAAAAACATAGCGTGGAACGTCACACGCGTTATGGAACTGGTGAAACAGAAGGTAGATGCGATGGGATCAAGTGAATGGCAAAAGTTATGTTCAAAAGTAAGGTCTATTGAAGACGACTATCGAAAAAGCGACCATGTAGTGGACCAGTTGACAGACCAACTTGTTATTCAAGTGGGAGATTCAGATAGCAGCAGTAGTAGCCATTGGGAAGTCTTTGATGATGAAAAACCCGGTCCGAGCATCAGTACCATCCCCAGTATCAGTCCAAGGGCTTCGACTTCATTTGCCTGATTTTGAGGGTACCGCACCGTTGAATGATAGCGATTAATTTATTTTCTAATAATAATTCTAAAGATACAATAATTACTCTTTAATATATTAAAGGAGATGGGTAAAGATCGGCCTTTTTTCGTGAAAACCCAAGTTTCGATTTTGGCCATTATTATTATATGTATATTGAGTTTGAGTATCTTTGTATGCATCTACAATAAATTGATAAAAAAAATAAAAAGGCAAGTAACAAGAAAAACCCTTCAAACTTGACATGTTTATTGAATTTTTGCTATTTTTGGCGTATTTTCAAACTTTAGCTTTAAAAAAATTCATTAAGCGCTTCGTGCACCACATGATCTTATTTTTTTTTATATTAGGGTCAATAAGCATACAAACTAGCATTTATTTGTTTTGGTGCATTGAACGTATCTATGTGATACAAAACAAAACACTTTGAACGCGAGTTTACCGCACATGCGACGTGCAGGTACATGTTCCGACTTGTCTGAGGCTCATAGTTATCGTTCAATTCTACATTGGATTTTTATTTTGTTTTGAGGACGGACACTTGTTAGCGTAATTATTTGTGTGTTTTCATATGTTATACCCAAAAATAATGCCCGGAATTCAGTGCGATTCTTGTAAAAAGTGGTTAAAAAGTAAAAGGGATTTTCGTGTTGTTTCTAATAACAAAATAATATCTGTTCTTAGACAGTATAAAAACTTTACTTTACAAAAAGGACAGAAAGTATGTTCTGCATGCCGAAAATATGCATATCGTAACTTCGATACTAAAAATCGTTCTACATCTTCTTCAAATATTGCCGACAGTGTTGAACCGTCCACAAGTACGAAATGTGAAGCAGAAAACTCCAAAGTAGTGTTGTCATTACCTCGGTGCCACAATTCAAATGTACGTTGTATAATATGTAATAGTCAGAAGAACCTTGTTACAGTACCTCAAGCAGCTCGAACACAAACATTTATTGAAGGAGGAATATATGTAACGGCAGGAAAACGATGTTGTAAAGATCATCTTTCTAAAAAAGTATTCACAGATGCGTCGCTTGCGGATTTAAAACCAATAACAAATAATACACATTTATATGAGAAGGATATTGAAACTCTTTTGCAAGATATTAGAGGAATCGCAAAAAAGAAAGGTCTCGATTTTGACACTCCGGGACAGTTAAAAGATTCCGATTACAGTAGACCCCCGGTAATCCGGCCCCTGTCTAATCCGGCGCCCCCTGTAATCCGACATCACAGAATTATGTTTGACAATCTTTGCTAATATAGATCACGCAAGTTTGAACAGGTCACAACTCGTACGCGCCACCGCTATTGTGCTCGACGCGTATGCATTGTTTTACTTAGTTTGAATTTGACTACTAGTGATAGCGGTACGGTACAAAACAGTGTAACTTCGGAAGTTATAAAACAAGTCTCTACTGAAACACAGATAAGTCCGGAAGATTTGGAAGTCTGGTGCCGTGGAATGGATAAAGAAGAAAATGTTTTTCTTGAAATGTCTGACGAAGATATCATAAAAGAGATTTCTAATAATACAACAAACGATCAGGAAGATAACGACGACGTGATTGCAACTGCTCCACAAGTCACAGATCAAGACGCAGTTAACGCTTTTGAGCTAGGTTTACAATGGGCTGAAGAGAATGGTACATCCTACAACGAACTTTTACTTTTGAGAACACTACTGAGGGACAAAGCTCTGATCTCGCGTTATAACAACCTTAAACAAAAAAAAATTGATGAATATTTCAAAGCTTCATAATTTGATATAGTATTCACTACATGATTTTGTTTAATAATTCTTGATTATTTTGGTAGATATGTATGTGCATTTATGCTTAATTTTATAATAAAACGTAAGCTCTCAATTGTTATTTAATTTACTAAATTCGACTTACATAAATTAAGTCTGATTTGTACTTCAAAGTACATACATATGTACGTATAATATATATACTCTCGTCATTAGATATGTAATTTGTCGGATTACAAGGTACTCTTTCATAAAAAAATCCGGACTATAGGGGGTCTTAGGCAGTGTTCTATAATCCGACAAATTCGATAGTCCGACACTGCCCTGTATAATGTTTGCCGGATTACCGGGGGTCCACTGTATTATTCACTAATAGGATAACCTATTGAAAACTTCGATAAGATTTTTGATTTAGTAAAGTCAGGCATTCATTCGTCAGAATACAGATCAAGACGCACTTGTTTAGCTGTATTACTTGTGAAGCTTAGAACGGGTCTCTCAAACGGAGTACTCTCCGCATTATTTAACTTAAAAAAAAGATTGCTTTCTCTATACAATCTGCTCGACAAGCCCTGATAAAAAACTTCGTTCCATTATATCTTGGAACGCAGCATATTACAAGAACTAAGATTATTGAAGACCATACGCGTCTATTGGCAAAAACATTATTTGTTCCGGACAATAATAATGAAACTGTTGTTCTTGTCGCTGACGGCACATAAATTTATATTCAAAAAAGTAGCAATTATTCTTTCCAAAGAAGATGTTATAGTATACATAAAGGAAGACCGCTTGTTAAACCCATGATGTTAGTGACGACAACAGGGTACATATTGGATGTTTTTGGACCCTACTTTTCCGATTCCAAAAATAACGATGCAAACATTTTTACACATATATTAAAAAAAGATGCTCATAATATCAGAGACTGGCTTAAACCTAATGATATTATTATCGTTGACAGAGGTTTCCGAGACTGTTTGAAGCTTCTCGAGGACATGAACCTAATTCCTAAAATGCCTTCATTTATTAACAAACAGGCACAATTCGTGACGAAGGATGCTAATTAGACACGCTTGGTGACAAAAGTTCGTTGGGTTGTTGAGGCTGTAAATGGCCAACTCAAAAACTGGAGAGTACTGAATAATGTCATACCAAATGTCCAAATACCATATATTAGAGATTACGTTCAAATCGTGGGTGCAATTCTTAATGCCTTTCACCCAACAAGAATTAACAGTGATGAAGACGACAATATCATTGCCCAACGGATGCTTGATTTAGTAAAAAAACCTAATCACCTACAGAAGATGATTGAAGAAAATGGGTGGGCAAGAAAGAAGGCGATATGGCATCCGTTAAGCGAATCTGATCTTTCAGATTTCCCACAGTTAACATGGAAAGAGCTGCGAAATCTTACTATTGGAATATATCAGCTTAAACAAAGCAGATCTTACACTCAGGAACACATTAGCCAAACGGGAATGTACTCCCTATACGTTCATCGAGAAGATGTCTCAGTTATCCGAATTCAGTTAAGATCACGACATACAAGCTCAAAAATATATAACATGTGGATAAGAACAGCCATAAGTCCTATCATAAACATTGATGTATTGTCAGTGCAAAGTTGGCGCAAGAGTTGTCGGTTGTTGCGCGCATGTTGCATCTGTATTGTGGTTCTTGGGGTATTGGCGCCATAATCGTACAGAAACGAAAACACCAAGTCTTGAATATGCTAATACATTTGAAGACGCTGCTACTGGATGGTCCAGTGACGATTCAGACAATCAACATGATGAGGAAGCATAATTAAATACATTTTATAATATCACAAACATACCGAGATTTCTCATTTTTTTTTCACATAAATAAAAATATTTTCACATAAAACCTAGCATTTTTATTTCTACTGGGTATAAATATTAAGAAAATAATAATACATTACAAATTGCCCGATAGGCGAAAAAAGGCTGATCTTTCCCCACCTCCTTTTTATTTTAAGCTTTTTAGATAGTAGATTTTCGCAACGACTGTACCTGCGCAGAGGACGCCATGTTAGTTCAAGTTTCGTGCCGGGTAGTGTACAAGGTTTGGACTAAGTTTGCATCCTCTGGCTATTGTCTTGACTTTGAGATGTATACTGAAAAAATTGGAGATAGAGTGGAGACAGACTTAGGAGGTAAAATTGTAAGGAAGTTTTGTGACAGCCTGGAAGGGAAACACCACCGTGTGTATTTTGATAACTATTTCAATAGTTATGCTTTACAACTAAATTCACGAGAGAAACAAGTTTATGCTTGTGGAACTGTCAATGCTTCTCGTAAACACCTGCCGGAATTAAAAGCAGACAACAAACTGCAACGCGGTGAATCTCATTACCGTATCAGTGTTAATGAAATGGTGTCGTTTATGAAATGGAAGGATAAGCGGTGTGTTTAGTTGTTGACGAACTTTCATGACCCTAAGATTAACGTTAAAATTACCAGACGCGAAAGAAATGGCGAAGTTGTTGAAATTAACTATCCGGAAGCTATCAAAGATTACAATGACAATACGAACTTTGTTGATAAATTTAACTAACTAAAGGGGAGTTACGCAATTGATAGAATATCTAAAAAGTGGTGGCACCGCATATTCTTTAATTTTTTAGACTGTTCAGTAGTCAATGCATTTATTTTGTACAAGGAACTTCAAGCAAATCCTAACACATGTCTCGACAAACTCTGTCTAAAAGATTTTAGACGTACCGTATATCAAGATTTGTTGGCGCCTGCTTATGTAAGAAATAAAACGCTTATGAAAAACCGTTCTAGAAGCAATTCAGCCTGACCGAGTTTGGTCTCCATAAAAAAACACAAACCTGAAGTTCCTAGATCTGTTGCAAAGATCTAGGAACGCCAGGCTGTTGCAAATCATCAGCCAGTTAAAGAAACTTCCAGGCGTTGCAGTAGATGCAGCACGAAAAAAGAGCCCGAGAGCGAACAATTTGGGGCTGCAAAATATGCAAAGTTCCCTTATGCTACCGAGAGGGCAAATCTTGTTTTGAGGACCACCATAAACAATAATTTGTGTTAAAAATACTTTGCAATATTTACGTTTTATTATGTACGTATGTACATTATTAATAGATTTGTATTTTATAATAATAAAAAAAACATTACCATATTTAGCTATTTTCTTCACAGTGGTCACCCATAGTAACCACTCCATATCTAACCCCCTTATCAACCCACATACGAAAAACCGCAAAATTTACTTATAAGTAATCCTAAGGCCTCTTTTCCATTACACGGTTTCTCGCCGTGAAAATCTATGGTTAATTCGCCGCGTGTAGGCACGGTCGTCAGTGTGGTATGGATCACTATATGAGCTTGTCGACATGCACGGTGGCGCCAAGGCACGGCGCCGCGGCCGCGTGCGCCGTGACTGCCCCTCGGCGCGCCGCGTCTACGCACGGCGTGATTTTCACCAGTGTTGTATGGCAGGGTCTATCTGTGTGGTGTCGAGGTGCCGGACGTAACGCACGGGGGGATCGTTACCGCATGGTATAACGCTGTTTCGCGAGTTTTATTATAAAATGAACCTAAATCCATAATTATTAATTACTTTGATTCAGAAAGGCCTGTAATATGGGATAAGACCTCGACCGATTATCAAAATTAACCGGCTTAAATATGATTCCTGAAAGAACTCTTTTATTCATTCTTTCCTGCCCACATTTGGAAGAGTTTCGTGGTGGATGAGAAAACAAGTTTGGTAAGTTTAACAGAGATTTTTTTAAAACTTTTTTACTTAGCTAGTTGTTTTGATAGGAGAGGCGACCTTCGTTAGATCAAATATTGTGTGCAAATCGTTTGGCGAAACTTTCATTACCGCCAAACTGTCCGCGAACTGCATGTCGTGGATAGGTACTGGATTATTTCCGATTCTGAATCAAGGGGTGACTCATTTTCAACTCGCATGTGTGAAAACTGAAAGTTTTCCTGCTATGGACTAAATTTTTGCAAAACACAGACTGTTTTCCACAATATCAACTGCCAAATCGATGGACACACATTCATTGGCCGGTGAAAAAAAATTCGCCATTATTGGATAAAATGCAAACGCACATTCAACAAATCTTCGCGCTGGTGAGTCTGTAGTTAAATGTACGTTTAATTGCATCAAGTGTTGATGACCACCAAATGGCAAGCAGTGATAATGCAAGCACGCCTTCGTCGCAACGAACACATATTGCAAATCTGTGTAGTCAATTCCAAAGAAACAGGCAACGTGTTTGCATCGGGAGATTTAATGAATCCGTGTTTTGTTTAAATTTTTCCAAAATGGGTCTCTTTAAACACACTGGAATCATCACTCCTTTGCCGTGCGCAACGTCCAACAAATATAAGTTTGTACATCGCTATCTACTACTGGCCATCAAAACTAATAGAAAAAAAAATGTGTTGTAATTTAAAAACATCGAGCCACTATCATTGGCTTAATAAGTCTATGTGTTTTCCATCGAACCGCCTCCCTAAGCACAGCGGGAAGTTGGAAGATTCTTTGAAATTTGCTTGCAATGTGTAGCCAGTCTTCTTTCAGATGGCATTTTCATATATTCTTTACCGTTCTAACCAAATGTATAGTGGCCTACTTCACGTCCGATTAACATATGGTTTTTAATTATTCCATCTATAGCTGTATAGAGGTCCGTAAAGGATCGCCTGGAGTAGTACCAAATATAAAAACAAAAACGTTCAGGTTCAAATACTAAAACCCCATTTTAGTCGGGCTCGATTCAGTTTAGGTCGGGGGTTTTGTATAAATTTTGAATTTTAATAATTATTATTTATTTATTTTCAGGCAAATGTGATGAAGACGTGACCAATATGAAGATAGCTGGATGCAAATTACAAAAAAATACTGAATGTAAGTCCTGGTCTTCAGCAAAAAAAATAAGAAAATATATGTTTTCTATGATGACATGCTGTTCCTAAAAAAAATGTTTCAACCGTGTAATGGAAAAGAGGCCTAAGTAATACAGAATACATAAACATTTTACTCTGAATATAAAAATCTGTGCCGCAAAGAGTTAATACAACAGAGGATATCCGCTCCGATAACCGCAAGGAACATAAATTCTGGCTATTAAGGACAAAACCTTGCGCTTTGTGACTGTCTCAGTAGGTTGAAATGAAAAACGGTAAGTATTTACTTACCGTTTTTCATTGATCCTGATAACCATCCTGATAACCATCACTGGTTATCAGGATCTTAAAAGGAGTGAGACAGCTGCAGATGATCTGAAGGTAAGTCTGCGAGGAGTTCAGGTTTGTTACTAATCCATTTCCTAAGCTCGTAACCACCACAAGTCATAATATTCTCAAGTTCAGATTTAAGGGTACGGGCATTTTCAAGGTAATCCGAACCAGTACGACAATCATCAACGTATAACATCATTCTCTAGGACTGCAGCAGCTTTGGGGTAAGTATCACGTTTCTGCTCAGCTAACTCTAATAATGTACGCATTGCAACGTAAGGACTAGAACGCAAACCGTAAGTTGTAGTAGGGAATAGGTGAGTAAGGGATCAGAAGGGGATTCGCGCCATAAAATAAGTTAGTATTTACGATCATCCTGATGTACCAACGACATACAGAACATCATACGTATGTCTGCCACAATCACATCGACATGCTTACGAAAGTTAAGGAGGATTAGGATTCCTTTTGTAATTTAGGACTACTATGTAAGCACTCATTAAGTGAGATACCGTTAGACAAGGGACAACTACCATCAAAAACAACACGTATTTTAGATATGTCTCCGGTCTTAAAGACACCATGGTGGGGAATAAAGTAATGTTCATTGGGTGAGGGAAGGGAAAAGCACTCATATGATTTAACTCAATATACTCACGCATAAAAGAAATATATTTATCACGTAATTTAGGGTCCGCGTTTAAACGCTTACCGGTACCTCGGAAATTCTTAGTACTTCTGAAACACCTAGATTATTAATTAGGTTCAAGGATTTAGATTCTCATTGTAATTCATTTGTAAACGCGTCCTCGGTGCTCCTGGGTGGGTTAGGCCCAGCTATCGATTCCCAAGAACTTAGTTATGTAAAACGAGAAATGCCTTTAGTAAATAAGAAAATAGACGACCTCCGGGTGCGTCTGTTAGAGTTGTACCAGTACACCCGGAAAATGAGTAATAAAAATATTATTGTGCGAACTCCTTATAATGGATTACCTGATTTACCTATACCTAAATTTGATGGACGTCCTGATTCCTTGATAAGTTTTATTGATCAGTTTGACAGTGTAGTAGATTCCCAACACCATTTAACCTCCACAATGAAATTGCAGTACTTAGTTAGATCCTTAGCAGATGAACCCAAGCGGTTGTTGCTACATTTAAAAATTGAAGAAGGCAACTATGAAGTTGCTCGTGAGTTGTTGAAACAGCGGTATCACAATAGTAGAAGAGCGTAGTTTCGATCTACGGATCTGTGCTACCAATAAAATACTGTAGGGGATGCAGCAGTTGTGGAAGCGTGCTGAGGGGGGTTTTATATTAATTATTTACTTTATATAGTCGGTCTTAGGATAATAAAAATCTACAGTACCTTATCTTCATAATTCACAACACAAACACTGATTGTTCATGGCGCCATGGAATGTTTCACATTAGTCCAATTCACTTAGGGTTACTTGCACTATTTACCTTTGTAGGTTTGTCTTTGTCAGGTTCAATATCATGAGGGGAAAAACACAAACAAGGGAAATCAAAGGTCACACAGCTGATTAATATATCAATTTAGGAAAGACACGCGCTCGCGCCGGCTGTCTCACGCGAACAAACATTGACAACCCGCGCGGGGTTCGCAAAAGACTAAAAACTAGTCGGGGTTCTCAAATATGAATAAACAGTTCTTATTTCAGTTACCATAAACCTATTGTATCTTTTTTAGAATACGATGAAATGATGAAACGAACCGATAATCTAAGTATTGTCGAAATTAATGATGACAATGATGTAAATAATGAAAATAATGTTCAAACTTGAATTCATTGAAATTCATGTAAATATAAATACTAGGTATAATTAAGATAATTATATATTCATTATTTTTTCAACCACTTTGTATTTATATTTTGTTCATGATTTGGTTACCCATCATATGTAACTAATAAATAAAACATAAAAAAATTCATATAATTTTTGCATATAGTTTTAACTTAATAGTTCCATTTTCACTTCTATCGGCAGTCCCACGACTGCTACTGTTTTTGTTTTATTACAAAGTTTGAATTTTTTTTTCTTCCAGGTGCTTCTGAAAGCACCGTTCACTATTCGTCATAGTGGACGAGGGTATGAAAAATGGCGGCGAATTTGAAACGCCTGGAAAAAAAAAGGAAGGACAGATCTAGTAAACAGATTGATGATTTCAGTCTATGTGCCATTTGTCAAAAAGTTCAATTTTTCTACACAGTCCCAAAAAAAGAAGTACTTACGCTAAGAAAACTATTAGCTGTGGTGAAACAATAATTACATTTTGATGGCAGCCATGAATTTCTCAGGCAGATATTACATTTAATTGGATTTAAGTTCATAAAATGCAAAACAAAATAGACTGGCGATTATAGAAAAGCCAATTGTAGCTTCAAAACGTAAATATTATTTGAAGCAAATTCTAATGAAAATGAAAGATTGCCAGAAGAACTTCAATAAAATATAATTTATTTAGATGAAAGTTATGTTCATGACTCCTACAAAGTAACTAAATGTTGGCCAGTCTATAAATATTTCTGGCGTTCAACAAAATGTATCCAAAGGGAAAAGGTGGATAATTGTCCATGCTGGTTAGGGTGTCCCTTAAATTTCAAGTTCGATATTTTTTTACGCATACCTTCTTAAAAGTTTCGTAATAACCCTATATTGTCTAGAAAAAAATATTAGTTCGATATATAAACAATAACCCGTGCCGACTTGCTATTTAAACTTGTCGATACAAGTTGCTTAAGTACTGCCCAGTGACCTGTTACGGCATGTTTTATTTGCCATTTCGTACGTGATTTTCGAGACTATTAGTGCTTCATTGTTTGGTGCGTAAACATGTCGGTGGAATTACGGAGTGATAAACAAAATATTTTTCTTATCGGATGGACTAGCTACCAAATAAATGATGCAAAATTTCCATCTAATTGACAAGTTCTCTCAGTCCTATTTTACAATATTCGTGAGGTTAAATTGACTGTTAGTCCAAGTGCAAATCTTATGATTAGGGAGTGCATCATATATTGAGAAAAAGCAAGAATTCCAACAAGGGCATTTCCTAACTGAGTGAAGAAACTTATTGATTTATATCATGTTTGGAGATAGTTGCAAAAAAATTATTATAAAACTCAGATTACGTTTAAGAGTTGCAAAAAAATTATTATAATTAATCTTGATAATTTGTTTGATATTGCACATGCTGATGCTTTTGAGAGAATGAAAATAGAGGAAGATAAATTATTTTTAATGAAATAGAGAGAGCCAGGTCGACCGGGATGCTTAGGTGGTGTAGATAAAAAATTGGCGAAAAAAGAACAAAGATCTAGACAACGACGATTGGAAGAAGAGAAAAGGATTGTAAGACAAAGAGAATCACAAGCTGTTGCATCTACTTTCACCACAAATAACTTAAACAGTGTATAAGATTCAGACAAAGAACAGATCTTGAATTCTGAACTCAGCTTGCCGGACGTTCCCTGCCATGAACAAAGTTCAAAAAGAGTTAGAAAGAATCTTATAACACCTAAACTAGTTGCAGCTTTAGATCGATGCCAGTTAAGCATTAGAGATTCCGTTTACATTCTTAATGCGGTGGTAGAAGCGCTTGGTCTGAGCAGCGATGATTTCTGTATTAACAAATCCTCGATTCAGCAAATTCTTACTGAAACTAGAAAATCAAGGGCAAAAGCAATAAAATCTAACTTCCAAAATAATGTACCCGACATAGTCACACTCCATTGGGATGGAAAACTATTACCGGGATATTGGATGTACGGAGTTCAAAAGAAGAACGCTTGCCAGTAGCTTCATTTGACGATAGAGAACAGCTTCTTGCAGTGCCGAAACTAAAAAGTTCTTCTGGAAAACATCAAGCGAAGGCTGTATCAGCAGCTCTCTTTGACTGGAACCTTTATGAAAAAGTGCAAATAATGCGACACAAGAGCTTCCAATATAGGCCGTTTCAATGGAGCTTATGCTATTTTGGAGCAAACTTTAGGAAGAGAATTGTTGGTTTTCGCCTGTCGTCATCATGTTTATGAATTGGTCCTAAAAGCTGTCTTTGAAACCAAGATTAAGCAAATTACTAGTAGCCCAGATATTTCGATGTTCAAAAAGTTCCAAGAAAATTGGAAATAACATTGATTGTACTAAAATTGATCCATTTTAAAATTGAACTGTTTTGTAAGAAATGATTACCGCGAATTGGTCGAGCTGTGCATAATATTTTTAAGAGGAGACACAGAGGAAAAATTAAAACTAAGGCCCCCCGGAGCTATACATCAGGCACGCTGGATGGCGAGAGCGATCTAGTCTTTAAAAATATATTTACTTCAGACACAATGCAGAGTAACTGCGAAGGGCAAAAAGGCTTTACAAGATATCTGCATATTTCTCGTAATATTGTATGTTAAACCTTGGCTCGAATGTACAGTGGTGACCAAAGCACCTAATCAAGATTTGCGCTTCTTGAAGATGTTAAAAGAGTATGAAAAAGTTGACGCAACAATTTCTAAAGCTTCTATAAGCAAGTTCAGCCGTCACTTGTGGTATTTATGTGAAGAGACAGTCATTCTATCACTATTTGATGATGAAGTTGACAACAAACCTAAGAAGATGATTGCCAACTTCCACAGGGACAAAACCTCGGATTTTAGCAAACGTTATGACCCGTCGAAGGAAGAACTGACTCAAAAGTTGTTTGGTAAGTTAAATTGACTTTTTGTTGGATTTCAATTTCAATGTCCAATACTTATTTATTTATTTTCAAAATTGTTGTTGATTTTTATTTGTTATTTAACTTATTTTTCTTTTTTTTTTAGACAAAGCACTGGATGATTTCGTATCGGAAAAGAGCAAACAATTTTTATCACGACTGCAGATTGACTGACAGTTTTCTAAAGGAAGATGTATTTTCTTGGAATAACAATGCTGCTTTTCTGGAGGCTAAAAGAAGAATAAGTTGTTTGAGAGTTGTAAATGATACTGCTGAAAGGGCTGTTAAATTAATGCAAGATTTTAACGGACTTATCACGGCTGTAAAAGAACAAAAACAATTCTTGCTGCGCTGTGTCCAGGAACATCGAAGATTGTATCCAGACTGTAAAAAACTACTCTAAAAAGAAGTTACCCTGAATGATTCTTATTTCTTTATGTTTTTAATATAAACACAACAGGTACAGGTATAACATAACCACAACAGGTTAAGAATGTTAACATTTCACACGACGTTTCATTACAGACAGACTAAATAGAAAGATATCTTGTTTTTACTACCATAAATATAGTACTATAATCACTATTTCAACTTTCAATATTTAGAATTTATTCTTATTTATATAAAATATAACTTGAGATATTTTATTTCTGTAAATTTTTAAATAATTAAAAAATATATTTATTTAACGCAAATAAAGTTAAACGAAACATAACTACGTAATTTTGTTACATTATACGCCCGCCATAATGTTTTTTTTGTTGTTAGCTTTGCTTACAATTCGCGTTTGTTTGATTCTGGGGTTCTGTTATTAATTGTTAGATATTGTTATCGTTATTTAGTTTTAATTCGTTATTGTTATAAGTTTGTTGTTATCTAATATTGTTTTTATTAGATTACGATGAGTAATTCTGAATTACCCGGCCCGAGTGGGCTTGGATCTATAGCGAAATTTTCTTCGCCCAAGTAGAAACGCACAAAGAAATCTGCCATGAGTTCGTAAGAAAAAACTGTACTCATCAATGTTTATAAACTTGCCGAGGAAACTTGGCCCAAAAATAAGTTTATATATCGAAAAGGTATAGGCAGAAAGACAGCGGAAACCGCCGGCGTTAGCTTGTCTACTGTTTATAAGGTTTTGGCTGAGTATAAATATGAAAAACGTGTGCATTCGCCGACACCAGCACCAAAACGCGTGACAAAAATTGATTTGTTAGACAAACTGGACCTCAGTGGCATAAGAAGAAAGTTCCACGAGTTCTTTTTTCGAAATGAACCACCATCGTTATTACAAGTGTTACAAAGGCTGTTAACGACGATGAAACTCTTCCAAATTTTAAGAGAAAAATTTTTCAAAAACTAATTAAAAAATTGGATATTAAATACTTAAAAAGGTCAAGAAAAAGCATGTTAATTGAAAAGTCAGATATTGTCCGGTGGAGATTTGATTATTTAATAAAAATCATTAAGTTTCGTGAAGAAAACCGAAAAATATACTATCTCGATGAAACATGGCTTAACGAAGGTATATTATTTCTTGAGATTTTTTTGTAGCCTTTTCCTTTTATAATACATTTGTATTTTAATTTAATATTTAACAGCTTTAATCTTGTTTTTTAGGACACACAAAATCAAAAGTATGGCAAGATGTAAGTGTGCAGTCTAGTCGGGAAGCTCATAGAGAAGAACTGTCTACAGGATTAAGAGCCCCAACAGAAAAAGGAAAACGTCTGATAATATTACATATTGGTAAATATTTAACGATGTTAATTGATTTTGTTTTGATTTAAAATATATTATTAAATATATTACTCTATAATAAATGTTTATATTTTTTTACAGGGAGTGACGATGGATTTTTAAATGGTGGAGAATTAATTTTTGAAAGTAAGAAAGGGGAAGGTGATTATTATCAAGAGATGAATTTAAAAATTTTTGAAGAATGCTTTATGAAAATAATGAATAAAATTGAGCCAAACTCAATTGTTGTGATGGACAATGCACCATACCGCTCAAGGCGACTCGAAAAAGTTCCAACAATGGTATGGTTGAAAACAGATATCCAGAAATGGCTCAATGAAAGAGGAATTCTCTTTGAGACAAATATGTTAAAAAGAAATTTAATGGATTTAGTTAAAAAAGAAAAAAATAAATATATGGCATATGTAATAGACACATATGCAAAAAATAATAATACTGAAATATTTAAGATTACCCCATATCACTGTGAATTAAATCCGATTGAAATGATATGGGGGCAAGTAAAAGGCTATGTCGCAGGGAAAAATAAAAGTTTTAAAATGGCAGATTTAAAAATATTGCTTAGAGAGGCAATGGATTTGATTACACCTGCGACATGGCAAAAATGTATCAGGCATGTCATCAAAGAGGAATTAAAAATGGCACAACTTGACCACTTAAGTGATGCAGTTGCCGACCAATTTATAATACATGTTACTGAGGATAGCACAACATCAACTTCTAGCAGTAGTTCCGATAGTGACTAATGTTTCAAAATATAATGATTTAATAAAACTATTTCTTAAAGCAAATTTAGTTTTATTGTTAATGTAAGTTTTATAATTATTTATACCTTTCATATAAAAATACAATTTATAGTTAATAATATATTACTATATCATTTAAATTAAAAATTTTACTACTATGATACAATGTAACTACATAACTACTCTTTCCAGTATTAGAGCAATTGTAATCTCAAACCTCAACTAAATTGACCTATTCAAATACACACAAATTTAATCTAAATCAGTCCTGCCGTTTAGGAGGCGATAGATAAAGTTAATCAAGTTAAGAATTATATAACTACTATTATTTTTGAGATGTTCCTACATTATTCCAGATGATCATAAGTATGATTATAACAAAGAATGCGCTTAGTCCTTTGCCTTAACCCTTAATCAAATATTGAGAAATTATTTCCCACATGCCACTACTGTTTTTTTTTTTTGTTTTATTTCGTTTTTGGCAACTCTAATCAGTACCAACCTTAGGGAAAAATAATCGTACAGAATTTTTTAATTTTATTTATTTGCAACATTTTGTCTTAAGGCGCGAACTGTCATTGTATGTCAATGTCAAAAACACAGTTTGAAATATTTTGTGACAAAAACCGCTTCAAACGGAAGATTTAAAAGTTTTTGAAGAAAAAAATCTGGTAAGTGCATAAACACAATAATTTTGTAAACTAGACTTGTTTTTTGAATGTTTCTTACGGTTTTTGGGCTCGCAGCATTGATATTTTTTGTATTTTCTTAGGTTTAATTATGTGGGAAATTATTTCCCTTGAATGCAGTTTGTTCCTGCATTTGAAAAATACCAATTTCTATAAATACAATAAATAATTTGTCTGTTGCACTATATAAGTACCTAAACAGATATAGTTACTTATAATTTTATCTAACTTACACAATATTGTCAGCGAGTAACTCATATATGGAGCTTTCTGGAGAGTTATGACTGCGTTTGTGTGATTTCTCACTTGATTTTTATAACTATTATATTTTAGAACTATTTGTACTGCTCAGACTACCAAGTTAGTTTAGACTTCCTTTTATTTGTTTTAGCTATTTAAATATGGACGCTAAAAAGTTACAAAAAGTTCTACCAAAGAAAAATTTGGAGGAGGTGGTGCAAAATTTAGACAACTTGTCTGATTTATCAGCCTCAGATTCTGAAGATGACTCATGCTATGTCAATAGCATTCATTCTCCATCCGATACTTACCTCAATCAGCTTGACGATAACCTATTTGAACAACGTCTTGAATATATCTTCGGCTTCGAATCGAATGAAGATAAACAAGAAACGCCTACTATACAAGCCCAACAGATTTCAACGGATGCCTTACTGACAGCCTTAGGAGAAACATCTCATATCACAAACTCACCAATAACAGACAGTCCTTTGCTAACTTACTTAGATACAGAAAATGACGAATGTAATATACAACTTCAAGACATTCACGCATTTGAAGTTCAGCAAGACTTAATAAATGTCATTGACGTTCCCATGGCAGAGTTTTTGGCAGATGATGAACAGACTGAAACTAACAACGAATTACGCAGAGATCGTTCTAAGCTAAGAGTATGGAAGACAAAATCCGAAACCGATGATATTCCCGTTTTTGAAAAACGTTTTAAGCCCAAGGCGAATGACACGCATAAAACTTCACCACTAAGTATTTTTGAACGGCTTTTTCCTGATGAACTGATTGTTATAATTGTGGAACAAACAAATAGATACGCATATCAGAAAAATAGCAGCAAATGGCAACCAGTAACTCAACAAGATATTAAGGCGTATCTAGGAGTTTTAATCCTCATGGGCTTAAATCCTCTGCCGGACATGGAACTGTACTGGTCTTCAGATCCTTTTTATTACAACAAGAAAATTGCCCAGGTTTTCCCAATGACAAGATTTAAAAAAAATACGGAAAATCTCCACTTAAATGATAATGAAATGGAACCACCAAGAGGCTCTTCTGAATACGACAAATTATATAAACTGAGACCCCTCCTCACAGAACTGAAAAAGGTTTATCAGAGAGAAGCATTTAATTCTGAAGTACAATCAATTGATGAATGTATGGTGAAGTTTAAAGATCGAAGTTCGTTAAAGCAATATATGCCGAAAAAGCCCATCAAGAAAGGATTTAAAGTCTGGGCAAGGTGCGATGCAAAAACCGGGTACTTGCACCAATTTGAAGTTTATACTGGAAAAGGCGACAGCACGGAAAATGAAAGATTAGGATACAATGTTGTCATGAAACTCTGCAGTAGTGTACCAAAAAATACTTTAGTCGCATTTGATAACTTTTTTACAAGTTGTAATCTTATGGAAGATCTTTATGATAAAAAGATTTATGCAGTAGGGACAGTTAGATGCAATAGAAAAGATCTACCTGATATAATAAAGAAAAAGGGACCAAAACCATTGCGATTGGAAAAACATCACATGCAGAGCCAATAACAGCCATTAAATGGCTTGATACGAAAGAAGTCGCTATACTTACAGCCCATCAGCCACTAGATACAATGCTGGTAAAGAGGACCCAAAGGGATGGTTTTAGAGCAGACATTCTTTGCTCGAAAGCATTTGCTTCGTATACACTTAGCATGGGTGGAGTTGATCTATTCGATCATTTTAGATCATCGTATCCAATAAGCCGTAAATCACGAAAATACTGGATGAGACTTTCCTTTTTTTTGTTCGATGCATCCATAATAAATGCATATATTACCTACAACTATACACATGTTGCGACCCTTCACGGACACCGAGAATTTAGGTTACGCTTAGCACGTGCCCTAATAGATAATCACACAACACAGAAAGGTAAAGCACAAACAATTATACTTTTTAAAAAAGATAAGAAAGGGGGTAGGTTTGGCGTGCCAGACGAAATTCGTTTATTGAATGTGGGCATACACTTGCCAGAAGAGACTAATACTTACAAAAGGTGTCGCTTTTGCAGTACTAAACAGAAAGAACAGAGAACAAAAATACAATGTTCCGCCTGTGAAGTAGCTTTGTGTGCTAAAAATTGCTTCAAAACCTTTCACACTGTTCCACCTCAATAATATTATTTTCTTAGTAATTAAGTTTCAGTTTATATTAAAACTATATATCATTCCTAACATTGTTGTTTCATTTTATAACTCTATTCACTCATATTACAGTATTTTTTTTCAATTTTATTATATAAGACAAAAAAGAAACAAGTAAAGTAGGAGCAACTTACATGTATAGAACTTGTAGTAAAAATATATCAAAAGTTAAGAGCTATTCCGGATAATGGGAAATAATTTCCCACTTAATTATATTTTGCTTTGAAATACCGTATACTGGGAAATAATTTCCCACTGCAAAACCCCCATTTCCCCCCTTTTTATAAAAAAAAGGAGTTGTTTTTCGAAATCTACGGCACCCCCTTACCTAAAAGCCGTGACCAGATTTTAAATTACACGAAAAATAAAGTTTGTTTGATTAAGGGTTAAACATTCTTTAATTTTAATTCGTTAATTTTTGTACATATTTCTAAAAATGTTTTGAGCATCTTAGCATATTTACTACACTTATGTAGTAAGAAATCCAAAGATTGTTTCACCCATTTTCACAACTCTTCAACTTTGTAAAATCATGATTATTTTGTAAAGATATTACATACTGTATCAAAAATAATATAAAAATATTTTAATAAAAAAAATACATTAAAAATCCCCACTAATATAGACACTACATAACCAATTATAAAAACATATTAAATACTTTTGAACAAACTAATTGAATTGAAGATATTACAGTTGCATAAGTTGTGGACCAGTATCAGATGTAACACTGTGACAAATTATTCCTGACAGAAATCAACTTTTTTAATAATAATGTTTATTGGAAAAGATACTGGTCTCTAAAATCTATCCTGAAAAACAAATATACCAGCAAAGGTATAAAGAAAAAACTGTTTGACACATGCATACTGCCAATCTTCACATATGGATGCCAAACTTGGGCCCTAACCAAAGCCCATTGCAACAGATTAAAAGTAAATCAAAGAGCCATGGAAAGAAGCATGATCAATAAGAAAAGAACTGATAAAATAAGTAATAAGAAGCTGAGGGAGGGAACAGGGTTGGCAGACGTCACATACACAGTGAAGCTCCAAAAATGGAGATGGGCGGGTCACACCATAAGGGGTCCCGACAAGTGGAGCAAAACAGTTACAACCTGGTATCCAAGAGGCTGTAACAGAAACAGAGGCAGACAGGCCAAGAGATGGGACGACGAACTGGCAGAGATGGCTGGCAAGACTTGGAGTAGAGTGGCCAGAGACAGGCACGAATGGAGAAGACTGGGGGAGGCCTTTGCCCGAAGGTACACAGAAAATATACCTCTTACCATAGACTAAGTTAAGATATGTAAACTTTTTCTGAAATAAAGGCTATATTATTATATATTATTATTATATTGGCTTCTTTGCTATCACAAATACATAACACACATCACAATATTACAAATTGAGCTTAAGATGAATCATATCCAAAAAACATTATCAAAGCCCTCATAATTACATCCTCTCAATTTAATATTAATATCATCAGACCCCAACTTTAAGTACAATCAAGAATTTATACAGATTCCTAAGGAGTGAAAAAGTAGGAGAGAAGACAAAAGGTAAATAAGATGAAGAACTCAATCAAATTAACATTGATTATGTTTTATTTTATTTTGAAACTTATTATTTTACTTTGTACTAATGTCAGTTAACAATTACAACAAAAATTCAAGGAAAGTCTCGACAATATCAGTAATACATAAGTCAAGCAATTGCTCATAATAGGTTTAGGGAAACCTGGTTGAGTTGGGTGTGGGCTCTTCTCACCAGGCCGAGTTTAGAACCCTTTAGTTTTAACTTTAGTTTTAAGTTGTGGAGGGTGAAGGTTTCAGAGGAATTTAATTCTATCTATTCTATTTATTTATTATCAAATTTGGCTCCTTTGACTCTCCACCATTCACATGGCATTGTACAAGTCTTTGGCAAAAATGGACAAAGACAGTAGAAAACAGAGACAAAAGGAGTCAATCATCCTAAAATGGATATGAATCCAATGGATTGTCATTTTTATTAATCTTTTACTTAAGAAAAAAATTAACAAGAGCCAAAAATGTCACATCACAAGTTTCTGTGGCATTAAGAACTATATTCTATTTATTAATTGCCAATTTATTTATTCAATTAAAATTACATAAAGACTAATCTAATGAAATATTATAAGTTTTTTCCCTTATTAATATTTGATTCATTATTATTCAATAGTCTTGAACAAAAACTATAAGACTCAAAAATGCACTCACACAGAGTGTGTAACAATCCCTCACCAAAACTCCCACAACTGGTACTAAAAGACAAATCTTCGAATGGACTCTAAGGTGTTATAAACACTCAAAATAGGTTGTATATCCCATTATGAACAAAGCCAATATGAAATATATTATGGAAACAGATTTTTCTTTGGCAATATGTAAATTTAACTTCAACATTATAGTATTTTTTAGTTTTTAATATTAACACTACATACATTTGGTCCCCTTTTAAATTTATAACATATGTTCTTATCATAGATATGAATTATATTTCTGTTAATACATAATATAGAGAAATAATATTAATCATAATAAACTCTCATCTTTATTTTTACAGTACTTTTAATACTCATTGCAGCACGTGAAGTAGATATAACCATCTTACCTGGCACTGTTAGATACCTCCATAAATTATATAAACTTTCTAGAATGGATTAAAAATTATGGCTAAAAATATATCAAAATGAACAAAAACACAACTGAAACGACAAAATAAAAACAATATTAAATATTCTATGTAGTGTAAATCTTTTTTTAGTTTCAAATTTGTAGATTAATTTTTAATAACCACTTCCCTCTGTTTGGCCGAATGTAACAGATAACGATTTACAGTAGAGATATCGATATTCATCGATATTGAGAAAAATATCAATAATCTAATATTAATATCGATTACGCAAAACCTCACATTCACTTTAATTTAATGAAAACATGAATATTTATTAAATTAAATTTTGTTTGTTAATGTTTTTTTATATCAATTTATAATTGATAAATATATATTTGCCGAAACCGAGGTTCTTATTAATTACATAACATTGTCTATATAAAAATATTCGTTTTATTTAATATTTAAACCTAATTGCATTTATCAAAACAGATACTTACAAATATAGCTTTAAGTTAAATAAAGTACTTACCAAATACATTAGACATTTATTGATAATTTCGTTTGTACCAAACATTTGTGAAGTTCATGCCAAAATCCTTAAGTAAATTATTCTTAAGTAAAATCGAAATTTATTATTCATCGATGTTTTTCATATCGAATAGTCTACTCCACAGATAAATAATATATTCACAGTTAAAGGCTACATTACAATATCGATTTTCATCTTAATTATTTGCTATTAAAAAACAACTTTTAAACATTTTCAAGCGTAAGGCATTATTGTAGGCCAATTTAGCCAACGAGAAACAAATGTCTACAAATTTATAGTTATAACTATTAAATTACTAGAATTATACTAAGCAATCATTGTGGGTTCGTCATGAAACATCGCAGCATATTAATGCTGCTGTGTTTCGCCAGATGAGGGAGAGTTCCGGAAACCCATAAAGGGTGGTTGGTCTGCGTATTTGGTTGGCAACGCATCCATATCCTCTCAGGTTGTAGATGTCTATGGGCGGGGGTGTCCACTTGACATCGGGTGGCATATCTGCTCGTCATCGTTTGCGTGCCATCTTATTATATAAAAAAATTATTGTAGGTTCGATTCCCGCTTCGGAATATGAAATACATATATGTTTATTTCATTGTACGTTACGCTTCGAAAGTGATATATGAAGCGGGTATGGTGTTAAAAACACCATGGAGTTTTTTTGCTAGGTTTTTAAACAAAACGTTTACACCTAAAATAATACTTTTATCTATAAAGATATAATGAATGATTTTTTAATTTTAATACTATTGGTTTTATTAGGTTAACGCATTTTAGGGATGGTAAAGACAGGAATCGTTTTTTGTTATGAAATAGAATTTTTGAGTAACAAAAAGCAAATCCAATTGGCTGACGGGTATAATTTGCTTCATCAATTATCAATTAACTGTTTAAGTTCGAAGATAATCTATATTTTTTCCTTGTCTAGATCTTTTAAACGGTACCAAAAATAAAATTTCAGGTCAAAAACTCACCTCTCCAAGTGTGCGCATTTATAACGCTGCCACAAATAATATTTAGTGATGATTACACAAGTATTTGGTTAGGTCACTTTCATTACGATATAGTTAATATATTCTTCAACATTATAAAAGTTATATCTATATAGGACCGTCGTGGCGCAGAGGCGTAAGCGTCTACCTGTAAACGCGACGGTATAAGGGTTCGATTCCCACTCGGGCAAGATGGATTTTTCTATTTCCATTTCCTTCGCTCTGGAAACTAGACAAAAGCGCGGCGTTGAGTTCCGCCACTCAACACGCAATGCCTCAAAAAGGCGGAAAGTGGGGATGGAGAAAGCAGGAACTAAGCAACGGAGTGTCTTAACACTAGGTTCATATGGTTCCTGCAGTTCCCTCTGCCTACCCTGCAATATACGGGATAAAGCGTGAAGCTAAAAAAATATCTATGTATTATAAAACTTTTTCGTTACTGATTAAAATGGATAGATGAATGGGTCATCTAATAAAAAAAATGGGTCATCTAATAAAAAAATCTAATAAAAAAATGTTTACCAAGAACGGGAAAAAATTTGATGAAAAATGGAATTCGACATTATAAATGAAACAAAACAACAAAAACAATAAAATATTTTTAATTATCCAAAAAAAATGTATAACACTATAAAATCTTATTTAGTCTGTATTCATTATTTCTAATTACGTTGTAATCAAATGTAAAATAAAAATATATAGCCTCTAACTACAAAAATGGCACGATCAGTCTGTTACGAAATGATTATTTAAGTAAATCACGTGGTACTACAAAAAAATTATATATATATATATATATATATATATATATATATATATATATATATATATATATATATATATATATATATATATATATATATATATATATATATATATATATATATATATATATATATATATATATATATATATATATATATATATATATATATATATATATATATATATATATATATATATATATATGTATATATAAATAAAAACATTCAACAGCTCGATGTATATTGTAATTTTAAAGTTCACAACAGATTTTGATGCGATTTTCACTAAATTCATACGGTTTAATGGAAAACATCTAAATAAATATTGTATATACTAATCACTAGTATAATAGAAAATTAAAATGTATAGGTATATATTTACATATAGTAAAGCGATTTGAACCCGCTTCTCTTATAAACTGATATATGGCGAAACATATTAAATAACTAAATACTATTTTTTAAGTATGTTAACACATTAAAATAAATATAGAAACTATATGTTATACATATTTCAAAATAAAATCTGATTTGTACTTCATATATGACTATAAAAGAGAATTAAATTACACAAAATTATAAATATGTCTGCAAATAAGCTTTGATCTGCCTCATTGTTATTTAATATAAATAGGGTGACTTGTAAGTAATCCGCCATCTTGTAGTGGCGGCCATTTTGAATTAACAACTATATTGATTGCATATATAGGTTTATATAAACTAAGATTTTTAATTTGACCAAAAAACTTTTATAATAATAGATTCATCTTTAATGTTCAACATCAAATTAAATAACAATAACAGGTAAATAAGTGTTTTTAAATTTAATTTTATTCATATAATATGTACAGTACAAACTCGATTATCTGCACTACTTGATGTTGTAAGGCATTCTGCATGAAAATCCGGATAATCAAAATTACATACATATGGATAAATTATTGTGGTTTGGGTATACATATATAAGTATATAATATCATATGTTTATTAAAAACAACTGGTACATATTAACGAAATTCAATGTTTATTTAGAGATTTGGTTGGAAATATTTGGTAATTGTCATTGGATGTGAGTACTGTTTCACAAGTACATTCAATTCAATTGGCCTGTAATCTGAATTATTGCAAATTCGTATAACTGAGGGCCGGATAATCGAGTTTCTACTGTACAGTCAAAGGTATTTTATTTTACAACTTTGTAATAAAAAAATGTTTAAAAAAACAAAAAATATAAAAACACGTTTATAATAACTGAATAAAATCTTAATCTTTTATTTCAATACAAATATTAATAAAATATCGTTTAAAAAAATAATATTTTTCAATTTATGTCACAACTTAATAAAGATATATCTTTTTTTTTTAAATTGAAACGGTTTTTTTTTACTATTTATATTAATAAATATGCATAATAAAATTATAACAGAATAAAAATTTAATGAATACGTATTTTTTTTATTTTCAAATAAAGTAAAATTTGATCGATTTTAAAATCGATTCTCCCTTATCTCGATTAAACGAAATTTAAAAAAAAAAGAATACAATTATTTTTTTAATTATTTACAATTGAAATATTTGATAAAAAAATCGATTTACTTAAATATGTTAAATAATTACTGTAACTACATATTACGTATTTTTCATATAAAAATATTGTTACGTATTATAATTCGGATCAAAAATACAAGAACAGTGTGAGTTCGATTTGTATGTAATTTTTTTCTTTATCTGTACTCTTTTTTTTTACTTAGTTTCACGTTTTATCCCGCATATTGCAGGGTAGACAGAGGGAACTGCAGCAACTATAGGAACCTAGTGTTAAGACACTCCATTCAAAGTATAGTCTTTTACTTAGGCCATTAAAGAGCAATAACAGAGGTATTTCATATAAATATTTTTTGGTTATTGTAAAGCAGAATTTAACGCATGAGTAACTTTACCAGAGCGTTTAATAATATGTATATATTTATTAAATTAAGCATATAATAAATAATGCATAAATATTAAAATTTCCATACGAAATTCGAACCCACACCTACTGTCTTCTCTTAATAATTAACTCAAAAGGAATCTTATAATGAAATATTATTATTAACATTATCTACATAATCTATGCAATATAACCGGTTTTCGAAACACAATCGGTACAAATCGAATAAAATAATCAATCGAATAAAATATCGATATTAATAAATTGATTTAATATAGATATATGTGCATTGCAAATATGGACATGCCAATGTGATGATAAAAATAATTTAAAAAATATTTAATATTATTAGAAATAACTAGAAAATTGAAAAAATAAGTGACCTTTCTCATATATATAGTAACTACAATATTTCATATATTTTTTTATTTAAAACATTTTAATGAATGTTCCAGAAATTTATAAAGTATCAAAGTTTTAAAACGACCTATAATTCATATTAGAAGGCTATTAAAATAATAAATACCTGTATTATTATAAGAGGCTATCTATCGTCAGATTTCTGCAGAGATACCACTGTATCGCGATAGATGGCGTTAGTTTGGAGCATTTTTTCTCCTTCCGGTGACGTCACTTCCTCTGTTTTTTGGACTGGAAAATACAATTATATATATATATATATATATATATATATATATATATATATATATATATATATATATATATATATATATATATATATATATATATATATATATATATATATATATATATATATATATATATATATATATATATATATATATATATATATATATATATATATATATATGTATATATATATATATATATATATATGTATATGTATATGTATATGTATATATATATATATATATATATATATATATATATATATATATATATATATATATATATATATATATATGTATATATATATATATATATATATATATATATATATATATATATATATATATATATATATATATATATATATATATATATATATATATATATATATATATATATATATATATATATATATATATATATATATATATATATATATATATATATATATATGTATATGTATATGTATATGTATATGTATATGTATATATATATATATATATATATATATATATATATATATATATATATATATATATAACAAAATATATTTACTCAACACGCAATGCCTCGAAAAGCAACGGAGTGTCCTAACACTAGGTTCATATGGTTCCTACAGTTCCCTCTGCCTACCCTGCCATGTGCGGGATAAAGCGTGAAGCAAAAACAGAACATAACAAAATATATAAAAATAACATTGCTGTCTTACATATTTTTCGCTTTCTAACTATTTAAATAGTATATATGAGTAAAAGAGATAGCAATATGAGTAAAAGAGATAGCAATACTAAATGTACTTTTGGCCTAAACTGTTAGTTTAGTTTTTTTCAATATATTTTTTTCCTAATCTTTATATGAGACAATTTTGAAATATTAATTTTACATTATCATCGAAGAAATGAGGACCGTCGTAGCGCAGAAGCACAACGTCTGCCTGTAACGCGACGGTTTCTGGGTTCGATTCCCAGTCGAGGAAGATGGATTTTTCTATTTCCATTTTCTTCGCTCTGGTAAACTAGGCAAAGCGCGGCGTTGAGTTCCACCACTCAACACGCAATGCCTCGAAAACGGCGGAAAGTGGGGACGGAGAAAGCAGGGACTAAGCAACGTAGTGTCTTAACACTAGGTTCGTATAGTTCCTGCAGTTCCCACTGCCTACTCTGCCATGTGCGGGATAAAGCGTGAAGCTAAAAAAAAAAGAAAAAAAATGAGTGAAAGAGACAACAATATCAATACCTTTATCGTTTCTTGTCACTGTGGCGTATAACAGAGCGTGTATGGCTGATGCAACTAGGGCTAGTCCTGATAATATTCTGAAGGAGCCACGACCGCCTGCGTAGCTGTACAGCTGACCACCCACGAGGGAACCTAGAGCGAAACCTGAAGGGAAATTGGGGAAAATAATTAAAAAAAAAAACATGTTAAAATGTGGGGACGGAGTAAGCAGGGACTAAGTAACGGAGTGTCTTAACACTAGGTTCATATGGTTCCCGCAGTTCCCTCTGCCTACCCTGCCATGTGCGGGATAAAAAGTGAAGCTTAAAAAAAAAAAAATGTTAAAATGTCGTTTAAGGACTGGTTTTATTTGCATGAGCGGGAGATGGATGTTTCTATTATCATTTTCTTCGCTGTGGCAAAACTAGGCAAAGCGCGGCGTTGAGTTCCGCCACTCAACACGCAATGCCTCGAAAAAAGGCGGAAAGCGGGGACGGAGAGAGCTAAGCAACTGAGTGCCTTAACACTAGATTCCTATGGTTCATGCAGTTTCCTCTGCCTACCCTGCATAATGCGGGATAAAGCGTGATAAGACACAAAAACAATACTACCCTAGTTGTAGATGTCTATGAGGGAAGGTGTCCACTTAACATCATGGCCCTACTGCTCGTTTGCCATCTTATAATATAAAAAAAGTATCTCATTTCTCTCTCTCTCTCTCTCTCTCTCTCTCCCTAAACTTACCAACACCATCGTCCATTCCGGCCACAATTCCCTGTACAGTAGCCGAGTATCCCTCAGGAGCCACATGAGCTGCATACCCTACTATTGTAGAATAGCACAAAGCGTATGTAGGACCTTGCATTATACTCTGTCAAGGAAAGAGAAACTTTAAATCAATATACAGGTGTATATTACATTATTTAATAAATAATAAATATTTTTTCAAACAAAGTATATAATTAAATTGTTGTTCCAAAATAAAACACCATTAGTCAAGTATGACGCGAGCGTACGCTGTACTGTCAGAGCGGGACAGAGATATAGCTCTGTCTCTTTCGGTTATATTTTTGAATGAAAGGTGACAGATTAACAAACGTTTAATAGTATTTTTGTAGTACGAGATGTTTACGTCATTATTTTAATTGTCACTACGTCACGCGTTACACAGCATGTATAAAAATTATGAATTAGAAAAAAATATATTCTAATGACGATTCTTGACTACTTTTTGTATACAAAAGATAGCGTTTGCTTGTAATCACGACTGTTTATAGGTTATGTTCTCATAAGGTTAAGATGGAAATTTTCATTTTCATTTACTTCCTCTGGCAACTAGCCACTCAACACGCAATGCTTGGAAAAAATGTGAAAAGCGGGAAACGGAGTGTCTTAACACTAGGGAACCTAGTTCTTGTTCGAGTTCCTGCGGTCCCCTCTGCCTATTCTGCCATGCGCGGGATAAAGAGTGAAACTAAAAAAAAAACATTATATATAAATACAAACCTCTATAAAGACTAGATGCCACGGATGCTGTATAAAGGAGATGAGGGCTAACCTCACGCCGTAGCAGAACAATGAGAACGTCATTGTCATACCGTAACCCCATTTCTTTATTATTTTACCTAAAAAAAAAAATCAAAAAATTCTAAATAGAACCTGTTACTAAACCTTTTGCCTATACGCTCAACACGCAAAAGCCGGAAAGTAGGGACGGAGAAAGCAGGGACTAAGCAACGGAGTGTCTTAACACTAGGTCCCTATGGTTCCTGCAATTACTTCTGCCTACCCTGCAATGTGCGGGATAAAGCGTGAACCCCCACTGTCTTTATATTAATAACTGTATGCTACATAAATATGAAAGTGGAAACTCTTACCAGAGAAGAAGAAGAACAACAACTCCCCAATAAAACTCTGCGCCGCAACAACAACACCCTCGATCAACTTAATTTTCGCCATACTACCCGTTTGTTCGGCCAATTCTTCTAGAAACCTGGAAAAATATATTTAAATTCTGGAAAATTGTCCAGAGAGAAGAATAGAATTACTTTTAAAGTACAGTGGTTGAGCAGTGACCGTATTCACGGTGGGTATAAGTTCTTTCTAAACTCGGCAAAAAAAAATTTAGATCATTTTCCCGCTTTGGTAGACAAATCGCGGCGTTAAGTAATGCCATTATAATATTTAAGCAAACATGTTACCTTATAAGTATAACATAAAAAAATACTTCATTAAAACATATAAAACTTTGAACACAGCGGGAATCGAACACCCGTCTATTGGAAACGGTCCAAGTGCTCTGGCCTACTAAGCCATGCGTTCTTCGTTTCGCTGCGGGGAAATTTTAATATACAACTCGGTATTTCAATTACCTAACTTTCTAGTTTTTACTTAGCTTTTTTTAATTATTTTTTTCTATTCTTATTGTGAATTAATTATTAAATAACATAACCTAATTATATGTACGACAAATTATATTTTATAGGTTCGATTCCTATACAAGAAGAATGTAATCATTTTCATTTTTCTCTATCTAGAAAAAAGACAAAACGCGGCGCGGCGTTGAGTTCCGCCACACAACATGCAATATTTTGAAAGGCGGAAAGCAGAGAACGGAGTGTTTTAATACTAGGCGTCCTCAACTAACTACAACAACAACTAATCTTATCTATATAAAGAACACGCGTTAAGCTAGAAAATTAAAAAAAAAACGCCATATCTCCACTTACCAAAACATATAATATATAACAAAACTATCAAATGTACCGGCGACCACCGCAAAAGTGATGAAAACCAAAACTCTAGGTATCTTAAGAACATCCCTAAGTGCTTTTCCAGAATCTTCTGGGCTTGAGAGTGAGGGTAGCTGTAAAAAAAATACAAAAAAAATATATACGTCAATGAACTTGCGAACTTAAATCAAAGCCTACTTTTAAATAGTCTTTAAAATTATTAAAGTAATATTTTCAAAAAAAAAAAAAAAAGAATTAAATAAAGTTAATAATTAAATTATTGTTTCAAAATAAAACGCCATTAGCCAAGTATGACGCGAGCGTACACTGTACTGTCAGAGCGGGACGGAGATATAGCTCTTTCTCATTCTAGTTTTTTTTTAAAGAGAGTTGACAGATTGACAACGCTTAATAGTATTTTTATAGTACGACATCTTTACGTCATTTGTATTTAACCATGACCACCTCACGCGTTACACAGCACGTGTAAATATCGTGAAATGAAAAAAATAATCCTGTGACTAAACTACTGATAATTCTTGACAATTTTTTTGGACATAATCTTGAAATATTTTACCCCATAGGTAGTTTTGATAACGGTCGAGTTGTCATATACACCCTATATATATTTCATTATAAAATTAATGTGTGTATGAAGGCTATAAGAGAATGAATCAAAACTGAAAAAAAAAAAGTGTTGGAAATTAGTTAAATTTCATAATAGTTTTAGTATACTCGTTTATATTGCCCAAGTTTTTTAGAAAGGAATTTAAAATATCAAATTCACTAAAGTATTAAAAAAAAATTACAAAAATCCCACTCACAGTAAGTTTTCTACATGCACCCAAATCTATTGCCGTAGCAACAATTGCTATTATGAATGCCGGCGTAAAGTCTTTATAGTTCCCAGACAAGGCATCGACAAGCCAGCCCCCTATTAACGCCGTTATGCCATAGCCCGCTGTGCCCCATGCTCTTTGAGCCCCATATTTTGAGCCCCGCTCTGGACCTGAAATTTAATAATTATAATAATAATTTGATTTCAGATTTTCAATCTATATAGTAAATTATAAACTTATTATTTTATTAGCTTCACGCTTTATCCCGCATATTGCTGGGTAGATAGAGGAAACTGCAGGAACCATATGAACCTAGTGTTAAGACACTCCGTTGCTAAGTCCCTGCTTTCTCCGTCCTCCGTCCTCCTAAATTACAAATTATTGTTTGTTAAAAAATTATTTCATTAATCTATGTTAGTTTCTATTTATTTTTTTTTGTCCTGAAACGCTTTTGAGTATAATAATAGATAGTCATCAACTGACACTAATAAATCTCTGCTGTCTATAGTTATACAGCAGAAACTCGAATAACCGGACTATCTATTGTTGTAAGCTATTCGGATAATCGAAAGTACACTTTTTTTTACTTTTTTTTAGCTTCACGCTTTTATCCTGCACATGGCAGGGTAGGCAGAGGGAACTGCAGGGACCGTGGGAATAACCGACCGTAACAAAGCCAATGTTTTTTTACAAATTTGGTTCAAAATATTTGGTAATTTGGGCATGCTTTTTTGCGCAAATAGAACATGTAGGCACATTTATTTCAGTCGGTCTGTAGTCCGAATAATCAAGAATCCATATAACTGAGGGCCGGTTAATCGAGTTTCTAGTATACGGTAAAACAAAATCATCACAATTTA
Source organism: Dione vanillae (assembly GCA_037178615.1). Classification (NCBI taxonomy): domain Eukaryota; kingdom Metazoa; phylum Arthropoda; class Insecta; order Lepidoptera; family Nymphalidae; genus Dione; species Dione vanillae. Next base: position 505,488 of record JAZFAU010000318.1, on the reverse strand, counting down.
GTAATAATTAGAGTTTCACTATTTTATTAAAATCGAATGATTACCAAAACCCCTAAAATACAACACTGTACTTACCTAAAACATCGAAGCACACAGCGTCACCTATACAGTTGGCAACATTGAACGCCACAGTACCAACACACATTAATACAACAAACGCCCAGAAAGTCACTGACGTATAAAAACTGCCACCGTCCACTGTTTCTGGTATAATTATTTCTTTCACCTTATCTTTTTCAACTACACCTAAACTGTTCACATTAGAGCTGCCCACTTCCCTCCTACTCCGATTTAGCAAACTCTCGTTTAAACTATATTCAAAACATAATAAATTACAATCCTTTTTAGGCACACATACATCGCTACCACTAACATCTGTGCCCATTTGCAAAAATGAACACGAAACATTTTTATTATCTGTATAAATTGTATTTATATATGTCGAGTTTGACAGGTACACTTGGAATTTATAATCTGCGGTGCAGTTCCAGTGACAGGTGTACTTTTCCAAGATGGCGTCCGCCCTGTCATTGCGATGTTTGACAATTACAGTGTCGTTAAGTTGGTACACATATTCTTGTATCACATCTGGTTCGGGCATTGGGAGGAACCATAGACAACAGTATGACCCACTCATGACTAGAATAAGCATTATGAAAACTAGCTTTCTCTGTCTCTGAAATTGAAAAAAATATTATATATTATTAATTTAGATATAATAGTATATATATGTTACATACAAAAATATATAAAAAAACCCACCGGCCAAAAGTCCACAACGTAACCAAACAGTGGTTTCGCTGCTGCCCACAACAGAGGCAGCACCGCCGTCACCAACCCCATAACCGATGGTGACACGCCCAATTGACGTCCGAAGACATTTATTTGGGGCAGAATTGGACCTAAAGCTGTAAAAAAATCAATAAATTAGTAATAAGTTCCAATATTCTGATTTAAAAGTACATATACTCACAATCTATATACAGTATAATTCAAACAGTGCCTACTTAATTTTTATGGGGCATAATATGTCATGTACAGAACAATAAAATATTAAATATATATTTTTTTTAGCCTCACGCTTTTATCCCGCACATGGCAGGGTAGGCAGAGGGAACTGAAGGAACTATATAAACCCAGTGTTAAGACACTCCGTTGTTTAGTCTCTATTTGCTCTGTCCCCACTTTTCGCCGTTTTGGAGGCATTGCTTGTTGAGTGGCGGAACTCAACTCCGCGCTTTTGCCTAATTGCCAGAGTAAAGAAAATGAAAATGAAAAGATCTATCTTCCCCGAGTGGGAATTGAAACCAGAAACCGTCGCGTTAAAGGCAGACGTTGCGCCTCTGCGCCACGACAGTCTTCATTAAATAAGTATGATAATAATAATAATTAAATATAATAACAAAAATAACACGTTATTGCACTACCATAAATAAAATATTATACAAAAACAAAAAAAAATAATGTACCTTATCGCCTTGCCAGAGAGAAGAAAATGGAAAAGGAAAATGGAAAGGGAATTGAACCCACAACCCGTCGTGTAGGCAATACATATATAATAAATCATGAACATATATGAATATTATAAATATATCTATATAGAACAACATTATAATTATATTTATAAACTTAATATATTTTTTAGCATTACGCTTTATCCCGCACATGGCAGGGTAGGCAGAGGGAACTGCAGGAACCATGGAACCTAGTGTTAAGACACTCCGTTGCTTTAGTTCCTCCTTTCTCCGTCCCCGCTTTCCACCTTTTTCCGAGGCATTGCGTACTGAGTGGCGTATTCCCACTCGAGGAAGATGGATTTTTCTATTTCCATGTTCTTCGCTCTGGCAACTAGGCAAAGCGCGGTGTTGAGTTCCGCTACTCAACACGCAATGCCTCGAAAAAGACGGAAAGCGGGGACGGAGAAAGGAGGAACTAAAGCAACGGAGTGTCTTAACACTAAGTTCGTATGATTCCTGTAGTTCCCTCTGCCTACCTTGCAATACACGGGATAAAGAGTGAAACTAAAATAAATATTAGGTAATTGTCATTTGACGTAAGCTGCTTTTTCACAAACACGACTTGTACTTAACCTGAGCGCTTGATAATTGAGTTTCTTCTGTACGCCTAAATACTTTAAATAACATTGCAAATAAGAAAAAAAGAGGATCGTCGTGGCGCAGAGGCGCAACGTCTGCCTGTAACGCGACGGTTACTGGGTTCGATCCCCAGTCGGAGAAGATGGATTTTTCTATTTCCATTTTCTTCGCTCTGGTAAACTAGGCAAGCGCGGCGTTGAGTTCCGCCACTCAACACGCAATGCCTCGAAAACGGCGGAAAGCGGGGACGGAGAAAGCAGGGACTGAGCAACGGAGTGTCTTAACACTACGTTCCCACGGTCCCTGCAGTTCCCTCTGCCTACCCTGCCATGTGCGGGATAAAGCGTGAAGCTAAAAAAAAAATTACAAAAAAAAATCCAAAAAAAAAAACCGCAAAACAAAATCTTGTCTCATTTCATCACACGCGTCTCTAGAATGATAATAATGACATCACTTAAGTACTATTTACTCGTATATCTTTTAATAACACTCTTGTAATAAGCGAAAGAATTACTTCACTATGGAGGTATTATCTCCAAAGTAAAGTGAAAATATAACTTTTATATGTATTATATATGGCGAGCGATACAGCGTCTGATTGTAACTGACGGTCGTAGGTTTCATTCCCATAAGGGGAGAATTGATTGCAATAGTGCTCGATAGTAACGACTACTTACTTAATTATGAAAAACATACCTAAATGTGGAAAAAGGAAAAAAAATAATAAGAATAAATTGTTCCATAACCTCGTCTCAAATGCGTATATAAACCGGAGAACGGAGTGGGTTAATACTAAGTTGACTTTCCTATTGTTATATGCAGGATAAAGCATAAAAAAATAATGCAAATTTTAAAACCTAAATCACTTATCAAAAACCGTACCTTATTACCTATGTATAACTCCCGCACATGCCAGGCTAGACATAGGGGTCCCTGCGAGAACCATTGGAACCTAGTGTTAAGACACACGGTTGCTTAGTCTCTGCATTCTCCGTCTATTATTATTTTTCCTTAACCAAAATTGAACCCGCTCCCTCGCCCAATGCTAGATGGGCATAAATCCTAAAACCTACTATCATATGGGAGGACTATGTCCAGCATTGGGCGGAACAACGTCATGATGACAACGATGAGATGAACTCGTAACTACCTTCATAAAAGCCAATAACTATATAAACAGTTTATTTGCTCGACAATTTAACTGTTTATACTATTACTATCGTACACTTAAGAGATTATTTCTATCATATCTCAAGTAATAATCAAGTTGTAAAATCATAAAGATCTTAGTATACATTGCTTTGAGGCAAGGTTGGTAGTAAAATTATAATATATATACACATATTTTTTTAAATATATTGGGGATTTACCCATTCTACCCCTTCCTCCTTTCATTTTTACTTACTATGTTTCTTCTTGGTGCTTAAGGGGATTAATCGGGTATATTAACATAATATTTTTTTGTGTGAAACTCGACGTTTCGAACACTTTGCAGTAGTCAGTGGTCACTGGTCACAAATAGTGACATTCGCCTGTCAAAAATCTTATTAGGCTTAAGGGATCTCTATTTCAAAATTACTTCATATTCGGTCCTGTAGTTTTTGGAAAACAAAATGGAAATGAAAAAATCCATCTTCCCCTCATGGGAATCGAACCCACAAACTGTCGCCTTTACAGCCAGGTGCTGAGCCTCTGCCCATGACTGTCATATATATGTTTTGCATATATATATATATATATATATATATATATATATATATATATATATATATATATATATATATATATATATATATATATATATATATATATATATATATATATATATATATATATATATATATATATATATATATATATATATATATATATATATATATATATATATATATATATATATATATATATATATATATATATATATATATATATATATATATATATATATATATATATATATATATATATATATATCGTGGGAAACTCTTGTGTTCACATATCACTGGCGCGTGGTGATAATTGAATAAAATTGGAGCTAAGTGTAAAATCACTGGAGAGTGAGGGTACGTCATGAGGATCACGACCTTGACCTTTGCGCAGACAGTTACTTATTAGGATAGAAAAAGTCAATTTCAATAGCCCTATATAGCATAACTTGGACCGCGCACGACGATGATTGGTTCGATTCTCACTATGCGCTACGTGGTATGTATGTATGTAGATCAATACAATAATAAAGATGGGCGAGATATTTAGATTTCTACATGGGCGTAGAAATTTAATTTCTTAAATTTTAACAAATTAATTAATAAATATTAAGCAACAATGTTCTCAATAAAAACAATTTTGTTTCTTCCAATAGAAACTTGCTCTGGTAACTAGGCGTAGCGCGTCGTTCAGTTCCGCCACTCAACACGTAATGCCTCGGAAAGGCGGAAAGCGGGGAACGGAGTGTCTTAACACTAGGTTCCCACAGCTTCTGCGGTTCCCTCCGCCTACCCTGCTATGTGCGGAATAAAGCGTAAAGCTATAAAAAAAACTTGAAATTTAGTTCTTAGGTTTTTTTATAACTTTTTTTGATTTCGGCTTATCTTTATAAAAATTTCATACTTCACCATTGATTTATGTTATGTTTTAAAACCCAATGATTTTGCTCATTCAAGAGGACGTTAAGTATGGAACAGACTGTCTTGACATTGGATGTCCTCTGTCTACCCTGCTGTATACTGTATCCCGCATATAGCAGGGTAGGCAGAAGAAACCTACTACACATTAATGTATTTTCTTCTTTATGTTCTACGGTCTTTTTCTTTTTATGTACACAACAAGTGGCAGGTACCAGGGCTTTTTAGCCGACTGAGAAATTATTAATATAGAGTACAATTGTTAACAATTTCCCATTCAAGGGCATCGAACCCACAACCGTCGCGTATACAGTTTGAACGTTTCAAACACTCCTTAAAAAACAATCTCTGGCACATAAATGTCTAGTCATTAGTAGCAAAATAAAAAAATATAACAAAAAAGAACTAGAGAGTTATCAGCTTACTTTTATAGGTTTATTTATTTACCCACACTAAGAGAATTTTTTTTTTTAGCTTGACGCTTTTATCCTATATATGGCAGGGTAGGCAGAGTAAACTGCAGGGACCGTGGGAATCTAGTGTTAAAACACTCCGTTGCTTAGTCCTTGCTTTCTCCGTCCCCGCTTTCCGCCTTTTTCGTGGCATTGCGTGTTGAGTGGCGGAAGTCAACGCCGCGCTTTGCCTAGTTTGCCAGAGTGAAGAAAGTGGAAATAGAAAAATCCATCTTCCCCGACTGGGGAAAGAGAATTGCATTGTATTATAATATTCTTTTAGCGTATATATTTATTTAGATTCACACTTAGTAGGGTAGGTAAAGAGAACTTAAGTGTTAAGACACTCCATTCTCCGCTTTTCCCTCTTTTAGACTGCGAGTTAGCGGGCCTCCCTAGACACTCTCCTTCGTTGGTCGAACGATATGAATGTAAGAAGTGACGTGACGGTGTTGCGTGTAGAGAACGGTTTGTTTTGGGAGTAAACTATTTTGAAATATTGTTCAAAAATGATTTATGTCATTTAATGCAATTACGCAGAATCTCTGTCCGAACACACTCGAAATATATACTCTACGTGTTTCGATGCTATTTGAACTAAACTCGAGTAAGAAGTGATTATTAATAATTACGTTAATTGTATTTAAATTGTCATTACATATTTTAAAGTAATTAAAATATTCAAACTAGTTATGGAGTACATTATATATATATATATATATATATATATATATATATATATATATATATATATATATATATATATATATATATATATATATATATATATATATATATATATATATATATATATATATATATATATATATATATATATATATATATATATATATATATATATATATATAAAGGTCTTAATAGTAAGCTAAACTGTGGTTGTATGAGATACATTTTATACTACAATAGGACCTGATTGGTGTGGATTCGATTCTCGGTAACGGAAAGTGACGGATTTAAATATTTTTCGCTGTTACATTAGACAAGGCACGGTGTTAATCTCCGTCACTTAACGGATTGTTCAAAAGCAGCGTCTCTTAACACTGAAAGAAGCTCATATGGGCACAGAAATGTAAAGACATTCTGATAAGATACTAAGGAATTTTGATCGAACCCAGCAACCTCTACAGTTAACTAACCACTGCAAATGCAGTGGTTAGCTAACTGTAGAGGTTGCTGCATTTACGTGAAAATGTGTGTAGAACTACCACCAGTACATCGATCATTTTCAAAAAGGTTTGACACATATTTGTAATGGATGGAGCCAAGAACAATTGCTGAAATAAATGTGCTCATTAATTTGTTATGTTAATATATGATGTATGCGGCACCACACCAGTTGTCAACTTTACTAATTGTTGTACTAATAATTGAGTTCATTGTAATTTCCGTTTTCAATATGCAGTTGAAAATGGAATGTATTTACTTTAATAAATATAAATATTTAAGCTTATAATATTTTTATTTTAGTTTTTTTTTTTTTTTTATGGGAAGGACAAGGCAAACGAGCAGTCGGGTCACCTGATGGTAAGTGATCACCGACGCCCACGGCCCTGTGTAACAGCAGAGGTGTTACAAGAGCGTTGCCGGCCTTTAAGGTGGACGTAGACGCGCTTTTTGAAGGTACCCATGTTGTATCGATTAGGAAACACTATTAGTCCCATCTAATTAGAAATATTTATTAATGGCTGATTCAGTGTAAGTGAAATGCCTAATTTATATCATCTTATGAAGGTCAACATAAAAAAAAAAAAATAATTTAAAAATATTTTTTCCTGGGCTTTGCTTTGTACCACATATTGTGTATAATATGACAGAAAACCCAAAGAAATACTTAAATCTATTACGGTTCGTGTCTTGGTCTGTCTACTAATTTGAGTACTGTATTTCAGTACTAAAAAGTATGAAAATAATTTATCTACTCTAGAGGAATTGAACCCAAACACATCGCGATATTAGTTAGACACTGTACCACTGAGCTGCAATGACCACAGACTATTGTAATAACCAATCTGACACAGTAACAAGTATATATTAAATGTAAGTTTTAAATGAAATCAAACCGTACCAAGTATTGTAATCAACATGTATTCACTTATTTTCTTCCCGGTGTGTTTTTGTTCACCATTTTCATTTTGAGCCTCGGATTTATCACCCATTTTGTATATTTACATTATTTTCCTATTATTATATTATGAGCGAATCTTACTTTTATTTAGAATGTTTGGAAATACCGATACAAAATCGATTTCCATACAAATGACATTGACATTTGACAATTGATATGATGTCACATGTCTTGATTATCAGGTTTAATTGTGTTGCTAGCTTAAAATAAAATATTTGATAATATTTTCTGTTACTGTTTAAAAACAATATCTAATATTTTCTGTTTAAATTTCAGCCACTTACTTAATAAATATTTTTTAGCCAAATTAATATCAATATTGAGATATAAATTGTTTTATTTAAGTGAAACGTACTTTAGTGTTTTAAAAAATATCAAATGACATCTCAAATCATTTGATTTCTTTGTTAAGTAAAAGTCCATTTAGACCTTAGTGCTAATAACAAAGTCAAAATCACAACCAAATAGTTTCTAAAATATTTAATCTGATCACTCATATATATATTTAAAAATAAATAAATATTTTTTTCTCTCATGTGACATTAAAATCTCTATACTATCTTGAGAACATAAAATTATATTAAAAATTAAGAGATGAATTACTACAACAATTTCTTTTTTTATATAGTTATACCACGTATATTTTTGACGTGACAACGTCTTAAATTAGGTTGCGGCTCGGAGTCACTCATGAAAAAGTGTAACGCCCGGTAACGTAACGATGTGTCAACTGTCACCGAACTATGATCGGTCCGCCGCGCGTATCACTTGACATGTGATAGACTTGACTTTCGCAAGACACATTACAGCAGAAACACTTCCTTTCATTTCATATTTCTCCTATCATTGTCCTATCCTCAACAAAATCACTCAAATAGGAATTAGTTAAGTTTAAGTTTACATGTACAATGTTTTAGGAAACAATATATATTTTCTATAGTTAAAATTTGTGCAATTTATATTATAATTATTATTCATATCAATAAATATTCTACCGAGAAAAAGACGTTGTCAAGTAAAATCTTCGCCCGTAAAACCGACTTTACAGGCAACCATTTTTTTTAGTTACAACAGAGATGTGGTTTTTTATTTCACATAAATCTTTTCTTAATAGTTAGCTTTGTTTGTGAATTCCAAGAATTTAGCTTTACGCTGCATACTATATTAACACATTGCGTGGTAAGCATAGAGAATGGTAGGCAAAAATAACTTAATTTCCATATTCTGACTTTTAAGACTTTGCAAAGCGAAAATCTAGAGCTAAAAAATGAAAATTATTCGTTTTCCCTTTTTGGGAATCGACTTTGAACCATCAAATTTACAGAAAGACGTTGTGCCGCTGCACCATGAATGTCTTCACTTAATATAAGGTGATTTTTATTGTTAATTGGTAGAGAACTATATGACTTAATTAATGTAAAACTTTTTTCTTTATATTCTTCTATATCTATATTGTTTTTTATCCTTAGTGTGAATTAACACTTTAAAAATAAACCGACATCGACAATACCCTGGCATATATTAAAAGATATTTTTGATATTCGCAATTGAAATAAAATAATAAAAAAATGGTTGCCTGTAATGTCGGTTTTACGGGCGAAGATTTTAAGTGACAACGTCTTTTTCTCGGTAGAATATTTATTGATAAGAATATTATTAAATTGCACAATAGGAACAAGGAATTGAATGAAAATAAGAATTGCACAAATTTTAACTATAGAAAATATATTTTGTTTACTAAAACATTGTACATGTAAACTTAAACTTAACTCATTCCTATTTGAATGATTTTGTTGAGGATTGGACGATAATAGGAGAAATATGAAATGAAAGGAAGTGTTTCTGCTGTAATGTGTCTTGCGAAAGTCAAGTCTATCACGTGTCAAGTGATACGCGCGGCGGATCATAGTTCGGTGACGTATCGTAACGTTACCGGGCGTTACACTTTTTCATGAGTGACTCCGAGCCGCAACCTAATTTAAGACGTTGTCACGTCACAATAATTTCGATTTGGTTTTTACATTTGGGAATAAAACACAAAAGAAAAATTGAAAAAATAGTATAATTGTGACACTTCTCTTATATTTTTTATTTTTTTTTTATGTGAATCTGTCATTTTCAAGAAAACATAGCTTGTTTTCATACAAGACTCGTGTTATATTCCAGGTAATACAATTATAGAATAATTCAGAAAACAATTTGACTTAGTAGTTCATGTAATTACTTAAATATACATTAATAAAAGAACTTTGCACTAACAACAAAATATAACACTAATAAAATATGGCAACAATTTCAATAAACCTATTCAAAAGAAAATTAACCAGCTCTTAAATAATTTTGCTAAGTAATTATGTGAACCGAACTATTTCTATGTGAGTGTGTTATGACACACTAATAAATGACCTGAAAAACCAAAATATTTTTTTGGCTGCTTTTCATACTGGCCGAGGATTTATGGTTGAAGAACTTTATTAATTCCTCAAAAGAAATACATACATTTCACTTACTGAGAAACTATATAAAATAAAACAAATATAAAAAGAAGCGTACAGAGATAACAAAGTAAAGTTAAAGTAAAATATTACACAAAAAAGGGTAGACAGAAAATGTGAACACAATATGTTTTAATTATTAACTTCATAGATTAAAAAGTACCAGAAGTGGCATTGATGGATATCGTTGATATGAATGTCAAATTTATAATGTTGTAATATTTACCTAAGCCGGTAGATTTCAACATATAGTACTGAATAAACAATAATAAAATCGATCCCATGTCAAATATTGAAATAAATAAAATATATTATTTTTTTTAAATATATAAAACTTAACACAAAATGTGTATAATTTAAAATACCGAAAAAAAATGCAATAGCCTGTCTTTTATGTCACTAATTAAATTATATACTAATATAATGCTATCATTCTTCATTGAGTTCAGGAATATAATACTGTTATGGACTTAATGTCTTTTTTTAAAAGAGTAAAATATAATTATTATTTGTTTCGTTTCAATATCCGGAATCCATATTGAGTCAAGTACCAGTCTTTTTGCCCGTTTATCCAGCTTTTCACTTCCTCTCCGCTAGTGGCGCCACCTATACTAACTTGTTTTGGCGCCAAGTGCTCAGCGCACCGGGTAGCAGCGCGATTTATTCTCATTATAGCGTCAGTTTTCGCCCAGTTCAGTTGTAGTACCGTGAAACTTTGCGAAAATAACGTTCTACGTTGTGTTTATCCTCTCCGTGTTATTAGTATGGAGCATAGTAATAATTTAGACGTCAGTGAGGTTGGGATATCTCAGAAACGGATTCGTGATTCAACTCCTTGAACACAGATCGAGAAAGGACTCTCAACCGGTGAGTTACGCACATTTTGAGTTTTTATCGCAGCAAGTTGCGTTTCTAACTACCCTCATATCAAAGAATAATAGTAATGAAAATATAAATTCATTGGGAAAGAACGATACGATTGCTACAAATAGCTTACATTTAAATCAAGCCGAGGTTACGAATAAAAATAAACTTCAGATTTTATCGGAAACTAGTACGACCGTAAAAGATCCAATTTATCCTATATCTGATAAGATATTTCTTAAAAAATTAACGGAATTGCAACGATTTGAATGTGGTGATTGGAATGCGGTTCGATTTACGGAAGCACAAAAGAAATATTTAACTACCCCCGGTTTTGTTGAATTAAAAGTAAACGACGTTTTAAAGCGCTTTGAGACGGCAATGCTTAAAGAAAATTCACATTCATATTTATTAGAAAGGACCTTTGCTGGTTTGACTAATGCCTTACTTTGTCAAAAGGAAGAGTTGCGTAAAGCTTTGCAATCGCTAGTTGATTGGTCCAATGATTCGAACAACGTCTTATCTCCTAGTTCTTTATTTGAGAAGATAGAATCTTTGTTTTCGAAAGAATCTTCTTATAGTAAAGTAACGGATGACTTGTTACAAATAGTGTGCGGTAGAAGGGCCGATTGTATAAATACTCGACGAGAGTCCTTGCTGTGTCAAATTTAAAAAACGTACCATACTGACATATTACGTAAAATTCCTCCGAGCACTATTTCACTTTTTAATGACCAGGCAATTGAAAGTTACCTTCAAAAAATAGGAGGGGTAGACAAATTAAATACATCGCCAAGAGTTACCCAAGGTAGCTCTAAAGATAATCTACATCAAAATCGAAAACCATATGCAAATAGTGATGTGAAACAAAAATTTTTTCAACAAAAATATACCACAAATTCCAAAAAGCGGATCTCTAGTGAACTGCGACAAAATAAAAGCAGATCGAGTAATCACAAAAATAAACCAAAAAATAAGCAAACACGAGAAACCTTTAAAAATGAATCCCAGGCATGACTATGGGCTATTTCGAGGCGGCTGTCTAAAGCAATTTCTAAATGTGTGGTACGATATAGGTGCACCGGACAAAATATGCCGCCTGTTAAATGGAACCCGCATACCTTTTATACTGAAACCTCCACTAGTTTTCCCAAGCAATGCGATTATGAGATGTTACAGAACGCCAACATCGTTAATTATGACCGAACAAATAAAGAGTATGTTAGAGACTGGTGTCCTAGAACCCGCGGAACAGAGCCACAGCTTCCTATCCACGTTTTTCTTAGTGCCCAAGCCAGATCAAACATTTCGGCCAATATTCAATCTGAAAAGATTAAATCAGTTTGTCAAAGTCAAATCATTTCATCTGATGAACCACTTCGGAGTGCCAAAATTCTTACAACGACAGGATTGGATGGCAAAAATAGACTTGAGTCAAGCGTACTTCCACGTGGCAATTGCACAAAAACATCGGCGATTCTTAAGGCTAAATTATCATCAAGACCCAAGCCAGCACCAGCTGCTTCAAATGACTTGCTTGCCGTTTGGCCTATCGTCAGCTCCAAAAACGTTCGCTATGATAACAAATTGGATTGCGGAGTTTCTGAGGGGTCACAAAATTCGATGTGTAGTCTACCTGGACGATTTTCTCTTAGCAAACCAATCGAAGGAACAGTTGCAGGAAGACATTGCTTTTACGATAAAAATTTTGAATCTTCTTGGCTGGATAATCAACTTCGAGAAGTCTGTGTTAGCTCCGACTCAATGCCTTGAGTTTCTCGGTATTATGTGGGACACAAAATGCAACGCAAAGTCCCTGTCGGAGCTGAAGTGCTTAACGCTTCGCAAAGCACTTCAACAACAGTTGCAGAAAAGCAAGTGGTCTCTCAAACAATACCAAATTCTAATGGGGAGACTCAACTTCGCAACTTTTGTGACTCCAAGAGGTCGCCTTCATTGTCGCACACTGCAGTACTACAGTCGACAACTGTCGGCGAAGCATCCATATCGAAAAGTAAAGCTTCCCTTCCCAGTACGATTGGAGATATAAGCTTCCCCTCCCAGTACGATTGGAGATATAGCTTGGCACCACCACTCCGGTGGTGCCAAGCTATAGGAAGTTCCATGCCAATTCACTTACATTTAGTGACTCATCTTTTAACCACAGACGCATCCAACATAGGTTGGGCTGCTCAACTCGGCGAGATGAATATCGAAGGGAGCTGGACAATTGTACAAAAACACTGGCATGCCAACAGGAAAGAAATGTACGCTGTGTATGCTGCTGTACAACAGAAGCAACGTCAGCTCCGCAATGCACATATACTTTTACAAACCGACAATCAAACAGTGGTTTCTTATATAAACAAAGAAGGAGGTACGAAATCAAAGAAACTTTTACAACAAACCCGTCTTCTATTGGCAATATTAGACAAACGAAACATTCATCTCACTGCGAACTACTTGCCAGGCAGATACAATGTCGAGGTCGACGCGCTATCTCGGAAGAAGTCATGCCCCGAATGGCATCTAAAGAGTACTGCGACTCAGCAAATCTTTCAGATGTGGGGCACACCCGAGATAGATTTGTTTGCGTCGAAAACAGCTCATGTGGTACCGACCTATGTATCTCTAGACAGAACCGATCGCAAAGCGCACCTCCACAATGCGTTTTGCCATCGCTGGCACTACGATCTAGCTTGGTTGTTTCCGCCACCAAATTTAATACCCAGGGTTCTCGAGCATCTAAATCAAGCCAGCGGGCGATTCATACTGATTGCCCCAAAATGGAAGAAGGTATTTTGGCAGGCCGACCTCCAACGGAGAGCATGCCAACCTCCGTACCTTATCCCAAATCTAATAGACTTTCTCATAGATACAAAGACCAGGAGGCCGCCACCCCAGGTGCAAAACCTACTTTTACAGGCATGGCTGATTTTGGGTGGCCAGACATTTTGACAGATTGGTCATGTCGAGAGTAAAACCTTCTCATGTAGCTTCTTGGAGAAGCTCTACGATTAATACGTATAAGCCAGCGTGGCGCCGTTGGATACGTTGGTGTGAGTCACATTTAGTAAACTTTAAATACCCTAGTGCTGATCAAGTAGCACGATATTTAGCCCATTTGCATTGCGATGTAGGGCTTGCTTATAGAACTATCTTAGTTCATAAGTCAGTCATATCAACGTTTACACACCTAACATCTAATATTGATTTGTCATCTAATTTCTTTATAAAACATGTGTTAAAAGCCATTTCTGTTGCGAGAGAAAAACCTGCTAAGCCACCTGTTTGGAACCCTAAAGTGCTATTACAATATATGAGTACATATGACTTTGATCAAAATAACATATTTTTTGTTACAAGACATGTAGCTACTCTTTTGTTACTAGCATCGGGCCGTAGAGTACACGATCTAACTTTGTTACGAATTGATAGCCGTAGCTTAGTGGACGAAGATACCTCTATTGTTCTATGGCCGGCTTTTGGTTCAAAGACCGATACCCATAACCATAGGCAGTCTGGAAGGAGGCTTAAAAAACATTCTCATAATAAGTTAAATCTAGTTTTTTGGTTGAGACAGTTGATACGTGTGACTTCAAGTCGTAGAAAAGATATAAATCATTTATTTATTACTACTAGAGGAGATGTAAAGCCGGCCTCCAAAACTGTTATAGGTGGTTGGGTCAAGTCTCTTTTAAAAGATAGTGGCATTGAGGCAACGCCGGGTTCTGTAAGATCTGCGGTAGCCTCTCTTAATATTGTAGAAAATTTCCCAATTGATCGAATTCTCACAACTGGTAATTGGAAAATGATTCATACTTTCAAAAATTACTATCAAAGAGAATTACTAGACTTGAATGATTTAAATAATGGTAACAACTCTATATCATTATCTAATTATTTTGATCCTGTTCAGTAATGTATCATTACTATCATTACTATTTTGTATTATTATTATTAATTTGTATTGTAACATTTAAATTGATCTTTAATACAAGTTTATAAATGTAAATCTTGTATTTATTATGAATTTAACATTTTTGTTATAATATACATACACATTATAGCGTCCACCCGTATAGCGCACCAGGTGATAACAAACACATCACTCAATATGGATTCCGGATATTGAAACGAAACAAATAATAGAGAGTTTTACCATCAAATAAAACTTACCTATTATTTTTTCTTCAATATCCGGAATCCAGGTAATTCCTACCTGGTGAGTTCAATAATGAGAATAAATCGCGCTGCTACCCGGTGCGCTGAGCACTTGGAGCCAAAACGAGTTAGTATAGGTGGCGCCACTAGCGGAGAGGAAGTGAAAAGCTAAATAAACGGGCAAAAAGACTGGTACTTGACTCAATATGGATTCCGGATATTGAAGAAAAAATAATAGGTAAGTTTTATTTCATGGTAAAACTCTGTATTTATTTTTTTTTTAAAATTATATACTTATAATTAAATGAGGTCATTCTTATTAAAGATTATTTATTTGTCACTTAACTAACTAGCTTAACTTTATACATTTACACCATGGTCAAGATTATTAATCAACTTAAACAATTTATCTCTCTTTATCTTTTTAGTTCTGAAATAATAAAAAAACTATATTTAAATCTTTACAATTATAAAAATAATTTGACAACAATAATTTAACAAATAAAAATATCTATTTTGTTAACTTATATAAAAATCATAAATAATGTGTATTATAAAGAGAAAATTAATATAGGTGTTTATAGGTTTCTAAGAATATTTATAGTTTAGATTTTAGTGCCGATGATTGTCATTTCTAAGGTTTTATTCCGTTTTAAACATTTTTATTAATATATGTAATATCCTTATGGGCGAACTTATACAATGTCGCCATTAAAATAAATAGACCAATTTTATTTCAAAATATGAAAAATAAAATAACATTGTAAACGAAAATAAAATTATTAGTAAAGAAAACATAAATAATAAAATAATATTATTTTTTTAATTAATATTACCTAAAAATGCCATCTAGTGGCGATATATGTAAAAAATATCAAACTTATTTACGCCCTGGGCGAGAGATGGCGCTAGTCTTTTAGAAACCAAATTCGTATGGAAGTTCCACTCCCCTGTCCTACACATTGCAGGATAATCAGAGAGGATCGTAGGCAAAAATAATGACTTTTAAGACTTTGCGTGGCAAAAGTCGATGCCGCACTAATACCGTTGTCTCGAGCTAAGAAAAAGAAAAATAATTCGTTCTCCTTTTATGCGAATTGAATATGAAGTATGAACGTCCTGTAAATGTGATGGTTCATATTAAATATATTTATAAACACGCGATAGTCACGTGATGAGGCAATATATCTACAAACTCGTGATATACCTACACATTTGCCTACATTCATTCCATACCTTTTGTATTTATAGTTTGAAATAACGTATTTTATTTTAAAATGTGCTCAGGGATACACCATACAGTGTAGTATTGTTAATGGATATATAACATTATTAATATAAAACTAATTTTTTTTGTTTCTTTTCTTATGTATAATTGTTCTTATCCTTAGTGTGAATTAACGTCCTAAATATCCTGGCAGCATATTGGAAGATTTACAGGTATCTATAATTCAAATAAAATAAAATAATTTAGTTTCGATGTTTTCTTTTTTTGTTTTTTTTTAGCTTCACGCTTTATCCCGCACATGGCAGGGCAGGCAGAGGGAACTGCAGGAACCATACGAACCTAGTGTTAAGACACTCCGTTACTTAGTCCCTGCTTACTCCGTTCCCGCTTTCCGCCGTTTTAGAGGCATTGTGTGTTGAGTGGCGGAACTCAACGCCGCGCTTTGCCTTAGTTGCCAGAGCGAAGAAAATGGAAATAGAAAAACCCATCTTCCCCGACTGGGGATCGAACCCAGAAACCGTCGCGTTACAGGCAGACGTTGCGCCTCTGCGCCACGACGGTCGTCGGAGTTTCGGTTTTTGAATATATAAAAACAGCATTTACGTTTAAGAATAAAACACAAAAGAAAAATTTAAAAAATGGTATAATTATGACATGGCTCTTATGTTTTTTCTTTTTTTTATGTCAATCTGTCATTTTCAAGAATACATAGCTTGTTTTCATACAAGATTCATAATGTTACATTCCAGGTAATTGTACAATAATTCAGAAAACAATTTGACTTAGCAGTTAATGTAATTTTCTAAATATACATTAATAAAAGAACTTGGCACTAACAACAAATAACATTAAAAGGCAACAACTTATTTTGATCTATTAAAAAAATAATGACCAGCTCTAAAATTATTTTGTTAAGAAATTAAGTGAACCAAAGTATTTCTATTTGGTATGAATACAGATACTTTAATAAATAATCTGGCAAAATATTTTTGGGCTGCTTTCCATAATGGCCAAAGCATTATAATTTTCAATATATAGTATTTAATACACAACTGTAATTAAATTTAAAATACAAGTGAAAATTTTAAATACAAATATTAGGCAAAATAATATCAATTTGAAGTCAAATATTTAAATAAGTAAAATATACAAATAAAAAATTAATTTTAATATTACATATAAAACCTATTTCTTTATTTGTATATTTTAAATATAATAAAAATGCAATATACGTAAAACATTTTAAAAATATGTAAATCTTACACAAAATGTGAATAATTTAAAAAAATAATTCGTTTCAGTCACCCTGTCTTTTATGTCAGTAATTAAATTATAAAGTAATATAATGCTATCCTTCTCTATTCAAGTTAGAAGGAATACTGTTATGAATTTAATGTCTTTTTTAAACAGTAAAATATAAATATTTAATTTTCAATATATATTTTTTGACGTGATAACGTCTTAAATTAGGTTGCGGCTCGGAGTCACATATGAAAAAGGTAACGTAACGATGTGTCAACTGTCACCGAACTATGATCGGTCCGCCGCGCGTATCACTTGACACATGTACAATGTTTTAGTAAACAAAATATATTTTCTATAGTTAAAATTTGTGCAATTTATATTATAATTATTAATCATGAATAAGACGTTGTCACGTAAAATTTTCGCCCGGAAAACCCACTTTACAGGCAACCATTTTTTTTCACTAGCATGTTAAAGATGTATCTCAAAATTTCATAAAAAAAAACTTTTTTGGACTTTACCCTCTGGCAAAGACTGATGGTAAAGTCCAAAAACGTCATATTTGATGTTCAATGTTTATTTAATCTGTAATAATTACTAGGTGTTGAGATTCATTACAAAAACTTAGAATTTAACAATGCCAGAGTGAAGAAAATGGAAAAGACTTTTCCATCTTCCCCGAATGGGAATTTCAAAAAAATCAAGTTTGTTTACTGGTAGTCCTATTTACAGTGATTTATATTTAAATGTCATAAAAAATTACAACAGGGTATAGTTATTAGAATATAATAAATAAACTTTTACAAATAATTGCACAAACACACACAGCCTTACAATATTTAGCATACGTCCTTTTGTTTTTAACAAAATTAAAAAAGTTTTTTATTTATTTGATCTACTCTAATGTCATTTAAGATATTACTTTGACAGTCAATATAATATACTCAGTGTATGCATTTTAATTATTACAAAAAAATTGAGCAAATAACAGTGAGACTCCATTGAAACTAAAAACGAGTAAATTCTATGTAATTTAAATTTATACTCAAAAAATAAGTTATAAATGCATTATGTTAGAGTTAACGCTTTTTTTTTTATTTAAAATAGTAACAGACACTTGTAACAGACATACACTACGCCTTAAGTAAAAGTAAAAGGCATTAAAAAAATATTAGATGGAATGCAAATTACTAAAACAATCACATTAAAAAGTTTCAACTTAGCCTAAATTAGTTATAATATTTAAACATATAATTCCTTTTCTTTGCTTATAAATATCAATATTTATTTCGACGTAATTTAAATATGGCAACAAAAGCCCCACTTTATAAGGGGCCTATAAAATAAATGAAAAAAAAAAACTCAAATGTCATAAATGACATTAAATATTACTTAAGTAAAGATAATTATTATGTGTTTTTTAAGATATATTAAAAATTTTGTTCGATATTGTTTTATGTAAATATCCAAGTCCATTTAGATTCACTTAAATGTTTAATAACTTAATAATATTATTTCGAATATATAATATAATATCGAAATAATAGCCAAAATGGCAACACAGTGTTGTCATTTACTATTTTTTATTTATTATTAATATATTATCTAATAAACATTCCCAAACACAACAAACACAACCAACAATTGATACAATTCATACTTTATTTATTATTACTAGTTTAGTAGATTATTTAGAAATTTTACTTCAATAAATATTGAAAAAAATATTATAATAAATTGATTTATAAATTTTAACTAATTGTCATAGCCAGGGGACAGTGATCACAAATATGCTCGAAACAAAAATCAAAGAGAGAGCGCTGAAGTAGAGAGCGGAGAGATATAAAATAAAGGCAAGTGTTTTATGTATAACAATATCAACATACTAAATAACAGATGATTATATCGCCAAAATTATAATAATTTAACTCAAAAATTCTATGACAATTGTTAAAAAAAAAGCCCACTAAAATAATCACGAACTGTAAATTGAGTTTAACTCTAATTAAAAATAACTATAATTGGGTTGTAATAATTTAATATTATATATTTTTACTTAAAACGCTGTCATCTATAAACATATTAAACCATTATTTATTAGTTTACTCAAATTTCTTCATAAAAAAGGTGGAATTTTGAAAACAGAATGGTTTATCTCATTTCTCTCCGGAAAAATGTCAATAAACAGTTAATAAAAAGAGAGAAAGGGAGAGACTTGGGAAAATGTGCCTCAACCTTCACCTACATGTATGTATGCTGTAGCATATAGCGAGAATCCAAAAAAATATTATGGAAAATAATGGCTTAAAAAGTATAAATGACGAGCACAGACTAGACTCTTTTTACATATGTACATAGTACAATAATCTAAATAAAAAAAATGTACTGAATAAAAAAACTATTTAATCAATTAATTCTAATATATACCAAAAAAAGGTAAATGGTAAGTTATGGCTTTTACCACTTTGGTAGGTAAAAAATAGTGCCGGTTTCATTAATTATAGATAAAGTTCCTGATAGGAACCAATTTTGGTTTCACAAGTCTCAGATAGATATATCCAGCAGATAAAATTGTGTTAAAACTATCACATTTTATCTGTCGGATTAAATAATTAATAGCTTACTGTCTGAAACTTTATCTATAAGTGGTGAAATCGACCCTAACTGTCCAGTGTTGACAGTTAAAAGCAACTCTGGAATATAGGGTAGGTTGGGGTAATACAGCACCGTAGACGCTATTTTTTAAATAGCACTATTTTAAATTTATAAACATCCATGATTTAAATTGAAAAAAAAAATAGTAATATCTATTTACACACAATTGTTATTTAAATTTTTGGTAGATTTTGAAGCAAACGTCTCAATTTTTACGATTTATGATTCTTGTTTTTTTTTAATACTTTGGAAACAAGTTAATACTACATGTATGAATTTTAAAACTTAATGAGGTGAGGTGAGGTTTTTTTTATGTAATACAGTAATATTTGTTAATTTTAAATAATCATTTGTACCTTAAATAATGCCTAGAACAATAATAAAAAGCCACGGAATAAACTATGTATTTAATAGTTAAAAACAGTTTGGAGACCTGTTCCTTATCTTTTTTTTTAGCTTCACGCTTTATCCCGCACATGGCAGGGTAGGCAGAGGGAACTGCAGGGACCATGGGAACCTAGTGTTAAGACACTCCGTTGCTTAGTCCCTACTTTCTCCGTCCCCGCTTTCCGCCTTTTTCGAGGCACTGCGTGTTGAGTGGCGGAACTCAACGCCGCGCTTTGCCTAGTTTTGCCAGCGAAGAAAATGGAAATAGAAAAATCCATCCTCTCCGACTGGGGATCGAACCCAGAAACCGTCGCGTTACAGGCACACGTTGCGCCTCTGCGCCACGACAGTCCTTATATCATTTATTTTATTGCCATTAAGCTCTTTGTCAATAAGTTTTATAGCTGTTTATAAGCATTTTGATATATTTGTTATATTATTTACGTTCTATTTTAATTTTTTTGACGTAAAAATTTTACTTACTATTTTTTTTACTCTTTAATCTCAAAATTACGTACACACATCAAGGTTATGTATGATAAAAAACTTTTATATAAAAATACCATGGATGTCCATTTCTTTTGTTCCTTATAAACTAAACTAAAATTTCAACTATGACTAGAAAATTTTAAATAATAATTAAGGAATCCAATACCGCTTGATCATTTTGGAATACTTGTAGACATCAGTGAAACTGGTCAGGGCGTGCAAATTGCACTGAGATCCATCGGAAGAGGCGGGGCTAGTTGACACTATACCGCCTACATAATACCGAACTCTGCCATCCTCCATTTGAACAGCATACGCCCACACTCCCCCGCTGTCCCCTGGGCATACTGTCGTACCTGTGGAAGGATTATTTTATCTTTTATCTCGCTCATAGCATGGTATGCAGAGGGAACCATAAGAACCATGGGAACTTAGTTTTAAAACATTCCGTTCTCTCAACGCATTACATGTTGAATAAGTTGAATAGAAATAAAAAAACTTCATCCCCCTTCATGGGATTCGAACCCACAAACCGTCACGATTACAACTAGACGCAGCTTTGCTGCGACGATAACTCACCATTAGCGAATCCGGCGCAAAATTTGTCATTTGTGATGAATTCGACGAACTCCCGCGGAGTCCTACTCAGACACTCCTCAAATGGTACATACGGCATGTCCACAACTTTGAGGATGGGGGATTCGGACCCCTTGTGATCTTTTGTAAGACCGAAACCTGCTACCTAAAATGAAATAAACTTTTTTTAGCTTTTTATATAGTAAAGTAGGCAGAGGCGATGTTAAAAAACTCCGATCTCGCAGCTGCGAGGGTTGTAGATGATTTCCAGTAGAGCAAGCGAATTAATTATCTTTAAAATCCTCGCCCATATAACAAAATAAAGCGTACGTAAGATATATAACTTGTATAAAGCATATAAGAATTGAGACGCATGCTTCAGTAGTCAGAGCGCTTGGAAGGTTTGTAAGAGGCGAAATTTTTATGTTTTTTTTAAGTTTTTTTACTATTTATAGTGTGGAAACACTTTAAAAATCAAAAAGTTTTAAAATAAAACGTGTTAAGTCCCGCCATTTAACACGCAAGGCGTTGAAAATCAAAGAGTAACGATCATGGAAGTTGCTGACTGCTGATTTTATTAGATTTCAAAAAGAAGTTTTTTTTATTACAATGAATAATATTAAAACTTCTTACCTTGCCGATATTTCTTAGCCTCTTGCTATTTTCGTAGAATGGACGGGAGAAGTCGAGGCAAAGTGGTCTGATGTGGGGTCTGTATTCGAATGGGTGTTTTGCTATTATTATGGCAAAATCGCTTTGGTAATTTAGATCTAAACCTAGGAAACGTGATGCGAGGACTATCTCTTTAACCTGAAAATAGATTAGAAAAAATTTTAATTATATAATTTTTTTAAGTGCTTTAGATAAATTTTCAAGAGTTTCTGTGTCCTGGAAATTATGGAGAATCGTTTCGAACACTTAGAAAGTCCCCAGTTCCCTGGGTCCCATGTGGTGTACCATCTAAAAATAATAATGTGTAAAAAACTACTTACATCTGAGCTTTGGGAATGCTGGCGGTCGAGGGGATGATTC
This sequence comes from Dione vanillae, assembly GCA_037178615.1. Lineage (NCBI taxonomy): Eukaryota > Metazoa > Arthropoda > Insecta > Lepidoptera > Nymphalidae > Dione > Dione vanillae. The sequence continues at coordinate 483,035 of JAZFAU010000318.1, read as the reverse complement.
CATTCCCTATACCGCTTTCCAACTGCTAGCACAAATAAGTGTTCAGGTAATTTGCCATAACCTTCTTGCCAGAAGCAGTGAGCGGCTGTAAATAACAAAGAGAAATCAACAATAGTTAGAAAAGCAAGTACAATAAATATCAATAGGGATACTATATCAAGCATTTAATTTATTTGATGATATACTGATTATCGCCACGTAACTGTAAACGGGGCAGTTGTGATTTTCATTTTTTTAATGAGGGATCCACTTTGTAACACTGATTATATAATAAGGCGTGGCGTTGAGCTCTGCAACTTAACACGCAATGTCAAGCAAGGCCGTAATGGGGAAACTGAGTGTTTTAGCACAATTACAGCGTGAAACTAAAAAATACTATCCATAACTGCTTACCTGATATTCCAACGTTGGTGCTAATAAGAGCTCCTCCGCAAATTTGCTCATGTTTGTTTCTTTTATATTTTCTGTAGATAACGATATGCCATGGGACTTCCCCGCGCTCTGCGACCCGGCCGCCGGCTATCAGAGGCTCTGCTTTTGGGGTTAGTGTACCGCATTCTGAAATGTGAGTTTTAATTTAATATGAGGTTTTGTTTGTTGGTCTATGCTCAAGGAAAGGGCTTATTTGTCATCTTAAATAAGTTAAGGCAAAGCGACACGCAATGCCTCGAGAAAGACGGAAAGCGGGGACCGAGAAAGCAGGGACTAAGCAACGGAGTGTCTTAACACTAGATTCATGTGGTTCTTACAGTTCCTTCTGCCTACCCTGCAATATGCAGGATAAAGCGTGAAGCCAAAAAAATAAGTTATTTCATTTCAGCTTCGGTAAGATGTGGAGATCTGTAAAGGTTTGGAACGAGGGTTTTAGTAATAATAATAGCTTTTAACTTAAGCGTCATATTTTACAACAATTTATTCTTTTATTGGACAAGATTTAGAAAACAGCTTCAAGGGAAATTAGCCAATACATTTTGGGATAGTCACAACTAAGCCAAAAAAGTTATGTTTAGAAGTCACTTTTTATTTCATACTTCGATTAAAAAGTACTGCAGCTCTGTGTTTAGGAGTGAAAGCGAAGGATATAGTAACTAAAACAAACATACATAATAGATTCACTGGTGGGTATTGAACCCACAATCGTTGCAATTACTTTCAGAGATAATACAATTTGAATATCCTTTAACTTACTAATCCAACAGATGCTTTCATTTTTTTTTAGCTTAACGCTTTATCCCGCACAAGGCAGGGTAGGCAGAGGGAACTGCAGGGAACGTGGGAACCTAATGTCCTAGTGAGACACTCCGTTGCTTAGTCCCTGCTTTCTCCCTATGCTTTCATTAAACGGATAAAAAGTAAAAAGTAGATCCTAATCTACTTTTAAACTAAATCGAATCTAGTTTCTTGTGTTTTTATGATCTTTAAAATGTTCTAGGAATAGAAAAAATACTTAAAGAAAACGCAATAGAGTTTGAGTTTGAGTTCGGTTCAAATCTCGCTGCCATCAAATTTTTGTTTTCTTTTAGTACAGTACCTAGTAGCTTTTAAGCACTTATCAGGCTGACACTTAACCGCCTGATAAACACTTACCAGGCTGACACTTAGGAATGTGGCTCCACATGCCATTCAAGCAGTACATGTAGGGAAGTTCCATTGGGCTGTAGTAATTAGGTGCCTTACAGGAAGGTATCACTGCAGTATTCTCCACCTCCATTTCTTCACACTCCCTGGTACCTTCCGCCCCTTCTTCTGTGATGAGGCACCTGTAGGAAACACTTTGCGACTCTTCAAGTTTGCAAGCTCCTGGAGAAAAAAAAATATTAATGTATAATATATTTTTCGTCTGAACTTTAAGGTTATGACAGCGCTTTAAAACGAGGTTCTCACTATGTATCTATGTTCAGGAAATAATCCTTATAATATTATACTACCTTAGTTTTCTATATTTGTTCATATAAATAAAATTAAAGTATCTGATATTGATTTCAAAATGACTGTGTTTTTCAAATGTAAATAGATAATCTAAGATTTTTAAATTTTTATCTATTTGTCTTAATTATCGTACTTGATAAGCGGAAGAGCTGAAATATTTTTTATGGGAACATTAATTTATTACTTTTTTTGGAAATCTAAGCATGCATAGAGACAGTCAGTGAGAAACGACTATGTCTTAGACCATGTGATATACAAAAGTGATACTAACGTGCACAAGTAGGAAATGTGTCTGGTGACCAAAATCCCTTGTAGCATATCATGAAGTTACTTCCCACAACCTTATACCCAGCGTGGCAGGTAACATTCATATAAACAGCGTCTACCTCATCTCCTGGTGTGTAAACGGAAGATGCACTATTCTTCAGGTACATGCCGTTTTCAGGGTGCGGTGGGAGTTTACACAAGTTCCTGAAAGAAAAGACAAAGAAATTTAAGATTCTGTATAGAAATTTTGAGGGGAGTTTTCAGTCTGTTAAAGAATATGTTTTAGTTTCGATTATAACTTTGTTACTGCTCTATGTGACCCCGATCTCCTCTGTATTTTTAACTTTTATTTAAAAAAAATATATACCGAAGACATAGTTTCACAGCGGATTTAGATTGAAACGGCTAAGGCCGATGGCTCATTTCTCACGGGTAATCGAATTATTAACAAATAAATGATATTTTATTTTGTATTCTTTACTCACTCCTTCTGGGGACTTATTACAGCAGGTGTGGACGCCCGCGACCTTCTTTTACCGCAAAGTATTTCATTTTCATCAGAACCATCAGCACAATCTTTAATCTGTAATGAGAATTTTGCAATTAATGTATATTTTCCCGAATTTTTTCATACTTCACGCTGTATCGGGATATGCATGTAACGGGATAGACAGACGGTACCCTAATGTTAAGAGACTAGGCACCCCACTTTCTGTCCAATTTTTGAAACATTGCATGTCGGGTAGCGGAACTCAACGCCGCGTCTTGTCGCATTTCCAGGCACTGTTACGTGGCTCGTCGTGAACGGAGTGCCTCATAATAAGTACCATCTGCCTATCACACTTAACGCGAGATACGGAGTTTAACTACACATTTTTTAATTTTTAAAAAGAAACACTAGTATTGAGTTCAAAAACAGATACTTTTGTTGTTTGATACGTACATGCTATTTTTTTTAATATGGTAATGGGGTTTAGTGTGTTATAGTCGTTGTAAATCCTAGACGTTTAAGGTATATTGACACCAAATTTCATGTCACCCACTTAAAATATCACGATTTCTCTATATATGAAATTTAATGGTTCAGTTCACCCCTTTCTCCCCTTATTTTCAAAATAAAAAGTAGTCTTTGTAAGCTTATTTTTATGATTATTAAGTGTTAATCCACATTATGAATAGAAAAATTATTGCATGCGTGCACAGCACATGCACAGCGTAATGAAGAACGCATGGCTTAGTGGTCAAAGCGCTTTGACGGTATCCGTGAAGCACGGGTTCAAATGCCGCTGCGTTTAAGTTTTTATATAAGTTCTTTAAGTATTTATTAATTATCATATTACCTTACCTAAACCGTAATTTAATGATTAATCTTGGAATAAGATAACAACTTACATCATTACATTCAGCTGCCTCATCTATACATGCGCCGTAGGCACACTGGAAATAATTAGACGGACACGTGACACTTGAACATGACATCAGGTTCTCGTCAGACCCATCCCGGCAGTGGATGATACCATCACACAGGAGGTATTGCTCTACGAGGTTTCCATCGTCACATTTAAACCAGCTCCTGGAAGTAATAGGTTTTTATAAACAACAGGCGTTAAAATAATATATGGAGAAGCTGTCCGACTTCTTCCATTCTCCATTAATTGTTGGTGAAACAAGAGTTAGTTTTCGAATATTTTTAATAACAATAACCAGGTAAATGAAAGAAACGAAGAAAACCAATTCGTAAAACGTATCAAAATTTAATTGAGGGCCGTCTTGGCGCGGAGTCTCAGCGTCTGCCGTATAGACGCAATAGTTTGTAGGCTCGATTCCCACTCGGGAAGAAATTATAAATTATTTCATTTATATTTTTTTCGCTCTGGAAACTAGGCAAGCGCGGCGTTTAGTTCCGCCACTCGAAACGCAATGCGTCGAAAGGCTGTGCGCATGGCAAGGGTGCCTTCGGTTCCTGCGGTGCTCTCTGCCTACCCTGCTATGTGTGGGATAAAGGGTGAATTTGAACGACGCATTCGCATTTCTAAATGAATATTGGAAATTCCTTATTTCCCAAGAAAAGGCTCTCTTAAGCAATAAGCTTAAAACGTCAAAAGCTTCTTATAAGTTATTTTACTCTGGGGTGGGCATCAGACGACACTGTGGTGGGTATTTCGTACGTAATCTATATTTTAAAATAATATTTTTTTTTTATTTAGTTACCAGACTCTACACTATTTTAGTCACTTCCTTGTTATTTCATAACTTACCCAATAAGATTGGTTTCATTTCGGCACTTTATATGAAATTCGTCCGAACTGTCGGCACACTCTGACACACCGTTGCATAGAGCTGATTTGTCAACACAGCCTCCGTATGTGCATCTGAAGAGATAGTCTGGACACCTGGGCAGAAAAAAAACATGCACATTTTTTTCTGCACTAGAAGACTATTAATATGAAACAGGACTATAGTGATGTAAGTGTTGATGTGAAGAGGGCCGTCGTGGCGCAGAGGCGCAACGTCTGCCTGTAACGCGACGGTTTCTGGGTTCGATTCCCAGTCGGGGAAGATGGATTTTTCTATTTCTATTTTCTTCGCTCTGGCAAACTAGGCAAAGCGCGGCGTTGAGTTCCGCCACTCAACACGCAATGCCTCGAAAAAGGCGGAAAGCGGGGACGGAGAAAGCAGGGACTAAGCAACAGAGTGTCTTAACACTAGGTTCGTATGGTCCCTGCAGCTCCCTCTGCCTACCCTGCCATGTGCGGAATACAGCGTGAAGCTAAAAAAGAATACTATAAAGCGATCGCATATGGTTCCCATACTTTTTATGAAACGGTACCCCGAAACTGTTTTAAGAGAAATAACCCAAACCTGTTATCACGGCAAAGATAGTGTGTTTCATCAGCTCCGTCGGAACAGTCGACTATTCCGTTACACTTGCTCTCCGTCGTGATGCACGTGCCGTCGCTGCACTGGAACTCGTTCATCCAATACCTGGAAAGATAAAAAAATAGAACTCAAGGATATTTTTATGATTTTTAAAGTGTTAATCCACACTGAGGATAGAAAAAATATTTAAAGAAAACATATATAAATTTAAACGCAGCGGGACTCGAACCCGCGCCCACTTGCAAGCCGTGCAAGCGCTCTCACTAATGCGCCATACGTTCTTCATCACACCGCATCGAAATTCTTATATGCTGTATACAACTTATTTCGTTGTTAGCATCTCTGTGGGGAGATTTTTACAAATTTCGATGCGGCGTGATGAAGAGCGCATGGTTTAGCGGTGAAAGCGGTTGCACGGTTCGCAAGAGGGCGCAGGTTCGAGTCCCACTGCGTTAAAATTTTTATAAGTTTTCTTTAAGTATTTTTTAGAGCACACTTATCTCAGGAACTACAGCTTGAAAATAACATATTTTTTAAATGTACTTATCAAAGAAGACTATAGGCTATATTATTCGTAGATGTCCATAATCATTAATAATTCAATTTGCTAATGCAGACGAAACTGCATTTTAAAGCCAGCTAGTATCAGATATAAAGCTTTCCTTACCCACACTGCGTTGATCTTTTGTGCCGTAAAAACGAGCCTACGTTAAATGAAGTTTTACTGAAACAAATGAAAGATACTTGAAAAATCTAATAAAAATTCATAATATACTATAGTTAGGAATCTGTTGTAATAAAAGGGTAGTGTTAGATGATAGAAACTGTAGAAACAATGAAACTGTATCAATTTGGGCTGACGGAGATTGATGATGAGAGAGATGAGACGGGCCAATTACAGAGGCGGCAGGTTAAAAAAGCCCGGAACACACTCAGGGTCCCACTAAATCAGTTGCGGCCAATACTTCACTTGCGCGTCTCCTTACGTACCAAATGGAGCATCTGCAAAGCATACGTCACGTCGCACCTGACATATGCAGCACCGGCCTGGTACTCCCTCACCAGTCCGCGACAACGCGGTCTCCTATACATGATTTAGAGCAATATCCTAAGACGTATGTTCAGGGCCCCGCAATGCCGCAGCGTGCATTAATATACAGCGTGATCTCCTCATCAAGAACCTCGAGGATCACAGCTTCGAGCCTGGATGGTTGACGGTGCTGATACCTTGTATCTTCCCCATATCCAGGATATTGCACCGTAGCATACCCCCCGGACGCTTCTAGGAGACGGCTCCTTAGGTCACATCGTTCCCCTTCCTCCTACTGGAATTGCTGCTAAGGTAGCTGGTTTTCTAAGCTAGGCCTGAACATCCAGTCCCGTCCAGTCCAATAAATATTGTTATCAAGTAATTTATGGCATTTAACGTAATTATCTTAGTCCTAAAACGCTCGAATCACATGGCTTACGCGTGTGTATTTTAATGAGAACCGTGGTGGTACAGAGGATCGTGGGTTCAATCTCAACTTGTTGCCAGGGCAAGCGTGGCATTGAGTTCCGGCACTCAACGGAGTGTCTTAACACTACCCCACTACTCTGCTGTGAGCAGGATAAGTATCGTAACGACATGCTTAAACTTGTTTGTCAAAGCCAGAATCAAAATCGGAAATATTTAAATAAATATTCATATAAAATAAGGGGAAATCCTCAAATAACAACGATGACGTCATATGTTTCTACAGTGCTATAAGAGTTGTATGAATCATAAACACGTTATATATATGTAGCTGAAGTTTTTAAGATGAAGCTTATTTGATTTTGTGCAGTGTTAGTGAGAAGATGAACACTGATATAGTGTTCAATTTTAAGTAAGTGGAGGAAAAGGTGGAGTGTTCAGTCACTATGGCGTTGAAGCATTGTGGAATAGTGTATACGTTTTGTTTAGGATAAAGGTTTGTGTAAGGGAGCCCCCTATTCTTTTTTTTTTATTTTTATTTAATTATTTTGAATGTAGCTTCACGCTTTATCCCGCACACCGCAGGATAGGCAGAGGGAACTGCAGGGACTGTGGGAACTTAGTGTTAAGACACTCCGTTGCATAGTCCCTGCTTTCTCCGTCCCCGCTTTGTTGAGCGGCGGAACTCAACGCCGCGCTTTGCCTAGTTTTGCCAGAGCGAAGAAAATGGAAATAGAAAAATCCATCTTCCCAGGCTGGAGATCGAACCCGCAAACCGTCGCGTTACAGGCAGACGTTGCGCCTCTGCGCCACGACGGTCCTCTATTTTTTTTGAATGATCATATATAATTGAGTATTGTGTACAAAGGAGATAGTTTTTAATATTTTATATTATATTATTTTTTGGTATTTATAATTTATAAAAATTTTAGCTTTACAACTATCAAAGTTTATGAGATACAGCCTAACGACAGACATACTGACTGAGAAATATGGTCAAGCGCTTAATTAAAAATATTAGTAATAAGACACAAAATCACTGAAAATCGCGTAGAGCGGAGTGCTTTAATATTATTTTCTTTCAGTTGTTATCTTTACACCTGTATGTAAAGATGTAATGAGGGTAATCACTAAATTCACCTTGAATTAATTTAAAAATAATAAATATATAGGGTATACAGGTGTATATGTACCCGCGAACTTAATTTAAAACATAGTATTAACTAGCCTTTATAAAGTTGGTAAAGTTATAAAACTAGTAATATTTTCAAAAATAAGATGTTTTTTCAAAGTTAATAATTAAATTGTTGTTCTAAAATAAAACGCCATTAGTGAAGTGTGACGCGAGCGTACACTGTACTGTCAGAGCGGGACGGAGATATAGCACTGTCTCATTCCGTTATTTTTTTTAATAAAAGGTGACAGATTGACAACGTACTACAAGAATACTATTAATTATTCTTGTAGTACGAGATCTACACATCCTTCGTATTTAACGTAAATATTGACGTGACAACGTCTCAAATTAGGTTGCGGAGTCACATATGAAAAAGTAACGTAACGATGTGTCAACTGTCACCGAACTATGATCGGTCCGCCGCGCGTATCACTTGACACATGTACAATGTTTTAGTAAACAAAATATATTTTCTGTAATTAAAATTTGTGCAATTTATATTATAATTATTATTCATATCAATAAATATTCTACCGAGAAAAAGACGTTGTCACGTAAAATTTTCGCCCGTAGAACCCACTTTGCAGGCAACCATTATTTTTTTACTCTATGGAAAGTTTTGACAAAGGCCGCTACGTTGTCAGCTACACTTATAAGTAAGTATATTTATTTCAACATAATCTACTAACGCCAAGTTATTTAATCATTGATTTTTTTTCAGCTTCACGCTTTATCCCGCACATGGCACGGTAGAGGGAACAAGGTACAAGGAACCTAGTGTCAAGATAATCCATTTCACTTTTTCCGCCTTTCAAGATATTTCATATTAAGTGGTGAAATTCACCGCCGCATATTGTCGAAAATGTATAAAATACAAATTATATGGGGCATATTCTGTGTACGTATGTGTGATAGTATATCATTTCTAGATACTGGATTTAAACCGACACTAGTACACCGTGTAAGCACTAAAGCAAAAAAAAAACTGTACCTAACAGCTTGCTCGGCAAAGTTTTGTCTTCATCTTCGGTGGTTCCAATGTCTCTCATTGCCGTCACGATTTCCACATCCTCAACCTTTTGCTTCCGTGGGTATCCAGGGAGGTGTCGAACCCACAATCATCCTATGTACAGTCCCACTCCCAACCCCACGGTGACCCCCACTCTCACTCCCACTCCCACTCCCACACTGTCACTTCATCATTTTATGATATATGACAAAACTCAAGTAATGAATAACATTTACAAACGTTAATTAAAATTCATGATTCATTGTGTTTACATATTATTGTTTACTTTTTATAGTGAACTTGGTAATTATTATTATTGCAATGTATTACTTCTTGATTGCATTATAATTTTAAAAGACTACACTTTACCTAGTTGCCAAAACTAAAAACATGATAAAGAAATAATTCATTCTCTCTGAGTGGGAATCGAACCCACAAACCATCACGTTTACACGTAGACTACGCCGCTGCGTAACGACGGTCCTTGTTAACGGTAAACGGGAAGTGTTTAAACACTAGAAATAGTTCTATAACAGTTTTAAACCTAATTTAAGTGACAAAATGTTTTGATATAGATAAACTATAAAAAAATTGACCTTGGAAAACATAATCGAAGGTACTGGAAGAAAGTTACTAAGGCCTGAGGACTCAAACGTGAGGAGTGGAGGTTATATAGTGAGGTCAATGACAGTGGACGAGGCGAAAGAGGTATGCAGGGACCGCAGCGTTTGGCGCTCCGTTCTCTCTGACTACGCCGCTAGGGATAGAGCGTGAAGTTAAAAAAAAGCTATCCTATACAGTATAGTGTAAAAAGACGAGATTTTTATGTTTTTCTTAGCTTCACGCTTTATCCCGCACATGGCAGGGTAGGCAGAGGGAACTGCATGAACTATACGAACCTAGTGTTAAGACACTCCGTTACTTAGTCCTTGCTTCGCCGTCCCCGCTTTCCGCCTTTTTCGAGGCATTGCGTGTTGAGTGGCGTAACTCTACGCCTCGCTTTGACTAGTTGCCAGAGCGAAGATAATGGAAATTGAAAAATCCATTTTCCCCGAGTGGGAATCGAACCCAGAAACCGTCGCGTGACAGGCAGATGTTGCGCCTCTACGCCACGACGGTCCTCACGAGAAATTTCTATACTAAAATATTTTGAGGCCAATCGAATAAATAGTTAGTATTACAACTGTCTCCGGCGTTGAATTCCGTCATTCAACACGCAGGGATAAAGCATGATGGATGAAACAATATTTTTCTTATTGTTTGTTTGCAAAAGTGGGAATCGAACCCACAAACAGTCGCGTTTACTGCGCCATGACGAACTATATATCATATTTAAATAATATAAATAATTAAATTTAAAGATAATTTATTTTCATTCAATACAATTTGTCACATTTATGGAAAAACAAAATAAATGTTGGGTATTTCTTAAAGACCGTCGTGGCACAGAGGCGAGTGTGCGTGTGCGCGTGTGTGTGTGTGTATTAGTGTAAGTGTTAAGGCTTGTGTCATAATGTTAAGCTTAATTAAGCTTAAGTTAATTTTAGTAGCCAGATAAAGTGACCGGCTCGTTGCGAGGATCGATTATAACGTAGTCGTATGCTTCGTTTGGACGAATGAGTTGGAAGTGTGCGTGCGTGTGTGTGTGTGTGTGTGTATATATGTGTGTGTGTGTGTGTGTGTGTGTGTGTATATGTGTGTTTGTGTGTATGGTTTGTTTAGGACTTTCCAAATGAGGATGCGTGTATATATTATAAGAGTTTTATATTAGTTTGATCATTAATAAATTTATTTCGTTTCGTTTATTTTAGTGATAGCCGTTAAGTAAGAATAGACTATTTTGATTTAAATTTCACGCTTTATCCCGCATATTGCAGGGTAGGCAGAGGGAACCGCGGGAACCATAGGAACCTAGTGTTAAGATATTTCATTTTGTGCTTTTCACCATCTCCCTGGGCACTGAGAGGTATTGCGTGCTTATTAGCGGAACTCAATGCTGCGATTTGCCTCGGTTAATTATTTTTTTTATTTTAAATGATTTAATATCTGAAAGATTACTTTTGTTTCCACTGCCACAAATAATGTAACGATTCAAAGAGGAGTATATTGTATATATATGTACACAAGTAAGGTATTTAGAAAAAAATGTAAAATAAAAAAGTGTAATAGAAACACATGTTTTTTTTTTAAATTCAGTTTTAATAGCTATGTAAATCATGCAATTAGCCTTAAATATACAAGGAAACTAAGTAACTAAGGAATCTATTTATATTGGAGTAATCGAATGACCGAGTGAGGTCACACGCAGCGCGCGGCGTGTCGCCCAATAACTAAAGTAAACACCTTACATTCATGAAGATGAATGATGCATATACTTTTAACGAAATATATATGAATATATATATATATATATATATATATATATATATATATATATATATATATATATATATATATATATATATATATATATATATATATATATTTATATATATATATATATATATATATATATATATATATATATATATATATATATATATATATATATATATATATATATATATATATATATATATATATATATATATATATATATATATATATATATATATATATATATATATATATATATATATATATATATATATATATATATATATATATATATATATATATATATATATATATATATATATATATATATATATATATATATATATATATATATATATATATATATATATATATATATATATATATATATATATATATATATATATATATATATATATATATATATATATATATATATATATATGGAGAGAGAGAAGAGAAAATAAATTTTAGTAATTACCTTCGTAAATAGGAATCCCGGACAGCACCGTGCAAGACTGGCGATATGACTGAAACAAAAAAAAAGTACATATTATTTTTGTTTATTCGCTATGTCATGAGAAAGCGTGGCGTTGAACGCCACGCTTTCTATTTCATATTTTTTTAGCTTTACGCTTTATCCCGCACATGGCAGGATAGGCAAAGGGAACTGCAGGGATCGTGGGAACCTAGTGTTAAGCTTTCTCCGTCCCAACTTTCCGTCCTTTTCGAGGCATTGCGTGTTGAGTGGCGGAACTCAACACCGCGCTTTGCCTAGTTTACCAGAGCGAAAAAAATGGAAATAGAAAAATCCATTTTCCCCGACTGGGGATCGAACTCAGAAACCATCGCGTTATAGGCAGACGTTGCGTTATTTCGCTAATATAATTTTTATATGTATATATATGCGTATATATACGCAAACAGAAACGTCGTGGTCGACCGATCGGCGATGATGTAACCATGTGGTCCAGAACAGAAAGAGATACAGAACAATGGAAAATATTGGAGGACTCTTACACTCTTACTCTTACACCTCTAAACGGTGCTTACGTCGAACGACTTATTTTTGTTCTAAAAACAGCCTTCAAAAATCTTATTATTAAATGTTACCAAAACTATTTAAGCTTAATATTAAGCTTCAGGCTTTATCCCGCTTATAGCGGGGTAAGCAGACGGAACCGCAGGAACCTAATGTTAAGACACTCTGTTCCCCGTGTGTGCGCCGGTATTTAACGCCGCGTTAGTTGTCATGCAAAGGAAATGGAACATGAAATGATCTATCCTCCCATCATGGGAATCGAACCCACACACCGTCGCCTTTACAGGCAGACGAGGCAACTCCCCGCCACGACGGAATAATTAATATAAGGAAATGTTTTAGCTTAATTAAATAAACAACATTAAATGTTCTTAAAGAAATAACATGATTTTCATTCATAAAAAGTTGATTTAAATCTAAATAAAATTAAAATGTAAGTACCATTTGTAATTTGTAAAAATATCATTTTTACAAGTCAACCTTAACCTAACCTAACACTGAAAGTATAGTGGAAGGTTCTAGTAGTGCTCTGTCACTTAAAATTAGTGAAAAATCACTGAAAAGGTCCTAACAATGTTCTGTAACTCAAAACTAGTAAGAAAAGATTAAAAATAAGTTCATTTAACAAAAAAAAAACTTAACAAAATTCACATATGATACCTATAGATCACGCTAGATGGCGTTACAGGTACTGTGACTAAGCTCATTCAATTTTGAAGGTTAATTTTAATCTTTGCATTCTTTAAAAACTTGCTTTACACTAAATATATGACGGCTTATAGAAAAGAAATATAATTTCTTTTATTTTTAAGAGCTTTTATTATGTTACTAAAATATACTTAATTATTTTTTTTTTAGGTAAATGCGAAACACTTATATGACAATAATATGAAAGTATATCATATAATACGTGTGTCAGTATATATATTTATTTATATTTATTTTCTACACCTACATTGTTTAAAAAGTAATTCTAAATTTTAAAATCCCGGAGAATTTTTTATCTCAAATAAGTATTACTCAACAATTTCATCTCATTCATAAACAGCGGCTCACTTAAACCACCATTAAATTTAAATATAATTAAACTTATTTAAGCACAATTTAAACAAACTTTAACATAAACTTTTCTAATAAATAGAAGTGACATCGAAAAAGCTCCACCAAAATTCCACTTACCCAATATCATAATAAATAAAAGCGTCATTATAAACATCTCAAATATTTGTGTCCAAATTCACTTATTTAACTAGGAAATAGTGATAAATCACTCAAAAAGTCACTAAACTTCATTAAAATGGACGTTGTCCACGTCTTCACCGAATGGATGCGCATGCGCAACTGGCAGATCGCAGTCGTACGTGCGCGTCTGAATGAATATGATTCACAAACACATGCACAAATACTTGTAGTGTTAAACTTACGGCAGAAAGATTTCTTGAAAACAAATTGTTTTGAAGTGTATATAGTATTATTGTTTCAATTACCTTTATATACCGATTTTAATGGTTATTTATTACATTTACTAATTTATTTATAAAGGAAAAATACAAACAAGATACACGTATCATCTAAATATATTTGTGTTATTGTCTATCTAAAAATTTAAAGTCACATCTGCCGGCGTCTTTGTCTCTTACTTAAATTAGTATGTTTTAATACTGCTACGTCGCTACGTAGTAAAGTATGACAAAACATAGGGTCGCGACACTTTTTCACACTAATTTATTATTATTTATTTTTTTATTTATAATTTTTCCACTTAGAATCAATAAGATGATAACATGTGTACGTCAGATAGAGCGAACGGAGGAGTGTCAGAGGAGCCCAATTCTATAATAAATATTGAAATGAGTCCCTCTGAAATATACACACTCCACGACTTACACAAATCATAACACAAATGTCATTCCAGCTTAGAGCAATTCATGATCTACATTCCTTTTTATCATTTATGTGATCCTTTACACTATAATAGGACTTACTAATTAATTGCCGTTTTATAAACTTCTTTCGGCAGTTTTATTGTAGAAACGGAAACAATTACATGAGAAAGAGTTACCTATTTTATGGAGCCTACTGAGAGCCTAGAGCATAACAAGTTTATACTTATATAAACTTGTTATGCTCTTATATCACAATTTATTGTAAATTTATCAGTATGATTTTATGAACGCACAATTTTTGAATACATATTGACTGTGAAGAGTCATTATTTTAATATCTTTACATTTAACCATTATAAAATATGGTAAGTCATTAATATAGATAAGGAAAAGAAAATGGCATAATATCGAGCCCTGTGGCACCCCCATTTTGACAAATGACCCGCGAGAACGCTTTCCATTAATGTCTACCTTCTGGATTCTATAATTTAGGTAAGAACTAAGTCTTATTTCTAATTCCATAGTGGTGTAATTTCTGAATTAATATGTTATTGCCTCAGGTTAGTCAGTCAGGTTATTTAACTAACATTAAAATATTATACGTAGTTAGTACTTCCACCACTCAATTCGCAAAGCCTCGGAAAAGGCGGAAAGCGGAGACGGAGAAAGCAAGAACTAAGTAACGGAGTATCTTAACACTTCATTTGGTAAAAATAAAATAGGAAAAGGTGACATTGGAGGAGAACTTCAGCCATAACCATGTTGAGGTTATTGCAAACCATCGTTTTAATTTTACTCAAAACTAACTTTATTTTCTAAGAGCCCGCGACGCCCAGTTCGTTATATTATAAAAGCAGAAAATTCTTCTATATCTGTCCCCTATACAGGTAGCTCGGTGGCTTTGGCAAATAACAGGTATTAAGGGTGAATGAAATGCCGTGTTAAATTTGTAACTTATAACTATATCATATCCCTCGTCTATTGACGAACATCTAGGACGGTGGTGGGGTTTCGCCCTTTCCAGTCACCCTCATAGTCTAATTATTTATAAATCTACTTTTGTCGTAGTACAAAATTTGACTACAGCGTCGTATCAAAGCACTTCAATTATAAGACGTATAAACTGGTAACATAAAGTGCGTTCGCTTTGTCCTTGTCCATTTACTATTTAAAAAGTAGTATATTATATATATTTGGTTGGTTATATAGCGTAGGGACAGGACTTGCCAATAGAATTGTTTAAAAAACAGACAAAAGCACAACTTATTAGCAAAGCTTATTATAGGGTTGAGGACTATATCAATGACAAAGACCCGAGGTGTTGATCAGTTGTATATATAATTGTTGTATATATAATTGTTTTTTTATTTAAAGGATGTGCTGAGGAGTTTCTTTCGCCATTTCTTCTCCTCCATGACAAAGCACCTTTCCGAAATGGTAGTAGATAAATATTGACGTGCATAAGTGTATCTGTGATACCTATATGAATAAATGATTTTTAATTTGATTTGAAGCGGGTGGGCTGGGCCCACGCCACGATCGTCTAGTGCCCACCCCAGAATGGTTTGTATGTGCCTGGTCCACCAATATTCGTTATTTAGTTAATCATAAATATTTATATTAAATATTTTAAGCAAAAGTTACGTTGATTTTGAAATAAATATTTACTAGGTAGGTCGTGGCGCAGAGGCGCAACGTCTGCCTATAACTCGACCTTTTCTGGTTTCGATTCCCAGTCGGGGAAGATGAATTTTTCTATTTCCATTTTTTGCGCTCTAGCAACTGTACAAAACATGGCATTGAGATCCGCAACTCAACATGCAATGCTTCGAAAAAGGCGGAAAGTGAGGGACGGAGAAAGCAGGGACTAAGCAACAAAGTGTCTTAACACTAGATTCCTATGGTTCCTGGTGATCCCTTTGCCTAACCTGCCGTGTGCGGGATAAGAGCTAGAAGCTAGAAAACAACTAAGTAGGTATTTTGCATTTTAGTTTACATAGAATATAAAATGAGTACCGTCCCGGAGGAAAGACGCAGGGTCTGCGTGTTTGTGGGTTCAATTCCTATGAGGGGAGGATTTATTATTTAAATTTCCATTTTCTTACCTCTGGCAACTAGGAAGAAAATGAAAACACTATATAAACCTACTATTTAAAATACCTATATACTGTAATTTATAATTGTGTATATACCAAATTATTGTTATTTTTACCTTAATGAACTCTATATAAGGAAGGAACACTCAAGCTTATTATTAATTAGGACAGCAATCTCGAGAACATCGATCTATCGAGCGAAGGTGTGGACTTGTTTCATGTATATGCTTATTATTATTTTTTTTTAGCTTCACGCTTTATCCCGCACATGGCAGGGTAGGCAGAGGGAACTGCAGGGACTGTGAAAACCTTTGTTAAGACACTCCGTTATTTAGTCCCTGCTTTCTCCGTCCCCGCTTTCTGCCCTTTTCGATGTATGCTTATATTTGTTTATATTAAAACTCCTGGAGAGACACTCTAGGAGAGACCCTCCGACTGCAGCGTCAGGGATGAAGCGTAAAGTTAGGAGTACGCGTGTAGTGTAATCACTGATAACACGTGATATGTATTTTTAGAAAATTCGCACGTCTTTAGCGGCGTGCGCGGCTGCCGGGTGACGGCGGGGGGACGGCGAGGGGGACAGCGGGGGGACAGTGGGGAGGGGCGCGGGTAACAGTGAGACCTTTTATCACATATTCATTCATACTTATAATCAAGTGCATCTAAACATACGTATTTTGTGGGTCATTACAACTTCTTTTATTGTAGTTGGGTAAATCCCGTTTGTTTTCTTACCCAAGAGGCGGATATTTCAATAAGTTATTTCATTTCATTATTAAATGTTACCAATAATATTTAAGCAAAATATTAAGCTTCACGCTAACCTACGCCTTAGCTTCAGGAACCTAATGTTAAGACACTCTGTTCCCCGTGTGTGCGCCGGTATTTAACGCCGCGTTAGTTGTCAGTGCGAAGAAAATGAAAATGAAATGATCTATCCTCCAATCACGGAAATCGAACCCACACACCGTCGCCTTTACAGGCAGACGATGCAACTCTGCGCCGCGACGGAATAATTAATATAAAGAAATGTTTCAGCTTAAATAAATAAATAACATTAAATGTTCTTAAAGAAATAACATGATTTTTATTAATAAAATATTCATTTAAATCTAAATAAAATTAAAATGTAAGTATCATTTGTAATTATTTGTAAAAATACCATTTTTACAAGTCAACACTAACCTAACCTAACACTGAAAGTATAGTGGAAGGTTCTAGTATTGCTCGGTCACTTAAAATTAGTGAAAAATCACTGAAAAGGTCCTAACAATTTTCTGTAACTCAAAACTAGTGACAAAAGATTAAAAATAAGTTGATTTGACAAAAAAAGCTCACCCTTTCTGATATTTTAACAAAATACATATATGATACCTATAGATCACGCTAGATGGCGTTACAGGTACTGTGACTAAGCTCATTCAATTTTGAAGGTTAATATTAATCTTTGCATTCTTTAAAAACTTGCTTTACACTAAATATATGACGGCTTATAGAAAATAAATATAATTTCTTTTATTTTTAAGCACTTTTATAAGTTAGTGAAATATAGTTAATTATTTTTATTTTTTAGGTAAATGAGAAACACTTATATGACAATAATATTAAAGTATGACATATAATACGTGTGTCAGTATATATATTTATTTATATTTATTTTCTACACCTACATTGCTTAAAAAGTAATTCTAAATCTTAAAATGCCGGAGAATTTTTGATCTCAAATAAGTATTACTCAACAATTTCATCTCATTCATAAAAAGCCGCTCACTTAAACCATCATTAAATTTATATACAATTAAACTTATTCAAGTAAAATTTACAAAACTTCATGGTAAAGTTTTCTAATAAATAGAAGTGACATAGAAAAAGCTCGATTAAAATTCCACTTACCCAATATCATAATAAATAGAAACGTCATCATAAACATCTTAAATATTTGTGTCCAACTTCACTTATTTTACTAGGAAATAGTGATAAATCACTCAAAAAGTCAATAAACTTCATTAAAATGGACGTTGTCCACGTCTTCACCGAATGGATGCGCATGCGCAACTGGCAGATCGCAGTCGTACGTGAGCTTCTGTATGAATATGATTTACAAACACATGTGCATAAACTTGTTAGTGTTAAACTTAAGACAGAAAGAATTCTTGAAAACAGATTGTTTTAAACTGTATATAGTATTATTGTTTCAATTACCTTTATACTAATTTAATGGTTATTTAAACAATATAAATGTATATCTACACATACCATCTAAATATATTTATGTTATCGTTTATCTAATAATGTAAAGTCCCAGCTCTCAGTCAGCATCTTTGGCTCTTAACAACATTTATATTGATACAATAAAAATAAAAAAAAATTGTCCAACTATGCTAAAATACATGGGTATTTTGTTTCAGTACATTGAAATGTTACAATTTAAGGACCAAGTATTGCATTTATTAGACGACGTAATTTTAGTTTTGGGACATATTTGGGGGTCAAGAGCTCAACCTCAAGTTTGTGGGGTCACCCCCTTGCACCCTGGCCGCTATCTTGAAAAAGGGGGGAAACAATTTTAGCGTGTTATCTCGGAAACTGTGCGTCGTACAAAAAAATTGTAAAATCATAATTTGTAGCAAATTGTCAACATGTGGATATAATTTATTGCCCTAAAATTTCAAATAAAGTAGGTATACGCAAAAATGTGTTTTTTTTTATACTATTTTTTTTCCTCTATAACATTTTATACATTTTACAAATAAATGTACATCAGTTATCTTGTGAAAATCTTTTGGGAACACTTTTTGCTTATAATTTGTTTTATTTCATTCATCTCAAACGCTATTACAGCGTTTCAAAGTCGACCAGGTTCAATAAGAATTCAATAAGAATCCGGTAAATTTATATATAAATATTTTCACTTTTTTTTATACAACGTTACTTATTCATTTTTTCAAATCTTTTTTGCCGCCACATTGAGATAAGATGCGCAGGCGCGTTTTTTTTCACGTCGCATCCCCAGTAGGCCTACTTATAATAATATTGTTTATAGTAATGCTCGACATCGTAATACTTTTAACTACTTATTAGCTCGCTATTGTAATCGATTTTTCTTCGATGGTCCAGGCTGTGGCTCAGAGTCTACATCAATGTCAAATTGCATAGTTTAAATGACCGTAGTTAAAATTGGAGTCATAGTTTCATAGGTTTTTTTCATAGTCATTCATCTTCTTACATTAACTTAGATATTCCAATAAAGTTGCTGCATGTTTCGCCAGAACAATGGAGGTTTGCCATAAAGCGTTTCAGGCCTGCTTTTCTGCCACACATGCCTCCACAGTATCCTTTGCATCTGCAGAAGCATCTTATTTATTGTTATATAGGTATCATATTTTTCTTTATGTTTACTTGTAGTAGTTTATGTTTTATTTCTCACCTGCCACTTTTAATATTAAATGTTTCTTTTTGCCCTCAAGGTTATCTGGAAGAGATGGCTTAACTAAACTTAAGATCGCTATTTGAATTTATTTTCTCATTTGCATCATCTCATATGTATAAAGAAAATAAAATTAATACATTAATTTCATTAGATCGGGGGATGTTAGAGGCTTGGGAGGTTGAATAGTAATCCAAATGTTTGCATGATTTTTCCAGCATTAGTCTTCATAATGATTTCCGAGTCACTACTAGACCTGATTATATACCCGGAGACTGTGAAAACAACCAGAATCTTGTGTTGGAGGCAGCGATGATAGATTAAAATTAGTCACTGTCTTGGCAAATTATTAATATCGCAAGTCGTCTAGTGAATCGTTTTTATTTATTTATCCATATAACGCAATAAAAAATACATTTACAATAAAAAGAAAAATCAAATATAATGTGAACGTTTTGTTTAGACCGAATTCCCATGAGCATTAACGAACCCGGACAACTTTGGAGCGCTGTAACACCGTTTTAAATGAATGAAATAAAAAAAATTATAGACAAAAATTTTGCTCAAAACATCATCTACAAAATTGGTCTGAGAATTTTTTTTTTGTAAAATGTTTAAAGAAATTTCCACTTTTTTGCTTATAACTTCTTTAATATTAAATTTAGGGCAAAAAATTATAGAAACATTTTTATAGGCAAAACAATTTGCTACAAATTGTGATCTTACAAATTTTTTGTAAGACGCATAGTTTCCGAGATATCGCGTAAAAAGTGTTTCCTCCCCTTTTTGCAAGATGGCGGCCGAGGGACAAGGGACGACCCCACAAACTTGAGGTTAACCTCAAGCTTAAGCTTCTATTGACTCTCCTCACATGTCCCAAAAATAAAATTGCGTCCTCTAATAACTGCAAAAGTCATGTAATCTTTCAATGGACTACCATCAGAGTGTCGGCAGCATGTACGTATACGCGTTGTGCACGCGCATGTGTGATTGCGTGTGTGCGTGTGTGCGTGCGCGTGTGTGTATGTGTATTTTATGTGATGTTTGTGTGTGGTTGTGTTTAAATAAGAAAAGTCTAACTTTCAACTTTTGTAGGACACATTTTTAATCCATTTTTTAATTTATTTTCTTATAACGTACATTTAATAAATATATATTGAAAGAAAATATGTTAAATATTAGTACGTATTACGCAGCGGTATTTAAACCCGCGTCTGTTGTAAACCGTGTAAGCGATTGACCACTAAGCCGTACGTTATTCATGAAGCATTCTATATAGCAAATTATTGTTAACTACCGTAATCTTTGTATGGCTGTATAAGCGAATTACATAAATTTTATATTTTCATTTCAGAGTTATACAATAAAATGATACTATAAAGTGGGGGTTGACGTTGAGTTCACACAAGGATGCCTAAAAGTAACCTGTGATCCGGTAGTTTTAGACCAAATATTAGGGCATGCCGGCTGATGGAAATCGCATGTGCGTTCTGCGTTGTTTGTCATGGCTATCTTTAGTTTGTACTTCACAATGCTTTTGGTCGGATGCATTATGAATTACCGGATATCTTTTGAATGCATCGTCTTAGCCCTCGCTGTAGTCCATGCAGCTGATGGTGCGATCGCATGTCACTGTCATGTAGCTACAGTTCTAACGACAGTCTCGCTAGTTAAGTCCTGAGGTCAGAGAATGTATAATTTTGAGGGACCTCACACCAACACCGGTAGCTCAAAAAGACAAGGCATATTGCAGGGTAGGCAGAGGGAAGTGCAGGAACCATATGAACCTAGTGTTAAGAAACTCCGTTGCTTAGTCCCCGCTTTCTGCCTTTTTCGAGGCATTGCGTGTTGAGTGGCGGAACTCAACGCCACGCTTTGCCTATTACATTTATATTTAAATTACTTAACTAACTGAATCCTATTTACAAGGAGAGAAACTCCAACTGCAGCGTCAGGGATAAAGCTTAAAGTTAGGAATACGTGTGATGTGTGATAACTGATAACACGTGATATGTATTTTTAGAACATTTGCAACGTCTTACGCGGCGTGCGCGGCTGCCGGGTGACGGCGGGGGGGACAAGAGAGGGGAAGACATTGAGACCACTGTGCCCTAGTCCATACTCCTCAGAGAAATTTAAATTTTTTAAGCTCATACAAGTCTCATTTTTTGACATAGTAATATATTACGCAGTCAATTATTTTTGATTGTCAGCACTAGGGCAGGCAGTTTTCCCTACCAGCTAAGCACAGGGCTCTTTGTCAACGTTCCTTGATTTGGTTGGTTAGTAAGTGTAGGAAGACACGGATGGACTGTGCCCATCGCGGAGTCGTCTGGTGCCCACCCCAGGATGCGAATGGGAGGGGCCCACAGCTGTCCCGCTTACTAGGACGCTGTGCCGCCATATTTTTTTAAACGTTTAATCATCATGAATATAATTGTTTCGTTATTTTTAAGTGTTTGCCTATTCACGATGATAAACTGTTTCTTCTGATTTTACTTACAGAATGACATAATTATCATTTGGTCTGTACATTTAAAGCGTTTAAGTAAATACAAAATAATTAATATAGCTGGACTTGAACCTGCACCTCATGCAAACCGTTTAAACGTTTTCACCATTGAGCCACACGAAATGAGAAGCTACTTGTTGTAGAATTCTGATACTAACTATGTATAGGATATCTTGACATACAACTTTCACTGCTTCTGTCTATCAAAGCATTGTGTGTCGAGTGGCGGAACTCAACACCGTGCTTGCCTAGTTGCCAGAGCGAAGAAAATTGAAATTAAAATAATAACTCCTACCCACTTGGGAATCGAACCTACTAATCATGGCTTTGCACTACGCACTACAACGAAAAATAAATTGAGAAAAAATGCGAAATATCTACCTACTGTTATTTTAATTATAAATATATTTTTCGGAATTATTTTATTTAAAATATTTTATATAAATATTTATCACTAACTAAATAAAGAATACTGGTATACGTAAGCACATACTAAGCATTCTGGGATGGGCACTAGACGATTGTGGCGTGGGCCCAGCCCAATCAAATATATTTTAAATGGTAAAGAAACATGGACAAAGCGCACTTTTATATTTATTGAATATTTCTCATATGAATCTACATATTGTAAAAATAACATAATACGTGTTATCAGTTTACGCTCTATCCCTAGCGGGGTAGTCAGAGAGAACGCAGCACCAAACGCTGCGGTCCCTGCATACCTCTCCCGCCTCGTCCTCTGTCATTAGCACTGACATGACCTTCCTCCAGTACCTTTGCTTTTACATGTTTTAGTTTTAGTGGTCGAAACCCTTGGAAGGTTATCATGAGGCACTGGATCAAATTCCGATGCGTTCAAGATTTCATATTAATTTTTATTAAGTGGCATTTAACTTAAATATGTAACAGACTCAGGCTTTACCTCTCGGAAGTCCATCCTAACTAAGAAAGGATGCAGTAGTAGTTACGAGGGGCGTTCAATGTATTCTCGGTATCGAGATGATATACTAATGATAAGGGTAATTTAATTATCTCATTAGTTAATGACACTCTTTGAGGGTATAAATACGAAATTTCATTTAATTACCACCATTAGTATTCAAGATATCATTGCAAAAAGACAACTATCATGACTGATTCGACAATGATGAATAAAATCGAGCATCGCGCAGTGATAAAATTCCTTACAAAACAAGGAAAATCTCAAAAAAATATCCATGAAGAAATGGTGGCTGTTTACCAAGATTCTGCGCCATCATTATCTACAATTCAGAAGTGGTCAAGTGAATTCAAACGGGGTAGAGAGAGCATTGAAGACGACCCCGCGCTGGTGGGCCAATTTGTGCCGCTACTGAAGAAAACGTCAAATTAGTCGAAAAACTTGTACTTCAAGATGCTCGTGTAAGAGTGAAAACATTAGCAGAAATGACTAAGCTATCCGTGGGTATCATTTACACAATCCTTCATGAGTGCCTGAATTTGTCAAAGGTCAGTGTAAGATGGGTGCCGCGAATGCTCACCACGCTACAAAAACAAGTGCGAGTTGACTGTTGTAAGGAGTTTTTGGACCTCTGTGGTGAAAATCAGCAAGATATTTTCGATCGGATTGTTACTGTTGATGAAACGTGGGTTCATCACTATGACCCTGAGAGTAAGCAAGAGCCCATGCAGTGGCACAAAAAAGGATCAGACCCGCCGAAGAAGTTCAAAGTCACTCCGTCCGCAGGAAAGCTCATGGCCACGGTGTTTTGGGATTCTAAGGGAATCTTGCTAATCGAGTACACAAAAAAAGGTCAAAATATTACTGCTGCATCATACGCAACCACCCTGCGTAATTTAAAGGAGGTAATTAAAGAAAAAAGACGTGGAAAATTAACCGCAGGTGTGTTGTTGCTTCGCGACAACGTGTCGATTCACAATGCGCGCTTTGCCCAGGCTGCTGTGCGGGAGTATGGATTTGAAGAAATCAATCATCCACCCTACAGTCCGGACCTGGCCCCTAGTGATTATTATCTATTCCCTAATCTTAAAAAAGACCTTCGTGGAAAGCATTTTCCGGACAATGAAGACTTGAAGGCAGCAAAAAACGAACATTTTTCGGGCCATGAAGAAAAATATTTTTCAGAGGGAATTGAAAAGTTACTTTCAAGAACAAATAAATGTATTGAGATGTTAGGGGAGTATATTGAAAAATAAAATTTATTCAGAATTTTCCGCCTTTTCCTTCATACCTATACCGAGAATACATTGAACGCCCCTCGTATGCAATGAAGTTCACCGCCCGCCCACTGATAAATGTGCGCGCAGTAAGCAATGCGAAACACAACTACCACCGTTAATATACTCTTTACACGTGTTTCACTCAACGAGGCATCCTCAGGAGATGTTAAACTGACAAATGCCTAAAACTGATGTCATTGTAGTACGTACTACTGCACAGCGGAAGTAGCTACATATAAGTACTTTTCTTACATTTAACTTAGTTGGGGGAATAAGTCTATAAATTTTTTTTATGATTTTTAAAGTGTTAATCCACACTGAAGATAGAAAAAATACTTAGAGAAAACATCACAGCGGGACTTAAACCCGCGCCCTCTTGCACGGTTAGCAAGAGGGTGCGAGTTCGAATCCCGCTCTGTTCAAATTTTTATATATTTTAAGTATTAAGCCTATATTTATTTACAAAAGGTAACATTACAAGAATTTACTGTAAAATTTGTTATAGAGTACAATTGTATAAAACTTTTCCTCATGGAAACGGAACCCGTAACCGTCATACAACAACATACAGTTCAAACTGCTAAGTTCCTTATTTCATTATTTACATACATGTGTGTGTGTGTGTGTGTGTGTATACTCGACATTGTTTCAACTTAATAAACAAGACTAGTCAACCATTAATATAACATCAAAGAAGTTAAAACTTAAACATAATTACACGTAAATAAATAAAAAAGAAACATTTATTTCTTGAATTTGAGCTTAAAAGAAATAAAATAAGGTTTAAGTAAAACAAAACAAAGGTTTGCAACAACCTCTCCATGGGTGAAGGGCTCTTATAATGAATGTTACCGTCTTCAATTTTTACCAAATCTCAAATAAGAAAGGTTTAAGGCCAGCCAACTTGACCAGGCCCACAGCCTACTCCATAGTGTCAGCCGTCGTCTACCTCCAGTCTATCAATCATTCTAAATGCACACTCTCTTTTTAAACTTTAGTTTTAGTGAATGGTCTAGAGCGAGAGTAGGTATTGTTTATTTATAGCTTCACGCTTTATCCCGCACATGGCGGGATAGGCAGAGGGAACCGTAGGAAGCGCGGGGACCTAGTGTTAAGACACCCCGTTACTATTTTGCGTCTTTTGGAAGCATTGCGTTTAGTGGTGGAACTCAACGCCGCGCTTTGTGTAGCAAAGCGAAGCAAATGAAAAAGGAAAATCAATCTTCTCCTTATGGACATCGACCTCACAGACTATAGCGTTTACAGGCGCTACGCCTCTGCGCCACGACGGTCCTCAAGTTGTTATTGACGTTTCTAATTAATGTATGCTTTACTCTTTGACTCTTTCTTATGTTCATAATAATGCGTTCCATTGCAAGTTGACATATTTTTATTTCATTTCTTACGTTAGCAACTTCCACGTCTGACAGAGAAGAACAGAGAAGAGACAAAAGAGAGAGAGCTGAAGTTAGAGACCTTACAAATTGAGATATCCGTTAGAGGGAAATGCAAGTGCTGTGCGTTTGAGAAACTCCCTTCACTGCCTTTAAGACATGCGATATACTCATATTTAATGTTATACAACTTACATTAATATACTATACTAGCAAAGTGCGGCGTTGAGTTCCGCCACTCACGCCGCAACATTATTATTATGAGAAGTTATATTTATTAAATAGATGCGAAATACAGGGTAAGCGAGCGGTAGATTGTATATTACATGGCCTACCCTGCAATATGTGGGATAAAGCGTGAAGCTAAAAAAAATAACAGCAACACTGTCCCAGCGCCGACATATACATATGTGTATATATAATTTCTATGTAAATTATGTAATATGATATATATCGGAATCGATTAATAAAAAATATTGGTCAAGTTTGAATTGAGCTCGCGCACAAAGTGTTCCGTACTTAGCTTTTATAGCTTTTGAAAGTTAAGAAACTTAAACATATATTAAATAATGTTCTAATTAATAATATTCTTAAAAAAACAATATTCTCATTATTTTCATTTATTCCAAAAGTACTAATTAACCAATGATCGTCTTAGAGCGACGATAAGTTTGGTATAAATCGTAGAATTCATACAGTTCCTATGACATATATTAGTTTGACAACCTTGTTCGTTCTTGAGAAAAGATGTCTTGACAGACCGATAAAAAGCTAATGTATTTTTTTGGCTTCACGCTTAATCCCGCACATGGCAGGATAAGCAGAGGGAATTGCAGGGATCGTATGAACCTAGTGTGAAGACACTCCGTTGCTTACTCCCTGCTTTCTCCGTCCTCGCTTTCCGCCTTTTTTCGAGGCATTGCGTATTAAGCGGCGAAACTCAACGTCGCGCTTTGCCTAGTTTTGTCAGAGCGAAGAAAATGGAAATAGAAAAATCCATAAAGGAGATCAAAGTAGCGTAGACACATAGCGTCTGCCTCTAAACGACATTTGGTTCGATTCCCATAAAGGAAAGTTGTACACAATGTACTCTATAGTGACGATCTCTTGGTCTTTTGGTGACTGTAAACGTTATCGTTGGGGGTTCGATATCCGGGAGAGGTGAATGAGAATCTATAAATGTTTCATACAATAATTGTACCCTATAATAATGATAGCGTATACTCTCTTGGTCACTCATGAACTCCTGGTACGAATGATATAAAATAAGCTTGAATTCAATTCAAGTTATGTTAAAAACTGAGCAGGTCATTGAACTTGAAACGTCATCCCTACCTACCTACTTTAGTGTTGACCGTGACTTTGCTCGAGTTGTTGTCTTTAAGTAGATAAAATGATTTAAAAAATAAAAGCATAAGCGGATTTATCGGTAGAGGACCGCCTGCCTGTAAACGCGACGGTTTGTGGGTTCGACTCCCAATAGGGGAAAGTGGATTATCTCTGGAGGTTGGGTAAGCGCGGTGTTTAGAAAAAAGGCGAAAAGCGGAGAACGGAGTGTCTTAACGCTGGGTTCCCTCTGCCAACTCTCTCTGAGTGGGATATAATACTTATAAGTTAAAAAAATGGTTTCTGCCTTACGAGGCATCGCTTGTTTAGTTGTTGAATAAAATTAAATATTTCGTCCTCCTACACTTCTTTCGTATTGGGAATCTAATCCACGACCTGTCTCGTTTAGAGCCAGTACAGCTTGTCTGCGCTACGAGCAGTTCTCAATTAATAATAAATTGTCATTAACAGTTTACAAAGATGTACAAAATGTAATCCTATGTGAACCGTGTTATATGGAGACCCTGTATTAAACGACTGACTGACTGACGACGATCTGACTGTGAGTCAGATCTGACCTGCCATTTATAGTTCAAGATGTGTATATACCAAATTATTGTTATTTCTACCTTAATGAACTCTATATAAGGAAGGAACACTCAGGCTTATTATTAATTAGGACAGCAATCTCGAGAACATCGATCTATCGAGCGAAGGTGTGGACTTGTTTCATGTATGCTTATTATTTTTTTTTTTTAGCTTCACGCTTTATCCCGCACATGGCAGGGTAGGCAAAGGGAACTGCAGGGACTGTGGAAACCTTTGTTAAGACACTCCGTTGTTTAGTCCCTGCTTTCTCCGTCCCCGCTTTCTGCCCTTTTCGATGTATGCTTATATTTGTTTATATTAAAACTCCTGGAGAGACACTCAAGGAGAGACCCTCCGACTGCAGCGTCAGGGATGAAGCGTAAAGTTAGGAGTACGCGTGGAGTGTGATCACTGATAACACGTGATATGTATTTTTAGAAAATTCGCACGTCTTTAGCGGCGTGCGCGGCTGCCGGGTAGACGGCGGGGGGGGGGGGGGGGGGGGCGGGGGGGGGGGGGGGTAACAGTGAGACCTTTTATCACATATTCATTCATACTTATAATCAAGTGCATCTAAACATATGTATTTTGTGGGTGATTACAACTTCTTTTATTGTAGTTGGGTAAATCCCGTTAGTTTTCTTACCCAAGAGGCGGATATTTCAATAAGTTATTTCATTTCATTATTAAATGTTACCAATAATATTTAAGCAAAATATTAAGCTTCACGCTAACATACGCCTTAGCTTAAGGAACCTAATGTTAAGACACTCTGTTCCCCGTGTGTGCGCCGGTATTTAACGCCGCATTAGTTGTCAGTGCGAAGAAAATGAAAATGAAATGATCTATCCTCCAATCACGGAAATCGAACCCACACACGGTCGCCTTTACAGGTAGACGCTGCAACTCTGCGCCGCGACGGAATAATTAATACAAGGAAATGTTTCAGCTTAAATAAATAAATAACATTAAATGTTCTTAAAGAAATAACATGATTTTTATTCATAAAATATTGATTTAAATCTAAATAAAATTAAAATGTAAGTACCATTTTTAATTATTTGTAAAAATACCATTTTTACAAGTCAACACTAACCTAACCTAACACTGAAAGTATAGTGGAAGGTTCTAGTATTGCTCGGTCACTTAAAATTAGTGAAAAATCACTGAAAAGGTCCTAACAATTTTCTGTAACTCAAAACTAGTGACAAAAGATTAAAAATAAGTTCATTTAACAAAAAAATCTCACCTTTTCCGATATTTTAACAAAATACATATATGATACCTATAGATCACGCTAGATGGCGTTACAGGTACTGTCACTAAGCTCATCTAGTTTTTAAGGTTAATTGTAATCTTTGCATTCTTTAAAAGCCTGCTTTACACTAAATATATGTTAAATTACAGTAAAAAAATAACTATTTTTTATTTATTAGAACTTTTATTATGTTACTAAATTATTTTTTAGGTAAATGAGAAACACTTATATTACAATAATATGAAAGTATATCATATTATACGTGTGTCAGTATATATATTTATTTTCTACACCTACATTGATTAAAAAGTAATTCTAAATCTTAAAATGCCGGAGAAGTTTTGATTACAATTTAAAAAAACTTCAACATAAACTTTTCTAATAAATAGAAGTGACAAAAAAGCTCGACCAAAATTCCACTTACCCAATATCATAATAAATAGAAACGTCATTATAAACATCTTAAATATTTGTGTCCAAATTCACTTATTTAACTAGGAAATAGTGATAAATCACTCAAAAAGTCACTAAACTTCATTAAAATGGACGTTGTCCACGTGTACACCGAATGGATGCGCATGCGCAACTGGCAGATCGCAGTCGTACGTGAGTGTGTGTATGAATATGATTCACAAACACATGCACAAATACTTGTTAGTGTTAAACTTATGGCAGAAAGAATTCTTCAAAACAGATTGTTTTGAACTGTATATAGTATTATTGTTTCAATTACCTTTAAATACTAATATTAATGGTTATTTATTACTTTTATTAATTTATTTATTAAGAAACAAATATAATTAAGGCACACATACCATCTAAATATATTTTTGTTATCGTTTATCTAATATTAAAAGTCACAGCTGCCAGCATCTTTGCCTCTCAACAACAATTATATCGATTGTACTCTACATTGCAGTGATACAATAAAAAAAATTTTGTCCATTTAAATTCTAATACAAGCAAAATACCCATCAAAGTGTCGGAAAAGTTGCGCATGCGCATGTGTGGTTGCTTGTGTGCGTGCTCGTGTGTGTGTATGTGCGAGTGTGTTTGTGTGTATGTTATGTGATGTACCACACATTACAGGTGTTCAGTTAAAAAGATTCTGGCTTTCAATGTAGGACACTTTTTGAATTCATTTTTTAATTTATTTTCTTATAACGTACATTTAATAAATATATATTGAAAGAAAACATGTTAAATATTTGAACGCAGCGGTGTTTGAACCCGCGTCTGTTGTAAACCGTGCGTTGGTGCAACCGAACCGAAACACTATCATGTAGCTGCAGTTCTAACGACAGTCTCGCTAGTTAGGTCCTGAGGTCAAAGATTCCTTTTGTGTGTAAGTTAGGTATAGGGAGTTTTAAGATCCCCAAACACTAACGTGAGTGTGATATTTTATGAGTGTGATTTTTATATACCTCTCGTGGAGCGTGGATAATGTCCTGACTTTTGCTGAGAAATCCTGACGGTTTCCGGTAAAATATTTCAAATGGGTTCCCTCGATCTATGTAGGGTAGTTAATTTATATGTTCGGTTAAAAATATCTCTTCGGAGCTGGAGAAGATTGTACCAAAGTGGTCTATAAAGACCTCATCGTCAACTACGCCCTCAATTTGGTGCAAACTTATTACAGTGGTCCATTTTTATGAACAAAACCGGTACTCTAGTACCAGGACTTCATAGCCGACCGGGATATTGTCACTGTAGAGTACAGTTGTATACAACAAGTGGCAGGTACCAGGACTTCATAGCCGACCGGGAGGTTGTCACTGTAGAGTACAGTTGTATACAACAAGTGGCAGGTACCAGGACTTCATAGCCGACCGGGAGATTGTCACTGTAGAGTACAGTTGTATACAACAAGTGGCAGGTACCAGGCCTTCATAGTCGACCGGGAGATTGTCACTGTAGAGTACAGTTGTATACAACAAGTGGCAGGTACCAGGACTTCATAGCCGACCGGGAGGTTGTCACTGTAGAGTACAGTTGTATACAACAAGTGGCAGGTACCAGGACTTCATAGTCGACCGGGAGATTGTCAGTGTAGAGTACAGTTGTATACAACAAGTGGCAGGTACCAGGACTTCATAGTCGACCGGGAGATTGTCACTGTAGAGTACAGTTGTATACAACAAGTGGCAGGTACCAGGACTTCATAGCCGACCGGGAGGTTGTCACTGTAGAGTACAGTTGTATACAACAAGTGGCAGGTACCAGGACTTCATAGCCGACCGGGAGGTTGTCACTGTAGAGTACAGTTGTATACAACAAGTGGCAGGTACCAGGACTTCATAGCCGACCGGGAGATTGTCACTGTAGAGTACAATTACAATTTAGGCTCACTCGCTGTGAAACCGAGTCGCGAGGGTCAAAGGTTATATAATTACTATAAATTACGAACATAACATACAAAGGAAAACCCAATATTTTCACTACAAAATAAGCATGTTAACGTCATAGGACATCAGTGGCAAAGAATGGTAAAAGGTGAAAGAAAGTGGTAAAGAGTGATAAAAAGTTGCAGAGAATGGTAAACGGTAAGCTGGACATGAATAAAAGAAAAAGGTTTTTCAATTTGTTAATAAATTAATTTGATTGTTAATAAATCTTAATAAGTTCTAATAAATCCACTGAAATTTCCCAGACACTGTAAAGGGACCCAGAATGAGGAGTGGTCTTACCTGTAGTGATTTAATGGCAAGGAACGAAGTAAACTTTTTGATTTTAGCTTTAAAATAGTCTTTTCTATGGTGGGCATCGGATAATTGAATGGGCACGTTTCACCACATTTAGCACGTCAAAGTGGCATAGCTAAATAAAAATTATCCAATATTTTTAAACCTAACAATTAAGTGCCTGTACTAAGATGACAATTCAATGCCAGTAGGTTGTAGGTCATAGTGTAGACTAGTAGCGGGGACGGAGAAAGCAGTTCCCACGGTCCCTGCAGTTCCCTCTGCCTACCCTGCCTTCTGAGGGATAAAGCGTGAAGCTAAAAAAAAAAGTGTAGTCTAGTATTACGTATTAGGACTAAAAATCTTTAAATAGTCGTAATAACAATCAATTTTATTAACATGCAATAAGGTTTTCCGCTTTATAATGATTAAGGAAATTGTATGATGCTTTGGCGTCTCATACATAGCTAAATGGCTGACAGTATCAAGTTACAATACGTAATAACTCTAAACGAAATATTTTTTTTCACTTTTCCCGCTGTATTCCGCAAATAGAGGGAGCGTTGTACTAAATTGTATACTCCGTTCCCCACTTTCAAATATTTCGAGATGACTGGAGGAACTCAACGCCGAGCGTGCTACCTACTTGTTGAAAATAATTCATTCTTTGACAAATGATAATGGGAATTGAACCTACGACCATAACGATTACAGTCAAATTCTCTGCCTCACCGGCATGATATAAACTTAGATAAGATGTCTAAGTCTACGTCACGCCAAGCGTAATCGCAGGATATCACTACCAAGTGATTTCGAGTTCTCAGTAAAGGCACCGGCGTCTACATGACATATGTACATGACATCATACAAAAAACAGTAAAATAGTACGCCACAATGTCGTGTAACGTGCAAACGTGGCCCTTGTGGTACGTGGACCATTCACGTGTCTCCTCCCCCTCCCCCCACCGGTCCTCTTTCCTCACACCAGGCTAGCGACTCATTCGCGGTTTCAATCGATTGAACTCAGATTTATTCTAAAAACTATTGCTACTGTGTTTTGTATATTTGTATTTTTTTATTTATTTCATTTGAAGCATTTTGCTTATGATTTTTTTTTAGAGTTTACACTCTTTCACGCAGAGGGAACTGCAGGAACCGTAGGAACTCAAACCCACTCCTGCCTAGTTGCTAGTGCGAAGGAAATGAAAATAAAAGTTTCACCTTCCCCTGATGGAAATGGAACCCACATGCCGTTCGTGCTTACAGACATTGTGCTTTTATTTACATAAACCATTTTATAGACCGTACTTACGCTTAGCTATTCCGGAGATTAGCCCTCAAAAAAGGAGACTAGCAAACAATTAAAAAAAGGACTTACTTAGAAGCATGTAAAAATACTCAATATTTTTGAGGGATCCTACACCAACACCAGTAGCTCCAAAAGACCAGGCTTATACCGGGTAATTACCACGCTCTCACAGAATACCGTCGTGACACAGCAGCATATTAACGCTGCTGTGTTTCGTCAGGTGAGTGCGAGTTCCTGAAGCCCATAAAAGGGCGTTGGTCTGAGTATTTAATTGGCAAGGCATCCATATCCTCTCGGTTGTTGTGTCCACTTAACATCAGGTGGCCCTTCTGCTCGTTTGCCATCTTATAATATAAAAAAAAATACAAAAAATCGTAATTTGATGAGTGATTGTGACTCGTGTTCCAATGGCTTCTATAAATAAATGTTAACTTGTTTAACAACAATATTACCAAAAAACGAGAAATTATGAATCATTCCTTGTGCAATCAAAACCTGTATATTAATTGGTAAACATTAGAAGTAAGACGATATATATATATATATATATATATATATATATATATATATATATATATATATATATATATATATATATATATATATATATATATATATATATATATATATATATATATATATATATATATATATATATATATATATATATATATATATATATATATATATATATATATATATATATATTATATATATATATATATATATATATATATATATATACGAACGCTAAGCGAGGATAGCCGACTAGCTCAAGCAGAAGCAGAGATGCTCAGATACAAGCTGCAAATCCTAGGTCTCAGTGAGGTGCGTAGAAATGGATTTGGAGAGCTGAGAACATCCGCAGGCCTTACATTCCTTTACTCCGGGAAGGATGATGAAGAGGACGTACGTGAGAACGGCGTAGGCTTTCTCCTTTCTGACACTGCAAAAAAAAAGCCTGCTGGACCGGAAACCCAACCCACAGCCAAGCATCACAGCCCGGTTCAACAGCAAAGCCCGTAAGATATCCATCGTCCAGTGCTACGCTCCTACAAACCTGGCGTCTGAGGAGGACAAGGACGATTTTTATAGTGCACTCAACCTTACCCTGAAAAACATCCGCAAACGGGACCTAGTCATCGTTATGGGAGACTTAAATGCTAAGGTTGGTACTAACAACGATGGCTGTCAAAGGCACATGGGCGCACATGGGCTGGGAGCACGGAACGAGAACGGGGAGAGATTCTTGGAGTTTTGTCAGGACAATGACCTCACCCTCGGAGGAACGTTATTTATTCATAGAGACCATCACAAATACACATGGAGCTCACCCGATGGAGTCACCAAGAACCAAATC
The DNA here is from genome assembly GCA_037178615.1 of Dione vanillae. Taxonomy (NCBI): domain Eukaryota; kingdom Metazoa; phylum Arthropoda; class Insecta; order Lepidoptera; family Nymphalidae; genus Dione; species Dione vanillae. Next base: position 448,842 of record JAZFAU010000318.1, on the reverse strand, counting down.
GACCACCTCGCCATCAGCTCCAAATGGCGCTCGTCGTTGCTTGATGTCCGCAATCGTCGTGGCGCGGATATCGACAGCGACCATCATCTAGTCGTAGGGGAGATACGGCTGAAAGTAGCTGTAGCTCGAAATGCTATCAAAATAACCAAGGTGGGAAAACGGTTCGACATAAGCAAGTTGCGGGACCCTGACGTAAACAAGGCGTTTTAAACTGGAGCTGCGAAATCGCTTTTCCGTTCTCGAAAAGGAAGCGGGCGCAGCTATTAACACGGAGTGGAAACATATCAAAGTGACCTACACAGAGGCCAGCTCCGTTGTTCTTGGGCACAAAACCTGTACTCGTGAGGAATGGATGTCGCAAAGAACCTGGAAACTCATAGAAGAAAGGCGTAAGCTCCAACTTCGACTCCTGGCTACTATGACGAGGCAATGCGCGAAGACCTGAGGCTGCAATACAGACTTATTCGCAGGAAAATCTACCGCAGCACACGCCACGACCGGCGAATATGGGCTGAGAGTGTTGCGGATTGCGCCCAACGTGCTGCCAACTCCGGCAAGCTCAGGGAGCTGTACGTGGCGACGAAGACCTTAGCCGGAAATAAGAACCAGGGAAAGAAGAAGCCTTTGAAAGACAAGGGAGGTCAGCTGATCGCGACATCCGAGGGACAGCTTGAACGTTGGCGCGAGCACTTCGAGGAGATCTTCCGAGTCCCGAATGACCCCATCACCTCGTGCACACCTGCCACCAACCAGCCCGCAAACAGCTTGGACATTGACGTTTCTCCCCCTACACGGGAGGATGTAGTGAAGGCCATCAAAGCACTAAAAAACGGTAAAGCCCCAGGAGTCGATCTTAGTACGGCCGAAATGCTGAAAGCAGATGTCTCCACCGCCGTAAACGCGCTAACACCCCTTCTACAGAACATCTGGTTAGCCGAAGAGTTACCCGACGACTGGAAGATAGGTCTTCTCATCACTGTGCCCAAGAAGGGAGACCTAAGTGAATGTGGCAATTGGAGAGGCATCACTTTGCTCCCGACTGCTTCGAAAGTGCTCTGCCGGATCATCCTTGATAGGCTGTCGAGGGCCGTCGAACCTCTCCTTCGCAAAGAGCAGGCTGGTTTTCGACCCAACCGATCATGCACGGACCAGATCGTCACCTTACGCATAATCCTCGAACAGGCATCAGAATGGCAGAAGGAAATGTACTTGACCTTTGTGGATTTCGAAAAAGCCTTCGATACGCTGCGTTGGAGTTGCATCTGGAACCGGCTACATGAAATCGGCGTTCCCGAGAAAATTACGAACCTAATTAAGGCCTTCTACAAGAATTATTCTTGTAGAGTGACTCACGACGGCCTTGTCTCGGAAGATATACCGGTCCATGCGGGTTTTCGCCAGGGGTGTCTACTTTCACCTCTCCTCTTTCTTGTCGTCCTTGATGGCATTATGAAAAACACCAACAAAAACAAGCGCCACGGCATAGAGTGGGGACTGTCCAACGTGTTGGAAGACTTAGACTACGCCGACGACATATGCCTACTGAGCCACACACGCGCCGACATGCAAGCTAAAATAGATGACCTACGACGAGAGGCTTTTGCGACGGGACTAAAAATCAACACCCGGAAGACCCAAGAAATGAGATGTGGAGCAACGAACTCACAGCCGCTGTTTGTCGGCACAGAGGGGGTGGAGAGAGTCCACAAATTTACTTACCTCGGAAGCGTAGTGTCGGAAACTGGAGGAACCGAGGAGGACATCGCGTCGAGAATCGCCAAGGGGAGAGCAACCTTCGCACAGCTCCGTCCTGTATGGCAATCGCGGAAATTGACCAGGAGAGTAAAGCTCAAAATATTCCGGTCCAATGTCAAAACCGTATTGCTGTACGGATGCGAGACGTGGAGGGTCACCAAAGACATCTCGCGCCGGCTTCAAGTTTTCGTCAACCGCTGCCTTCGCCGCATTCTCGGTGTATACTGGCCCGAGAAAATATCCAACCAAGATCTTTGGGACCGCTGCGGTGAGACTCCGATCGACCTACAGATCAAACGCCGCAAGTGGAACTGGATCGGCCACACGCTCCGAAGGGATCCTGAACACATCCCGAGGCAAGCCCTAGACTGGATTCCCCAAGGAAAGCGAAAACGAGGTCGCCCTAAGCAATCCTGGCGGCGTACAGTCATCGCAGAAGCGGCGACCATAGGCAAGACGTGGAGCGAAATCAAGCGCGAAGCTCAAGACCGAACCGGCTGGCGGAGCACTGTGGATGCCCTCTGCCCCATCTAGGGGACATAGGATCATAAATGAATGAATAAATGAATATATATATATATATATATATATATATATATATATATATATATATATATATATATATATATATATATATATATATATATATATATATATATATATATATATATATATATATATATATATATATATATATATATATATATATATATATATATATATATATATATATATATATATTATATATATATATATATATATATATATATATATATATATATATATATATATATATATATATATATATATATATATATATATATATATATATATATATATATATATATATATATATATATATATATAAAAATGACAACTTCACATAATGTTGATCTCTTCCGTATTAACTATCGCACGAGAATAAACCAATTGATATTACTCTGTCATTTTAAGGTGAAAAATGGACTCCTACAAGCGAAACTCTGGCCTAGCGCCCACATATACATACGTTTATATATAATTTGTATGGAATAATAAATTATAAGGTCAAGTTTACATTGAGCTCGCGCACTAAGTGTTCCGTACTTATTTACAACTTTTGAAAGTCAAAAAACTTAAATATATATCAAATGATGTACTAATTATTAATATTCTTAAAAAAAACAATATTCTTATTATTTTTATTTATTCTGAGAGTACTAATTAACCAATGATCGTCTTAGAGCGACGATAACTTTAGTATGAATCGTAGATATCATACAGTTCCTATGAAATACATATATTAGTTTGACAACCTTATTCGTTCTTGAGTTATAAGGTGGTTAGCATACTTTCTTGGTAACTAGAACCCTAAAATGTGGAATTAAATTCAAACTATTTTATTTCTTCACTTATTGTAATTCGTTATGGTTAAATAATTACAAACGCGACGGTTACTGAGTTCGATCCCCAGTCGGAGAAGATGGATTTTTCTATTTCCATTTTCTTCGCTCTGGCATCTAAGGCAAAGCGCGGCGTTGAGTTCCGCCACTCAACACGCAATGCCTCGAAAACGGCGGAAAGTGGGGACGGAGTAAGCAGGGACTAAGTAACGGAGTGTCTTAACACTAGGTTCTTATGGTCCCTGCAGTTCCCTCTGCCTACCCTGCCATGTGCGGGATAAAGCGTGAAGCTAAAAAAAAAAAAAAACATATTTATTTATTTATGATTTTTACTGAGTGAATGGCTATCATTCATCATAAACTGGATCCCATATGTCATAGTTTATACATCGGATGTATAAACTATATTACCGTACTGTTACTTAAAGAAAACATATAAAAATTTGAACGCAGCGGGACTCGAACCCGCGCCCTCTGCGCGCGCTATTTTTTTATTTTGGGTAGGGGAAATTTATAAAAATCTCCCTACAGAGATGCTAACAACGAAATAAGTTGTATAAAAGCATATAAGAATTTCAACGCGGCGCGATGTACGCATGGCTCAGTGGTGAGAGCGCCTGCACGGTTCGCAGGAGGGCACGGGTTCGAGTTTCGCTGCGTTCAAATTTTTATATGTTTTCTTTAAGCATTTTTTCTATCCTCAGTGTGGATTAACATTTTAAAAAATACTAATAAATGTATTTACCGTACTGTTTCTGATGAAATAATAAAAGATTAAGGCTCTTTAATGCTGCATAAAATTATATTTATATTTTATATTTTATCAACAATGAGGTAGAGGACCGTCGTGGCGCAGAGGCGCAACGTCTGCCTGTAACGCGACGGTTACTGGGTTCGATCCCCAGTCGGAGAAGATGGATTTTTCTATTTCCATTTTCTTCGCTCTGGCATCTAAGGCAAAAGCGCGGCGTTGATTTCCGCCACTCAACACACAATGCCTCGAAAACGGCGGAAAGTGGGGACGGAGTAAACAGGGACTAAGTAACGGAATGTCTTAACACTAGGTTCTTATGGTTCCTGCAGTTCCCTCTGCCTGCCCTGCCATGTGCGGGATAAAGCGTGAAGTTCAAAAAAAAAACAATGACATTACACACATATATAATGGAATATTTCCATTGGTATAAAAGATGTTCTGCGTTCCTCTCAACAATTTTATATAAATCCGTTCAGTAGTTTTTGAGTGAAATCGGACCAAATATACAGACTTTTTCAATATTTATAAAGAATTCTAGATGCATTTTATTAAAAAAATATTATTATTTAGTCTAGACTAGCAGATATTCAAAAAATCTACTCAAAAAGGTAAGTAAGTAAGGCTCAGACCGGAAATCATCTATATGTGTGTGTGTGCGTGTGTCTTTGTATGTGTGTGTATATGTATGTATGTATGTATGTATGTATGTATGTATGTATGTATGTGTGTATTAATAAAGGAGATCATACTAGCGTAGAGGCGTAGCGTCTGCCTCTAAACGACAGTGGGTTCGATTCCCAGAAATTTGTACACAATGTACTCTATAGTGACGATCTCTTGATCTCTTGGTGACTGTAAACGTATCGTTTGGGGGTTCGATCTCCGGGAGGGGAGAATGAGAATCTATAAATGTTTCGTACAATAATTGTACCCTATAATAATGATAGCGTATACTCTCTTGGTCACTCATGAACTCCTGGTACAAACCACATAAAATAAGCTTCTATTTCACTCAAATTATGTTAAAAACTGAATAGGTCATTGAACTTGAAACGTCATCGCTGTATATATTTATATACGACCTACTTTAATGTTGACCGTGACTTTGCTCGAGTTGTTATGTCTTTAAGTAGATAAAATGATTTAAAAAATAAAAGCATAAGCGGATTTATCGGTAGAGGACCGCCTGCCTGTAAACGCGACGGTTTGTGGGTTCGACTCCCAATAGGGGAAAGTGGATTATCTCTGGAGGTTGGGTAAGCGCGGTGTTTAGAAAAAAGGCGAAAAGCGGAGAACGGAGTGTCTTAACACTGGGTTCCCTCCGCCAACACTCTATGAGTGGGATATAATACTTATAAGTCAAAAATATGGTTTCTGCCTTACGAGGCATCGCTTGTTTAGTTGTTGAATAAAATTAAATATTTCGTCCTCCTACACTTCTCTTTCGTATTGGGAATCGAATCCACGAACTGTCTCGTTTAGAGCCAGTACTGCTTGCCTGCGCTACGACAGTTCTCAATTAATAATAAATTGTCATTAACAGTTTACAAAGATGTACAAAATGTAATCCTATGTGAACCGTGTTATATGGAGACCCTGTGTTAGACGACTCACTGACTGACTACGATCTGACTGTGAGTCAGATCTGACCTGCCATTTATAGTCCAAGATGTGTATATACCAAATTATTGTTATTTTTACCTTAATGAACTCTATATAAGGAAGGAACACTCAAGCTTATTATTAATTATGACAGTAATCTCGAGAACATCGATCTATCGAGCGAAGATGTGGACTTGTTTCATGTATATGCTTATATTTGTTTATATTAAAACTCCTGGGGAGACACTCAAGGACAGACCCTCCGACTGCAGCGTCAGGGATGAAGCGTAAAGTACGCGTGTAGTGTGATAACTGATAACACGTGATATGTAGTTTTAGAAAATTCGCACGTCTTTAGCGGCGTGCGCGGCTGCCGGGTGACGGCGGGGGGACAGTGGAGGTACAGTGGGGGGGACAGTGGGGGGCGCGGGTAACAGTGAGACCTTTTATCACATATTCATTCATACTTATAATCAAGTGCATCTAAACATACGTATTTTGTGGGTGATTACAACTTCTTTTATTGTAGTTGGGTAAATCCCGTTAGTTTTCTTACCCAAGAGGCCGATATTTCAATAAGTTATTTCATTTCATTATTAAATGTTACCAATAATATTTAAGCAAAATATTAAGCTTCACGCTAACCTACGCCTTAGCTTCAGGAACCTAATGTTAAGACACTCTGTTCCCCGTGTGTGCGCCGGTATTTAACGCCGCGTTGGTTGTCAGTGCGAAGAAAATGAAAATGAAATGATCTATCCTCCAATCACGGAAATCGAACCCACACACCGTCGCCTTTACAGGCAGACGCTGCAACTCCCCGCCACGACGGAATAATTAATATAAGGAAATGTATCAGCTTAAATAAATAACATTAAATGTTCTTAAAGAAGTAACATGACTTTTATTCATAAAATATTAATAAATCTAAATAACATTAAAATGTAAGTACCATTTGTAATTATTTGTAAAAATACCATTTTTACGTCAACACTAACCTAACCTAACACTGAAAGTATAGTGGAAGGTTCTAGTAGTGCTCTGTCACTTAAAATTTCTGAAAAATCACTGAAAAGGTCTTAGGAATTTTCTGTAACTCAAAACTAGTGACAAAAGATTAAAAATAAGTTCATTTAACAAAAAAATCTCACCCTTTCTGATATTTTAACAAAATACATATATGATACCTATAGATCACGCCAGATGGCGTTACAGGTACTGTGACTAAGCTCATTCAATTTTGAAGGTTAATATTAATCTTTGCATTCTTTAAAAACTTGCTTAATTATTTTTATTTTTTAGGTAAATAAGAAACACTTATATAACAATAACATCAAAGTATATCATATAACACGTGTGTCAGTATATATATTTATTTATATTTATTTTCTAAACCTACATTGCTTAAAAAGTAATTCTAAATCTTAAAATGCCGGAGAAGTTTTGATCTCAATTAAGTGTTACTCAACAATTTCATCTCATTCATAAAAAGCCGCTCACTTAAACCATCATTAAATTTAAATATAATTAAACTTATTTAAGTACAATTTAAACAAACTTCAACAAACTTTTCTAATAAAGAAGAAGAAGAAGTGACATAGAAAAAGCTCGACCAAAATTTCACTTACCCAATATCATAATAAATAGAAGCGTCATTATAAACATCTCAAATATTTGTGTCCAAATTCACTTATTTAACTAGGAAATAGTGATAAATCACTCAAAAAGTCAATAAACTTCATTAAAATGGACGTTGTCCACGTCTACACCGAATGGATGCGCATGCGCAACTGGCAGATCGCAGTCGCACGTGCGTGTGTGTATGAATATGATTCACAAACACATGCACAAATACTTGTTAGTGTTAAACTTACGGCAGAAAGAATTCTTCAAAATAGATTGTTTTGAATTCTATATAGTATTATTGTTTCAATTACCTTAAAATGCTATTGTTGATGGTTATTTATTACTTTTATTAATTTATTTATTAAGAAACAAATATAAGTAAGACACACATACCATCTAAATATATTTATGTTGTCGTATATCTAATATTTAAAGTCACAGCTGCCAGCATCTTTGCCTCTCAACAACAATTATATCGATTCTACTCTACATTGCAGTGATACAATAAAAATAAAAAAAAAATTGTCCATCTAAATTCCAATACAAGCAAAATACCCATCAGTGTCGGAAGCGTTGCGCACGCGCGTGTGTGATTGCGTGTGTGCGTGCGCATGTGTGTGTAAGTGCGAGTATATTATGTAATGTGCCACACAATGTAGGACACTTTTTGAATCCATTTTTTAATTTATTTTCTTATAACGTACATTTAATAAATATATATTGAAAGAAAACATGTTAAATATTTGAACGCAGCGGTATTTGAACCTGCGTCTGTTGTAAACCGTGCGTTGGTGCAACCGAACCGAAACACTATCATGTAGCTGCAGTTCTAATGACAGTCTCGCTAGTTAGGTCCTGAGGTCAAAGGTTCCTTTTGTGTGTAAGTTAAGTATAGGGAGTTTTAAGATCCCCAAACACTAACGTGAGTGTGATATTTTATGAGTGTGATTTTTATATACCTCTCGTGGAGCGTGGATAATGTCCTGACTTTTGCTGAGAAATCCTGACGGTTTCCGGTAAAATATTTCAAATGGGTTCCCTCGATCTATGTAGGATGATTAATTTATATCTTCGGTTAAAAATATCTCTTCGAAGCTGGAGAAGATTGTACCAGAGTGGTCCATAAAGACCTCATCATCAACTACGCCCTCAATTTGGTGCAGACTTATTACAGTGGTCCATTTTTATGAACAAGACCACTCGCTGTCACTCACTCGCTGTGACACCTAGTCGCGAGGGTCAAAGGTTATATAATTGCTATAAATTACGAACATAACATACAAAGGAAAACCCAATATTTCCACTACAAAATAAGCATGTTTATTAATAAATAAAAATAATGAGAATCGCCTTGTTGACGTCATAGAATAGAATGGTAAAAGGTGAAAGAAAGTGGTAAAGAGTGGTAAAAAGTGGCAGAGAATAGTAAACGGTAAGCTGGACATGAATAAAATAAAAAAGGTTTTTCAATTTGTTAATAAATTAATTTGATTGTTAATAAATCTTAATAAGTCCTAATAAATCCACTGAAATTTCCCAAACACTGTAAAGGGACCCAGAATGAGGAGTGGTCTTACCTGTAGTGATTTAATGGCAAGGAACGAAGTAATTTTTTTTATTTTAGCTTTAAAATAGTCTTTTCTGTGGTGGGCATCGGATAATTGAATGGGCACGTTTCACCACATTTAGCACGTCAAAGTGGCATAGCTAAATAAAAATTATCCAATTTTTTTAAACCTAACAATTAAGTGCCTATACTAAGTTGACAATTCAATGCTAGTAGATTGTAGGTCATAGTGTAGTCTAGTAGCGGAGACGGAGAAAGCAGGGGCTAAGCAACGGAGTGTCTTAACACTAGGTTCCCACGGTCCCTGCAGGTAACCTACCCTGCCTTCTGAGGGATAAAGCGTGAAGCTAAAATAAAAAAAAAGTGTAGTCTAGTATTACGTATTAGGACTAAAAATCTTTAAATAGTCGCAATAACAATCAATGTTATTAACATGCAATAAGGTTTTCCGCTTTATAATGATTAAGGAAATTATATGATGCTTTGGCGTCTCATACATAGCTAAATGGCTGACAATATCAAGTTACAATACGTTATAACGACGAAATAACTAACTAGAGAAATAACTAGACGAAATATTTTTTTTTTCACTTTTCCCGCTGTATTCCGCAAATAGAGGGAACGTTGTACTAAATTGTATACTCCGTTCCCCACTTTCAAATATTTCGAGATGACTGGAGGAACTCAACGCCGAGCGTGCTACCTACTTGTTGAAAATAATTCATTCTTTGACAAATGATAATGGGATTGAACCTACGACCATAACGATTACAATCAAATTCTCTGCCTCACCGGCATGATATAAACTTAGATAAGATGTCTAAGTCTACGTCACGCCAAGCGTAATCGCAGGATTTCACTACCAAGTGATTTCGAGTCCCCAGTAAAGCACCGGCGTCTGCATGACATACTCGTATGTACATGACATCATACAAAAAACAGTAAAATAGTACGCCACAATGTCGTGTAACGTGCAAACGTGGCCCTTGTGGTACGTGGACCATTCACGTGTCTCCTCCCCCTCCCCCCACCGGTCCTCTTTCCTCACACCAGGCTAGCGACTCATTCGCGGTTTCAATCGATTGAACTCAGATTTATTCTAAAAACTATTGCTACTGTGTTTTGTATATTTGTATTTTTTTATTTATTTCATTTGAAACATTTTGTTTATGATGTTTTTTTAAGAATTCACACTCTTTCACGCAGAGGGAACTGCAGGAACCGCAGGAACTCAAAAGCCACTCCTGCCCAGTTGCTAGTGCGAAGGAAATGAAAATAAAAGTTTCACCTTCCTCTGATGGAAATCGAACCTACATGCCGTTCGTGCTTACAGACACTGTACTTTTGAACCACAAAGGTCTATAAAACGGTTTATTTACATAATTGGAGTGGAAGGTATAGTACGGTGTTAACGTACTTAGGCTTAGCTATTCCGGAGATTAGCCCTCAGAAAAGGAGACTAGTAAACAATTAAAAAAGTACTTACTTAGTAGCGTGTAAAAATACTCAATATTTTTGAGGGATCCTACACCAACACCAGTAGCTCAAAAAGACCAGGCTAAAACCGGCTAATTACCACGCTTTCACAGAATATCGTCGTGACACAGCAGCATATTAACGCTGCTGTCAGATGAGTGCGAGTTCCTGAAGCCCATAAAGGGGCGTTGTCTCGTGTCCCAATGGCTTCTATAAATAAATATTAACTTGTTTAACAACAATATTACCAAAAAGCAAGAAATTATGAATCATTCCTTGTGCAATCAAAACCTGTATATTAATTGGTAAACAGTAGAAGTAAGACGATATATATATATATATATATATATATATATATATATATATATATATATATATATATATATATATATATATATATATATATATATATATATATATATATATATATATATATATATATATATATATATATATATATATATATATATATATATATATATATATATATATATATATATATATATATATATATATATATATATATATATATATATATATATATATATATATATATATATATATATATATATATATATATATATATATATATATATATATATATATATATATATATATATATATATCTTACTAATATTATAAATGCGAAAGTAACTCTGTCTGTCTGTCTGTCTGCTACCTTTTCACGCCTAAACCACCCAACCGATTTTGCTGAAATTTGGTATGTAGATAGTTTGTATTCATGAGAAGGACATAGGCATATAATTTTTTGGAAATTCAACCCCAAAAAGGGTTAAAAGGGGTGGCAAAGTTTATATGAAAAAAATATTTTTATGCACATTTTTGCATGAAACTTTTAATTAATGCTTTTAGTACAAATGATGAAACACGTATTTCAGAGTTTTTCAAAATTCACTACCATCGGGGGTAAAAGGGGGTGGCTAAGTTTGTATGGGAAATTTAATTCTTTCGAAATATTTTGCGTGACACTGAAATAATGCTCTCCAATACAATTATGAGATACAAATCTAAGCGATTTTTGATAATCAACCCCTGTGGGTGTTAAAAGGGGTGGCACAATTTGCGTAGGAAAAATATTTTTTACCATAAGACTATAAGAATGAACCACGTATATCAGTTTATCATTAACGAAAAACACACAAAGAAATTATAATACAAATAGTAGCAAAACTGGTTAAAAATAGGAAATAAGTTTTAGAAAGGTGCGGGGTGCGTGCGAGCAAGCCACGCACCCCGCACCTGCTGTGCCGAGACATTAATGCTGAACGACAAGCAGAAAGAAGACGCGTGCTTACGCGTAGCACGTGGGAGGGGTTTCACGATGCCGCGTTTGATTATAATCCAATGATTAACTACGTCAACCACCAATTAGTTATAAGTGGGAAAATGGATCAAAAATGTAGATATTGCGAAACACTAAAATGGAAAGCAGAATCTCCTGGTTTGTGTTATTCTGCGGAAAAATCTCGCTTCCATTATTCATCATCATTGGTGTGCCAGAAGAATCACTTAAGACTCTCCTTTTGTATGACTGCGACGAGTCACGCCGCTTTAGAATGACTTCATTTGGTGTTGACAGAGAAGTTGTAATGCCTGGATTTTCACCTACTTTCACTATACAAGGACAAATGTACCACAGGATTGGTTCTCTGCTTCCAGCCAGTAAAGAAGAGCATAAATTTTTATAGGTTCATTTTATGGGGGACGAAGACAACGAGGCCGACCGTAAGTGTCAAAATATTCAAGGTGTCGAAAAGGAAACTATTTTGAAAATTCAAAGAATGCTGCATGAACAAAATCACCTTATCAACACTTTCAAAACCGCATTAGAGAAACTACCGGGAGAATAATATAAGTTAGTGACGCATCCAGACCGTACGCCCAGTGAAGAACACGAGAGACAACATGACACGCCACTAATAAAAAGTTTCTTGATGCTACTGGAGGCACTGGCAAAACATTTCTTTTCAATTTCCTTCTTGCTCAAATCCAAAAAGATAAGGGAGTTGCTGTTGCAGTAGCGTCATCTGGCATTGCCACCACACTGCTCAATGGTGGCCGGACAGCATATTCAGTACTCAAGCTTCCTTTAAACTTAGCTCATTAAGAAATGCCAGTTTGCAATATAAAGAAAAATAGTGAGCGCGGAAGAATGTTGCAGCAGTGTAAGTTGTTGGTTTGGGATGAATGTACAATGTCTCACAAGAGAGCAGTCGAAGCATTAAACCGGATAATGCAAGACAACAAAAGCAACAGAAATATTATGGAAGAGATGGTTGTTCTTTTGGCTGGTGATTTTAGACAGATTCTACACATCACGCGTAACTAGAAGTACACCTACAGATGAAATAAACGCATCTTTGAAGGCCTCTACGCTATGGGCACATGTACAAAAATTTTGTCTGACTACAAATATGAGGATTCACAATCGGGGCTGTATACGGCCACTCTCCTGAAAATTGGTGAAGATTGTATGTCCACAGACATTAACGGTATGATTACACTAAATCACGAATTCTGTAATATTGTTGGCAGCACTGACGATCTAAAAAAACAACGTATATCCTGATCTGTGGACTAATATGGAAGACCAAGAATGGTTGTGTGAAAGGGCAATTTTAGCACCAACGAACGAAATGTCAAAAGTGGAAGGTAACGTCGTGGAATATCTGTCTGTAGATAATGTAATAGATACAGAATACGTAACATCATACTCTGTCGAGTTTCTTAACTCTCTAGAATTATCAGGCGTGCCTTCCCATAACCTGAGGTTGAAAGTTGGTGTCGCCGTTCTATTAATGCGTAATCTTGATGTACCTCAGCTATGCAACGGCACTCGATTGCAAATTACGCACTTGGGGAAAAACATCATTAAAGAAACAATTATGACTGGGACGGCAAAAGGAGAAAATTTTCTGATGCCACGTATTCCCATTATTCCAACAGACTTGCCGTTCCAGTTTTAAAGAGTGCAGTTCCCTTTAAAACCCGTCTTTGCAATGACTATAAATAAAAGTCAAGGGCAGACACTGAAGGTAGCAGGTGTGCACTTAAAGAAAAACTACTTTTCCCATGGGCAATTATATGTGGCGTGTTCCCGTGTATCTAGCCCCCAAAACCTGTACATATTGTCAAAAGACGGTAAAACAAAAAACGTAGTCAATAGAAACGTATTGTAATAAAATATCGCGTCTATGAACATAATATGACGCCGGACGTGTATCCTCCAATATACACGTAGAAAATGACGCGGACGACGACGACGTCCAATATATTAGTAAAAAATGACGCGGACGACGTCGCGGGTAACAGCTAGTATATATATATATATATATATATATATATAGATATATATATATATATATAGTATATATATATATATATATATATATATATATAGATAGATATATATATATATATATATATATATATATATATATATATATAATATATATATATATATATATATATATATATATATATATATATATATATATATATATATATATATATAATATATATATATATATATATATATATATATATATATATATATATATATATATATATATATATATATATATATATATATATATATATATATATATATATATATATATATATATATATATATATATATATATATATATATATATATATATATATATATATATATATATATATATATATATATATATATATATATATATATATATATATATATATATATATAGATATATATATATATATATATATATATATATATATATAATATATATATATATATATATATATATATATATATATATATATATATATATAATATATATATATATATATATATATATATATATATATATATATATATATATATATATATATATATATATATATATATATATATATATATATATATATATATATATATATATATATATATATATATATATATATATATATATATATATATATATATATATATATTATATATATAATATATATATATATATATATATATATATATATATATATATATATATATATATATATATATATATATATATATATATATATATATATATATATATATATATATATATATATATATATATATATATATATATATATATATATGTATATATATATATATATATATATATATATATATATATATATATATATATATATATATATATATATATATATATATATATATATAAATATATTTGTTTTACTAAAACATTGTACATGTGTCAAGTGATACGCGCGGGCGGGACCGATCATAGTTCGGTGACAGTTGACACATCGTTATTTTACCTTTTTTCATATGTGACTCCGAGCCGCAACCTAATTTAAGACGTTGTCACGTCAAAACATTGTACATGTGTCAAGTGATGCGCGCGGCGGACCGATCATAGTTCGGTGACAGTTGACACATCGTTACGTTACCTTTTTCATAAGTGACTCCGAGCCGCAACCTAATTTAAGACGTTGTCACATCAAAACAATATTGTTATTATTTTTATTTATTCTGAGAGTACTAATTAACCAATGATTGTCTTAGAGCGACGATAAATTTAGTATGAATTGTAGATTTCATACAATTCCTATGAAATACATATATTAGTTTGATAACCTTGTTCGTTCTTGAGTTATAAAGTGGTTAGCATACTTTCTTGGTAACTAGAACCCTAAAATGTGGAATTAAATTCAAACGATTTTATTTCTTTACTCTTATTGTAATTCGCTATGGTTAAATAAAATATTAGAATTTCTTACAAATTTTAAATATACATTAACCATTTTAACATTTTTGTTTATTTATGATTTTTACTGAGTGAATGGCTATCATTCATCATAAACTGCATCCCATATGTCATAGTTTATACATTGGATGTATAAACTATATAACCGTACTGTTACTTAAAGAAAACATATAAAAAATTGAACGCAGCGGGACTCGAACCCGCGTCCTCATGCGCTATTTGTTTTTTGGGTAGGGGAAATTAGTAAAAATCTCCCTACAGAGATGCTAACAACGAAATAAGTTGTATAAAAGCATATAAGAATATCAACGCGGCGCGATGTAGAACGCATGGCTCAGTGGTGAGAGCGCCTGCACGGTTCGCAGGAGGGCGCGGGTTCAAGTCCCGCTGCGTTCAAATTTTTATATGTTTTCTTTAAGCATTTTTTCTATCCTCAGTGTGGATTAACATTTTAGAAATCATAAAAATATTTACCGTACTGTTTCTGATGAAATAATAAAAGATTCAGGCTCTTTAATGCTGCATAAAATTATATTTTATATTTTATCAACAATGACATATAGAGGACCGTCGTGGCGCAGAGGCGCAACGTCTGCCTGTAACGCGACGGTTACTGGGTTCGATCCCCAGTCGGAGAAGATGGATTTTTCTATTTCCATTTTATTCGCTCTGGCATCTAAGGCAAAAGCGCGGCGTTGAGTTCCGCCACTCAACACGCAAAGCCTCGAAAACGGCGGAAAGTGGTGACGGAGTAAGCAGGGACTAAGTAACGGAGTGTCTTAACACTAGGTTCTTATGGTTCCTGCAATTCCCTCTGCCTACCCTGCCATGTGCAGGATAAAGCGTGAAGCTAAAAAAAAAAAAACAATGACATTTACACTCAATATAATGGAATTTTGCCATTCGTAGAAAAGATGTTCTGCGTTCCTCTCAACAGTTTTATATAAATCCGTTCAGTAGTTTTTGAGTGAAATCGGAACAAATATACAGACTTTCTCAATATTTATAAAGAATTGTAGATGCATTTTATTAAAAAAATATTATTGTTTAGTCTAGACTAGCAGATATTAAAAAAATCTACTCAAAAAAGTAAGTAAGTAAGGCTCAGACCGGAAATCATCTATATGTGTGTGTGTGTGCTTGTGTGTGTGTGTGTGTATGTATGTATGTATGTATGTATGTATGTGTGTATTAATAAAGGAGATCATACTAGCGTAGAGGCGTAGCGTCTGCCTCTAAACGACAGTGGGTTCGATTCCCAGAAAGTTGTATACAATGTACTCTATAGTGACGATCTCTTGGTCTCTTGGTGACTGTAAACGTGACGTTTGGGGGTTCGATCTCCGGGAGGGGAGAATGAGAATCTGTAAAAGTTGCATACAACAATTGTACTTTACAGTAATGTTAGAGTGTAGTCTCCTGGTCACTCATGAACTCCTGGTACAAATGATATAAAATAAGCTTGAATTCCATTCAAATTATAAGTAAAATGTTAAACTGAATAGGTCATTGAACTTGAAACGTCATCGCTGTATATATTTATATACGACCTACTTTAGTGTTGACCGTGACTTTGCTCGAGTTTATGTCTTTAAGTAGACACAAAGATTTAAAAAATAATCGCATAAACGGATTTATTGGTAGAGGACAGTTCGCGACGGTGTGGGTTCGAATCCCATTAGAGGAAGATGGATTATCTCTGGAGATTAGGTAAGTGCAGTGTTTAGAGAAAAAGGCGGAAAGCGGAGAACGGAGTGTCTTAACACCAGGTTCCCACGGTTCTGCGGTTCCCTCTGGCTACTACTGTATGAGTGGGATAAAGCATGAAGCTGACAAAAAATCATTCTTTGCTCTGGACGGAGAATACAGGGACTAAGCAACGGAGTGTCTTAACACTAGGTTCCCACGGTCTCTGCAGTTCCCTCTGCCTACCCTGACATATGCGGGATAAAGCGTGAAGCTAAAAAAAAAATCATATTTATATATACATTCTAACTAGGCATAGTGCGACGTTGAGTTGAGGAACCATTTTATTAACTTATAAGAGAGGAAGGGGAGTGGAGGGGAGTAGGGAAGAGAAGGGAAGGGAAGGGAAATGGAGGAACACTCAGCCTTATTATTAATTAGGACAGCAATCTCGAGAACATTGATCTAGCGAGCGAAGCGGTGAACTTGTTTCACGTGTGCTTATATTTGTTTATATTCAAATTCTTGGGTAGAAACCTATTTACATGGAGAGTCTGATAACTGATAACTGATAACTGATAGCGTGGTATGTATTTTTAGAACATTCGCACGTCTTAAGCGACGTGCGTGACTGCGAGGGACTGCCGGGTGACTCTGCGAGGGGACAGCGGGGGACAACGGGGGGAAAGGAGGGGGGGGGGGGGTGACAGTGAGACCTCTTATGCATTCATTCAAAATACTTATAATCAAGTGGATCTAAGCATATGCATTTTTTAATGGCCGATGACAACTTTTGTTGTAGTTGGGTAAACCCCTTTTTGTTTTCTTACCCAAGCGGCGGTTATTTCAATAATTCAATCTAGCCTAGGAAATGGAATTCACAACTATTGCCTATAAAGACGTAATACTTCTTTTTGACATCTATCTTTTTTAATAATTTATAAGGCTTAAGTACAAATCCATCGTGGCGCAGAGGCGCAACGTCTGCCTATAACGCGACGGTTTCTGAGTTCGATCCCCAGTCGGTGAAGATGGATTTTTCTATTTCCATTTTCTTCGCTCTGGCAAACTAGGCGAAGCGCGACGTTGAGTTCTGCCACTCAACACGCAATGCCTCGAAAAAGGCGGAAAGCGGGGACGGAGGCTTTTCCCAGGCTTTGCGTGTTGAGTGGCGGAACTCAACGCCGCACTTTGCCTAGTTTCCACAGCGAAGAAAACAGAAATAGAAAAACCATCTTCTCCGAGTGGGAATCGAACCCTCAAACTACTAACTAATATTTAAATGTTAGTTAAATAATGTACCTATGTAGTGTTGTAAACTAGCCGCCCGCTCCGGCTTCACTCAGATATCTAATGTATTTATTTCACGTATAAGCCTTTTTCTTAAATCACTAAACCTATACGAACCTAGTGTTAAGACACTCCGTTACTTACTAAGCAGGGAGCTTACTCCGTCCCCGCTTTCCGCCGTTTTCGAGGCATTGCGTGTTGAGTGGCGGAACTCAACGCCGCGCTTTGCCTTAGTTGCCAGAGCGAAGAAAATGGAAATAGAAAAATCCATCTTCCTCGACTGGGGATCGAACCCAGAAACCGTCGCGTTAGCCGCGTTCCAGGCAGACGTTGCGCCTCTGCGCCACGACGGTCCTATTGAAACTAAACCTATTGAAAACCATGATAATTTTATTTGTAATTTTAAGAATCTAAGCATACAGAACTGAGCTTAGTTTTATATTGTGTACAGTGGCGTGTACAGGATTAGGACACTGGGTTTGAGGCCACAACAACCTTATAGATATTTAGCAAAGTCATAACCACTCGACTGATCTCTTACGTTGAAAATCATGCCAACAGAAAATCTTAGAATTTACTATTATTCATGTACATAATATAACAACGCAGATAAAACAGCGACAGATGAAATTTTAATTGAAATTTTAATAAGTGAAATAATAAGCTAAAATATTGTAACTAGTTAGTTGAGGACTGTCGTGGCACAGTGCCTGTAAATGCGACGATTAGAGGGTTCAATTCCCACTCGGGTAAGATGGATTTTTCTATTTCCATTTTCTTCTCTCTGGAAACTAGGCAAAGCGTGTCGTTGAGTTCCGATACTCAACACGCAAAGCCTCGAAAACGGTGGAAAGCGGGGACGGAGAATGCAGGGACAAAGCAACGGAGTGTCTTAACACTAGGTTCTCAAGGTCCCTGCAGTTCCCTCTGCCTACCCTGCAATACCGCACCGCACACATGCCTTTAAGGACAACTTAAATAAATATAACTCATCTCATTTTCAACTCAAACAAGTAAAGTGCACACGGTTCATACGTGATTTATTAGATTTACATCAAATAATAGACCTCTTTTTATTAAAAAAAACGTTACGTAACGTGTTGTAACATAACGTTGACTGCTCTCCGTTTCCTTTAAAGGCATTGCATATTGAGTGGCGGAACTCAACGCCGCGCGTACCTAGTTGCTAGAGCGCAGTTAATGGAAATGAAATAACAGATCCTCCCTCACGAGAATCGAACCTATATACCGTCGCGTTTAAGGCAGACGCTGCGCCACTCTCCTACGACGGTCCTCACATCACATTCTATGTAAACAAAAATATATAACTAGTGCTATTTTTATTTCAAATATTTATTTCGAAATGAATGAAACTTTTATCTCAAATATTTTATATAAACACTTACTCATGTTTACATAAGTCGCGTGTCCTTACAGCGCGGCGTTGAGTTCCGCCACACAACACGCAATGTCTCGAAAAAGGCAGTAAGTGGGGATGGAGAAAGTAGGGACTGCTTTCTCCATCCCCACTTTCCACCTTTAAGCAATGGAGTGTCTCAACACTAGGTTCCTATAGTTCCTGCAGTTCCCTCTGCCTACCCTGCAATATGCGGGATAAAGCGTGAAGCCTATTGTACTATTTAAATTAAACCCTTCTTTGTCAATTGAAAGGCATTTTTTAATGTGATACAAATGACAATTTTTTTTCAGTTCTTTTTGATATAATGTATCAATAAAGTCCTCCTATCCTTGAATTTCTTCTATTTATTTAAATAAAGAAAATCATCAGTCCTTTTTTTTTTTTTTTGATTTTTCCCAGTAATGGGTTAAGAGGTCAGATGGTAATGGAGTAATAAATCATTATATATAAATCATATTATTATTTTAGCTTGATCACTTTATTAGACTTGGCAATACTGTTGTTAAGTTTCTTTGTTTTTTTTTTCACGCTTTATCCCACACAAGGCAGGGTAGGCAGAGGGAACTGCAGTTACCATGGGAACCTAGTGTTAAGACACTCCGTTACTTGGCCCCTGCTTTCTTCGTCCCTGCTTTCCGCCGTTCTCGAGGCATTGCGTGTTGAGTGGCGGAACTCAACGCCGCGCTTTGCCTACTTTGCCAGAGCGAAGAAAATGGAAATAGAAAAATCCATCTTCTCCGACTGGGGATCGAACCCAGTAACCGTCGCGTTACAGGCAGACGTTGTGCCTCTGCGCCACGACGTTCTTAAGTGATGTCACTTAATGCAACTGAGCAGAATCCAATGTCCGAACATGCTTGAAATCCATTCCTCTTCGTATATTTCGATGTTTTTCTTTAAAGTAAACTCTAATCACTTTTGGTTTCTAACAATATTATTAACATAAATTTGTCAAGCAAGACGTATGTTTGATAGAGAAGAAACTCTTTAATGGTTTCACCTTGGGGATGCCCATCGAGTAGGAAGAGGAGCTCCGAGCAGCGTTTGGACTTGCGACCCAAGTGTAGTTTTAAAGGTCCCCATTAAAATGCATTGACTCACCTTCACTGTCTGAGCTCCTCCCACTACTTACACCAAATTCAAAACGATTCCACTGATGCCGCCTTCGATGTACGTTCTAGAGATCTTTTAGTAAACTATAGAGAGATTTCGCTGTTATACTTCTCGCTCCTACTTCAATCGCATATAAATTTAGTCTAAACCTATTCCTGGTCGTTTCGTTAGGACGGTCGAAATACTTGTTAAGTTTTAAATGATGAATTTTCGGAATATTTGTTTCCCACAGTACTATAAGTTCAAACAGTACTACGCGTTTTAAGTTTTAGGGGGTAGTGCACCGTATTCTAAGAAGCTGTGAAAAAAAATTAATCTATAATTTAATTTCTAATTTCAAAGAAATGCTGAAGTCATACTTATTTGTAATCAATAAAATTAAGATGAATTTAGAACGGGTTTATAAGTAATAGGTAAAGTTACATTTACAAATGTGCAAACTGAGTCATAAAATACAGGGGTGTCGCTGTAATGGCGACCGTCATTTTAAGCATAGTATTAACTAACCTTTATAAATATGTTAAAATTATAAATGAAGTAAAATTTTCAAAAATAAAATAATTTTTTTTTCAAACAAAATATATAATTAAATTATTGTTCCAAAATAAATCGCCATTAGTCAAGTATGACGCGAGCGTACACTGTACTGTTAGAGCGGGACGGAGATATAGCTCTTTTTGTTTTGGTTTTTTTTTTAATTTAAGGTGATAGAATGACAACGTTAATAGTACTTTTGTAGTATTTCATTCGTGTGTAATGATGTCTACTTCACGCGTTACACAGCACGTATAAATATCTTGAAATGGAAAAAATGATGGTGTACCTTAACTATTAATAATTATTAAATAGTTTTTTGTATATGGCCTCGAAATATTTTCGCTTATAAGTAGTTTTGATAATGGCCGTTGTGTCGATACACTCTGTATAACATCAAAGGAATGTGACAATACCGACAAACTTATTGATATAGATACCATTAGAACTCAATTTTTAAAGGTCTTTGAATCTGTTTAAAATTTGTATAACTATATTAACTTAATTGTTGTATAACATTAAACAAGAGTATATTGTATTTCTAAGTAAAAAGCAGTGATAAAAAAATAAAATGCGGAATGCGGAGACGGAGAAAAGTAGGGACTAAGGCAACGTAGTGTCTTAACACTAGGTTCGTATAGTTCCTGCAGTTCCCTCTGCCTACCCTGCCATGTGCGGGATAAAAGCGTGAAGCTAAAAAAAATATTATTTTTCTTTCCTTAATTACCTGATATTATAATAACTGCCGACATATATCTTCTATGTTAAACGCGTCTTCTATGTTAGACTTATTGCCCCATTTAAGTTAAATGTAAGAAAAGATCTAGGTATGTAGCTACTTCCGCTACGCTGTAGTATTTATATAATAAAGTCGGTGTTTGGATTTGTTTGCCCTCTTCATAAGTTAGAATGACGTTTATGAAGTGATCACAATAGGTTTAGGGAAACCTAGCTGAGTTTGTTGTGGGCTCTTCTCACCAGGCCGCGCTTGGAACCCTCGTAACTTTAGTTTTAAGCCGTAGAGTGTGTAGGTTTCAGAGGGGCTCAATTCGATATTTTTTATCGAATTGTGCTCCTCTGACACTCCTCCGTTCGCTCTATCTGACGTACACATGTGATCATCTTATTGCTTCCAAGTGGAAATGTTATAAATATATAAATAAACAAATAGATGCCTCAGTGATAAAGCACGTGTAAAGAGTATAGTAACGGTGGTAATTTTATTTCGCATTGCTTACTGCACGCGCGTCTACCAGCGAGCGGGCGGTGCACTTAATGGCAAAACTACTACTGCATCCTTTCTTAGCTGGGATGGACTTTCACGAGATAAAGTTTAATGTCACTTAATAAAAATAATCTGAAAATTGGAACTAATCGGGATTTGAACCAGCGCCTCATGATAACCGTCCAATCGTGCCGATTACTAAAATATGTAAAAGCAAAGATACTGGAGGAAGGTCACGTAAAAGCATCAGAACTCCTCAGAGCATGTATGAAGGGGCTAATGACAGTGGACGAGGCGGGAGAGGTATGCAGGGACCGCAGCGCTTGGCGCTCCGTTCTCTCTGACTACCCCGCTAGGGATAGAGCGTGAAGATATGTATGTCAAAAACACTTCAATTATAAGACGCCGCACGCTGCGTGTCGCGCGTAAACTGATAACACGTATTATGTTATTTTTACAATATCTATATTCATATGAGAAATATTTAATAAATATAAAATGCGTGCCTTTTTTTTAACTTCACGCTTTATCCCGCATATTCCAAAGTAGGCAGAGAGAACTGCAGATACCATATTGTATATTGAATAGGGTAGGTCTTAGGATAATAAAAATGTACAGTACCTTATCTTCATAATTCACAACACAAACACTGGTCGTTCATGGCGCCATGCAATGTTTCACATTAGTCTTCTTCACTTAGGGTTACTTGCACTATTATCTTTTGTAGGTTTGTCTTTGTCAGGTTCAATATCAAGAGGGAATACACAAAAGGGAAATCAAATAAGGTTGAGGGAAAATCACACCGCTAATTAATATATCGATTCAGGAAGGACTTGCGCTCGCGTCGGCCGTCTTACGTGCAACTCTTTTGACTACTCGCGCCGGCTGTTCGACAAAGACTCAAAAACTAGTCGGGGTTACCAGATATGAATAAACACATATGAACCTGGTGTTAAAACACTCCGTCCCTGTATCTTTGTCCCCGCTTTTCGCCGTTTCCGAGGCATTGCGTGTTGAGTGGCGAAACTCAACGCCGCACTTTGCCTAGATTTCAGAGCGAAGAAAATAGAAATAGAAAAATCCATCTTTCCCGATTGGGAATCGAACCCAAAAACCGACGCGTTTACAAGCAGACGCTACACCTCTGTGCCATGACGGTTGTTTCTTTACTATTCAAAATATATTTGATTGGGCTGGGCCCACGCCACAATCGTTTAGTGCCCATCCCAGAATGCATAGTATGTGGTTACGTATACCAGTATTTTTTATTTACTTAATAATAAATATTTTAATTAAAATCATTTCGAAAAATATATTTTAAATTAAAATAACAGTAGGTAGATATTTCGCATTTTTGCTCAATTTGTTTTTCGTTGTAGTGCAGAGGCGCGGCGTCTGCATCTAAAAGCCATGATTAGTGGGTTCGATTCCCAAGCGAGGAGGACTTATTATTTTAATTTTCATTTTCTTCGCTCTGGCAAGTAGGCAAGCACGGTGTTGAGTTCCGCCACTCGACACAAAATGATTTAATAGGCGAAAGCAGTGAAAGTTGTATGTCAAGACATCCCATACATAGTATCAGAATTCTACAACAAGTACATATAATTTTAACGTGTGACTCAATGGTGAAAACGCTTAAACGGTTTGCATGAGGTGCGGGTTTAAATCCTGCTATATTATTTTTTTTTGTGTTTTATTAAACGCTTCAAATATTCAGAACAAATGATAATTATGTCATTGTGTAAGTAAAATCAGAAGAAACAGTTTATCATCGTGAATAGGCAAACACTTAAAAATAACAAATTAATTATATTTAGGTATTCATGATGATTAAGCGTTTAAAAAAATATGACGGCACAGCGTCCTGGTAAACGGGGCAGCTATGGGCCCCTCCCATTCGCATCCTGGGGGTGGGCACCAGACGACTCCTGCGATGGGCACAGTCCCATCCGTGTCTTCCTACACTAACTAACCAACCAAATCAAAGAACGTTGACAAAGAGCCCTGTGTTTAGCTGGTAGGGAAAACTGCCTGCCCTAGTGCTGACAATCAAAAATAATTAACTGCGTAATATATTACTATGTCAAATAATGAGACTTGTATGAGCTTAAAAAATTTAAGGGCACATTAGTCTCACTGTCTCCCCCCCCCCCCCCTGTCCCCCGCTGTCCCCCCCGCCGTCTTCCGGCAGCCGCGCACGCCGCGTAAGACGTGCGAATGTTCTAAAAATACATATCACGTGTTATCAGTTATCACACATCACACGTACTCCTAACTTTAAGCTTTATCCCTGACGCTGCAGTCGGAGTTTCTCTCCTTGTAAATAGGATTCAGTTAGTTAAGTAATTTAAATATAAATATAATAGGCAAAGCGTGGCGTTGAGTTCCGCCACTCAACACGCAACGCTTCGAAAAAGGCGGAAAGCGGGTACCAAGCAACGGAGTGTCTTAACACCAGGTTCATATTGTTCCTTCAGTTCCCTCTGCCTACCCTGCAATATGTGGGATAAAGCGTGAAGGTAATAAAAAAATATATATAAATATACTAAAAACAAGTTCGCTGCTTCGCTCGCTAGATGTGTCCGAGCTTACTCTAATATAATGTACGCATGTATTGTTAGCTGTCTTGGATATTTTTCTTTCAAATCCTGACTAAAAATAAAAAAAGTTTATAGTGAAAGAAGATCGCTTAAACAAATTCAGTAGTTTCTTAAAACATAAAAGTTTCATTTGAGGAACTCGACGGGTCTGCACGCTCCCGTCTCGTGAGGTGTGTGTGACGTCATTCCACGTTGTATCAACTTACTAAATATTACATTGTAATGAACAAATACTGTTGAGTGCCAATAGCGCAGTGTCTCACTGTAAACGCGTTGAATAAGAGTTCGATTCCCAGGAGGGGAACGTGATTCTCGCTTCAGTAATAATACAGAGTGCGGCGTTGAGTTGCGCCACTCAACGCGTGGTATGCGGGGAGCGATTATCAACTCTGATTTTTCATCTAAACTCCAATATGAAGCTTTAAAAGTAGCTCTCAACAGCGTGTGACTAACGAGTGTTATATTTAGAAAATATTGTTGAAATACTTAAAGAAAACATATAAAAATTTGAACGCAGCGGGACTCGAACCTGCGCCCTCCTGCGATCCGTGCAGGCGCTCTCACCACTGAGCCATGCGTTCTACATCGCGCCGCGTTGAAATTCTTATATGCTTTTATACAACTTATGGCTGCACGGTTCACAGGAGGACGCGAGTTCGAGTCCCGCTGCGTTCAAATTTTTATATGTTTTCTTTAAGTATTTTTTCTATCCTCAGTGTGGATTAGCACTTTTAAAAATCATAAAAATAAATATTGCAGACTATATTCTTTACATACAATATTCTTAACATTGTGAAGCAGTATACGGAGTGGAGGTGGTGTTATGGGGTTGTTAGGGGGAGAGGGGATGCTGGTTGAACGCTTGAAGGTAGAATAATTGGGTGTGGTACAAAGTATTTAGTATTTGTGGATTTTAAATAAATCTATATCCTCTAAAATCTCACAGTGTATTTTTTTTAAATGTAATTAATTGGCTCTACAGACACTTGGTCCGTACCCTTTTTTAACTTATACTATATGTTCTTATCACAAATATTGATTACATTAATGTTAATACATAATATATAGAATTAATATTTATCATAATGAACATCTATTTTTTTTGTAGCTTCACGCTTTATCCCGCACATGGCAGGGTAGGCAGAGGGAACTGCAGGAAACATAGGAACCTAGTGTTAAGATACTTCGTCGGTCAGTTCCTGCATTCTCCGTCCCTGCTCTCTCCGTCACCGCTTTCCGCCTCTTTCGAGGCATTACGTGTTGAGTGAAGGAACTCAACGCCGCGCTTTGCCTAGTTTACCAGAGCGAAGAAAATGGAAATAGAAAAATCTCGTTATCATCTTTCCCAACTGAGAATCGAACCCAGAATCCGTCGCGTTACAGGCAAACGTTGCGCCTCTGCGCCACGACGGTCCTCCACACCTATTTTTTTTATATTTATGATTACTTAGAACTAAGGCTATGGACGGTAAGCGAATTACATAAATTTATACACTCTAATTTGGCGTTATAAATAAGATTGAAT